>JBBJLR010000001.1:31815138-31827651 GCA_037577145.1 Brachypetersius gabonensis
TCCCCTGTAGTTAGAGAATGGAAGTCGCTTTGGATAAAAGCGTCTGATAAATGCCATAAATGTAAATGTAAATGAAACTTTCTTTGCCCCCCCCTCATTCAAGAATATTGAAATGCTTCTTCTAGAACTGTATGTTTATCGCTTTGCCGTGCACATGAGCTCTGATTATGGCAGAGAAATCAATTTTCCTCTTTGTAGAAGGCCAGGGTCTCACCTGCAGGAGGAGCTGTGGCTCATAACATCTTCATCACACGTCTTGCATTTAATGACCACAGATATGTTCTCTCTGCAATCTCTCTGTGCTTGCAGTCTATATATGCAAACAGTGAATAGGAGGATGACAGTATGTAGGAGTGTGCACAAACAAGGCAGAGAAAGAAGCTCAGATAGAGAAGCAGGGACACCACATACCTTGGCATCTCACTTTGACTGCACATCAAACGAGTGAGCAAAGCTTCAGCGACAGGAGACTGAGCGAGGGAGAGAGACATAGAAAAAACCAGGAAGAGGGTGAGCAAGAGTGAGAAGGAGAGGGGGAGAGAGAGAGACAGAGCGAGGGAGAGAGAGAGAGAGAGAGACAGGGAGAGAGAGAGAGAGAGAGAGCACTGCAGGCTTTACATGCACATATTCACACAGAACACCCTGAAATCCCAATGCCCGAGAGAGGCAGACGCAGCTACTGAGAGAGCAAGGTCAGTCTAGAGCAAGCAAGCAAGCAGAGGTACGTCACCTCGGCAGACACAAAAATTTCAGGTATCCAGGTGTCGTTCCTGACAAGTTTCACTAAAAGATGTTCTCTTCTGAAGATGCGGTACTTTGTCTTATTTTCCCATGGGGACACATTGTTGCATGTTTTTGTCCACTCTGTTTTCAGGGGGAGCAGAAGTAAATAAAAAAGAGGCAGTGACAGAGACATTCCTCGTTCTGGGATTAAGGAAATGGAAACAGACCACCAGGAAGTCCTGGCTTGACTGAGTGGACTCTGAAGTTTGAGACAATATTTCTTGTGCCTTCCTAGGCAGTACTAACACTTCGCAAGCTGCACAGCATGGAGAAACTCTCAGGCAAGGACAAAGACCTGATCCGGGACAGCTGGGAGAACCTTGGCAAGAACAAGGTCCCACACGGCATTGTCATGTTTACCAGGTAGTGTATGCATGCTTAACCACCATGTTTCATATGGATGGACCTTCTGATCTTGGGACAGAATAGGACACTGAGAACATACAATGGGCATTTAAAAAAGTGAAAGGTTGCTTTGAGTATAAACTGTGAATTTGTTCTTGTTTTTTGATGAAGAACAAAATAGTTGTTGCTGTATTTATGAACTGACAATAATTTTGTTAACATTCCTCAGTCATGATTATCCAAAATGAATAACTGTTAACTGCAATTTTTTAAAATAAAAAAATGGCATTCATTCAAACACCCAGTTAACGAGTGAATCCAAAGAGTAGAGTCATATCTCAGTTAATGCGTGACCCATCCAAAGTAAACAAACACATCAAACATTAATCTCGCGGTTGTCTGATGCTTCATCCAGAGGCTTGACTTGTTGCTTGGCGACAGGATCTCCGTTCCTGTTAGAGCGGGCTGCTTCTCAGAACAACATGGCATAGTACAATCAATGTATAGAGCAGCAGTGCTGTAGTGTTAATGGGGTTTCACAGTACTGGTGTATTTTCTAGGCTTTTTGAGCTGGACCCAGCTCTGCTTACCCTGTTCAGCTACAAAACCAAGTGTGGAGTCGTGCCAGAGTGCCTCTCTAGCCCAGAGTTCTTGGAACATGTTACCAAGGTGAGGCTAGTGATTTCTTCACCCTCTTCTTACACTCCCAGTCCTGGTCCTGGAATTATCTTGTCCCGGCCATTTCGTAATATCAGAAATTAATTAATTAGTTCATTGATTAGCTGGGCTAGGGGTGGTAGAGCAAAGAAAACACCACATTTTACTGGGCAGAGGCATTTCTATACTAGAACTGGGAAGTATTAACACATAAAAGCTGGCTTTCTGTAATAAGCTGATAGTGTAAAACACTTGCACTTGTGCATGTCTTCAGGTGATGTTGGTGATTGATGCAGCTGTCAGTCATCTTGATGACCTACATACTTTAGAGGACTTTTTGATGAACCTGGGCAAAAAGCACCAAGCAATTGGCGTCAAACCTCAGTCATTCGCTGTAAGTATATTACACCATCCATCATAAGAAAGAGCATATCTGTGACTGTACAAGTTTTAGAGTTGATTCTTAGACTAAACTGCACCATCGGTAAGGATTCTCTCAATCATCCTATAATACACTTTAGTCCCAAGGATCCATCTGTGGTCTATCCATCACTCACTACTACTACAACACTACTACTACTACAATGTTGCATTAAAATCAAAGGAATGATTTAGTAATCTATATGTTTGTAACCGAGTAATGAGGCTTAAGAATCAAACAAGGGGCCGAACAAGAAACCTTTTATTCAACTAATATGTTCATAAACAGTCTGGCCCTCAGCCGTCTGAAATAAATAAATAAAGATTTGATAAGGGGATTGAATCTGGAGAACCTGGGTGAAGTGAAAATTCTGCCATATATGAACACACCACAGCACAAAATTCTTTCTCTGCATTCAACCCATTCACCAAGTGAAGCAGTGGGCAGCCAGGAACACAGCGCCCTAGGAGCAGTGTGTGGGGGCGGTACCTTGCTCAGGGTACCTCAGTGGTGCTTAGCAGTTTTGGGAATCAAACCCACAACTTCCTAATTGCAGGGCGAATGCCCTAACCACTAGACCACCAGCTGCCCAAATATATTTAAATTGCAGATACATTATTAAGCAATTAAGTTTTTCACTTTAGGCTAAAATCCAGTCCAACCAAAATCATCCAAGCCTGGCAACACTGCTTCTGATCTCTGGGGGGGGAAAGCACACTTATAGAAATTGGAATCTATTACATTCAGTCAGAAATTGTGTTAATAGTAGGCCATTGTTTTTACAACAATAAGAATTGTATCTTCTTCAGTGTGACTTCGTTATTTGCATGTTGATGTCTCTGCTGGTCAGGTGGTCGGAGAGGCCCTGCTCTACATGGTGCAATGCAGTCTGGGTGCAGGCTACACAGCTGCTCTAGGCCAGGCCTGGCTCAACATGTACAGCATTGTGGTGTCTGCCATGACCAGAGGTTGGGCCAAAAATGGAGAACACAAGACCAACTGAGCAGTGGCAGAGGATAAAATAAGATTTACACTGAAATTGGGTCAACAAGTGGCAAACATATGGCTGCTTTGTAGGGTAGCATGGGCAGAGATGACATACCAGATGCACTTAAGGAATGGTGGGTGCTGACTGCCTCAACATCACTAGCGATCTGATCTTCTCCTAGCAAGTGGTTAGAAATGATGAAAGCTTTGGGGGCAATAATTTGAAGGATTTGATCTTTTGAAGCAGAGGCAACATGGTGAAGGATAGTTTAAGGGTGATGTTTCACCACTGGAACTTGCCTTGTATATAACGGCTTGATCTGTCTCCTCAAACTATCTGTAATGGCTGTTGTGCTGTTTTTGATGTTTTTTACATGAGTGTCATGAAAAATAGATTTGACTATGCACCAGTTGGCCTGTACAACACGGAGCTGAAAGGCTTTCTTAGACCTCTCTCAACGCTCCTTTTAGAAGCCTTCACATGCTTCAGTACTTATTTACAAGCTCTGTTGACATTCTGACTTATAAGCTGACAAACTAATAGTCATGTACACTGGTACAGTAAATTATCTAGTATTTATTTTAATCTGCTTTAGGTGAATCCTTTCCCAAATCAGAAAGTCTAATTTTGTCTATGATAGTACAGGAAGGTGATGAAAAATGACAGAAAATTACCATCAGCATCTATAATACATCAGTGAATGAATGATAAGGACTGTTACAGAAGCTTTCCCATAATATTTCAAAGACTGTTAGCTATTCTTTGCCACGTTATTACCTTACATATTCATATTTCGTACAGTTGTTTTTTTACACTCGCAGAAGACTTGGCCAGACTGTTACTTATGAAGAGACTGTTATATCTTGTGCACAATGATCCAGCAGCAGTAATTTATCTAATTTAGAAATGGGGGGGGGGGGTAGTAAATGTAGGACACTTACATAAATATAAATTCATTACGTTTGAATTCATTTCGTTTAGCAACACCGCTTTTGAATGCTAATTTCTGAAGGATTATTTTGGTTTTATATGCACATTGTATACGGTTAGTTTGGGCACCCAAGGTCAAATTACATGTTATGTTGATTGGAAAAGACGCACACATCATCGATTTTAATGCAAATTTAATGTTTATGTTCTGAATGTAATGTATAGGGTAAAATAAGTTATTTTTTAAACTATTTGTTTGCTGAATATGTTGAACAGTTTGTAGGAAAATGCTACATTTAAGTTTCCTGTGAAGGATGCGTACCTATTTTTACTCAACAAACCATGTCGTTTGACCTAAGGTGGTTAAACATAAGTCAGTCATATGTGACAAATGGATTAGAATACTGAACACATTTGTTTTCATAAATGTGAACCCTGAGATAAAAGCGATGATATCTTTTTTGCTGCTATGAACAAAAATATTGAAATATCTCAAAAGCACTGCAAAAAAAACACTGCAAGGTTTCTTTGGGAATGCCAAGTATTTTAAACCGTGCCAACCGATGATGACACTGTGTAGCGCATCAACTACACAAGTTTAGTAGTGGTCTTTTGCTTAGTACTTGTTCCTCTGTATCACATCAACTACTAGACTACAGTGTGTGTGTGGATAGATAATGGTATATTGTTACTACTTGGTGGTGCTTGTATGACTCTTTTTGTGTAAATTTTGTTTTTCTCTCGCCGGTGTTAGATCGCATTAGATCAAACAGATGTACACTGGCTTTCCAGTAACTCGAGACGCCAACTGGGTCTCAGCACAGATCGTCATCTTGTACAGATTTAAGAAACTGACAGGCACAATCATTTCAAAACCTTACGATCAATGTGAGCTGTGATGTTGAGTGTAAATATTCTCATGCTACTAAACGCACTTGTGCTCCATATGTATTTATTCCTTGAAGTGTTGTGTGAGTAATTCTGTATTGGATTCAGTAATATTCCTTAATCTCTTGGTATTCTGTAACTGAAGTGTCTGGATGTCTACCTCACTTATGTAGCTGCTAAAGAACAGCGATGATATGACCTGACTCCTCAACCAAAAATACTGATGCTTCACAAACACTGTACATCTTCTGTTTCTTCAAGCAACCAGGCTGTATCTCAAACAGTATTGGACTGTCAAGGCTTTCTGTCAGGTTCGTTTGGAGCTTGTGTGTTCAGATTACATGAATAAAGATTATTCCATGTGTCGTTTCACTGCAGAAAGAGCATTTTATTTGTCAAAACATTTTTGTCTTGTCTGTTTCTATAGATTTATGTACAATAGGGTTTTAATGAGTCTACCCCACTGTTTTGTTGCTGCAGATGCCTTCAAATTCTAACAATAAAATGAAAATAATAGATGAAGAAAAACCACTGAACCCATATGCAAACCACTGGCCATTTATTATACGGGCAAACACCAAGGGTATCAGTGGATTAAATATCAATCTCCCCCATACTTTAGAAACACATCCCATATTTCCATAGGCATCAGTTGCTGGAACACATGGAAAATCGTTTGTCTTTCCTCTAAGTAGAAATCATTGCACATAATAACACATCCAATTTCAAAGAATCAGAATGTGCATGGCCTATTTATCTTTCTCTGCCTCCCTAATAAACAAAAACCCATTGTGACAACGTCACCATTGTTGAGATATTGAGGTTGGTTTGAACTCCAGTACGCAACACTACTCACTGGCTCTCTGCAGCAGACGAGGCGTTTCTAGATTCAATTACACTGCATTATTGTAAATGTCACTTTCTGAGCTGACTGTCAGGTCTAGGAATGGTCTCGAATGCCCACACAGGCCACAATCTGCCTCCCACACACTACATGGCTGGTCTCCTATCAGTATTTGTCCTCAAACCACTAAAGAACCCCAGATTATTACAGTTGCACTCACTGTTCCTTTTCAGGTTCTCTCTGCATCTGAAGCATTTGAACATGCACACTGTCTGTGCAAAAACAGTGCAATTGTTTTCTTTTTCAAATCAACATATTTCAATTAGCCATATCTCCAGGCACAATATCAGAACACACTGTCCTAGACGAGGTAAAATGTGTGGGGGAAAAAATAATAAAAAAGAACAATAATACAGACATGAGATTATTATTTTTAGAAAGTCTACAGCATGTTTTGGAAGCAGGGCACTGGAAATCACCATGGCAACAGCTGCGAAGCCGAGCGCAAGAGAGTCTGAAGTGGCGTTTGTATCTGGAGACAGAGACGTACAATTAGTCTGTAGAGTGGCGGGGAAGGGCATGCTGGGCTTGGAGGGCTATGATGGCTCTCTTTAGCTGAAGTGCTCACTGCCTTATGTGATCCGTGTTTCTAAAGAACCCTCAGTCCGAAGCCAGATGTGTTATTGTAAGTTTATGCGGGATCTCTTAGCAATGCTGCCCTCAGTACAAGTGCCCTTAAGGTGATCGTAACCCCCTGCATACTTTACCTAGTATGGTAACTCACTGGACAGAATGATCAACAGTCAGTTAGTAACAAGCAGCAAGCTTATGCATTACTCTGCAAACATGTTAAAGGGTAATTCCAAGATGTTTTGGGCACACTGATGTACCCAACACTACCCACTGGCTTGAAACTGGGAAATATCGGTACAATTTGCTCATTGGCAATGAAACAAAGTAGAAAAATATTTAATTATAGACAAACAATTTCCTTACAACCTTAGTGATGGAAACTATGGATCATAACAGCTTGTACAACTTCATACCCAAACTGACCATAAACTAAGGAGCCTCTCTACTTTACCTTACCCTTTGCTAAGACTCAGTGCAACTAGTTTAGGCTACACTAGATCAGAATCAGAATCAGATTCAGAATAAGCTTTATTGCCAGGTAAGTTTACACATACAAGGAATTTATTTTAGTGACAGAACTCTACAGTGCAACAAGTTGACAGTGACAAGACAAGACATAGGTAATAAAAGTATTGGGACACACCTGTTTTTCCAGGGTTTGGACTTGGCTCCTAACTTTAGTAAAAAGAAATCAGGCATTTTGACACAGTTTGGGGACAAATCTTTTCTATTCCAGCATGACTGTATGACAAGCATGACAAAGTAAGGTCCATAAAGACATGGTTGGATCAGTTCGGTGTGGAAGAACTTGACTGGCCCACAGAGAGCTCTGACCTCAACCCCATCCAACACCTTTGGGATGAATTGGAATGAAGATTTCTGAGTCAGGTCTTCTCATCCAGCATCGGCATCTGACCTCATAAATGCTCTACAGAATGAATGGGCACAAATTCCCACAGAAACACGATGCTGTGGAAAGTCTTCCAAGAAGAGTGGAAGGTGTTATAACTGCAAAGGGGGACCAACTCCATATTAAAGTCTATGTATTTAAAATCCTTGTTGGTGCAATGTTCAAGCATCCCAATACTTTTGTCCACATAGTGTACATCTTACTAAACTGTCTTGATTTGGAACTTAAATATCGAAACTTCCATAAGGCGCTCTTACCTCCGAGGTTCTCTTCAGTGTCCATGCCTTAGTAAGCCACGACATGCAGAGCTGTAGGGCAAGAAACCTGGACCCTCTGAGCCTGAACACTTTTTTAAATGAGCTAATTTACTGACCTACAGTGGCTCAGTTCAATTTACAGCCAGCTTATTTATAAGTTAAATAATTAACAAACGTGTTTTTACTCACTTGTTATTATCCTCTCTCCCACCATGTTGGCTGGATGGCTGTAAAGAAATCCATCAGCTCTGAATCACCCTTGCCTGTATCTTAAATAATTTTTGGTGATAGACTAACTGTTGAGTTCACATCCATCAAAGGCTGCAGTAAGACCACATAGAGGGAGCTAATGAGCAAAACTTTAAACACAAGAATGAGAAATGGGACACCCTATGGTCTTGTAGACTGCAGGACCTATTTGGGACTAGCCTTTACTTGTTAATTGCATTACTTACAATGAAATTACTTGTTCCCACCTGTGCCTCAAAATTGTTTTATTTGTTATCCAAAAACAATCTGTCTTGTGGGTTAAGTGTAATGTTACCAAGGCTGTAAACAGATATCTGCACTAGAACAGCCATGCTATAGGTCCCTGAGCTATATCACACTATCAACACTTTCCACAGTGAAATGGAGCTGCTGACACGTTACAGTACATGCCAGTCCGTGCTGTTAATGTTCCCTCTCTCTAATGAGAGTGTCCGTCTGTGACACAGCCTCTGCCAAGGCCTCAGCGCCTCTCCTCTACACCTCTCCACTGCTTTCCTCCGTGACAAGGGGCTGACAGTCAGGCTTCATGTACCACACTCTTACTGTAGCTCAAGTCTATCAACAACTTTAGAGAATATTACAGGCCAAAAGTTTGGCAACACCAACTTTGTAATAGCAAGTTTTGACAAGATTTCTCTGGGTATTTCTGGTAGTTTAAGGACCAGGCCCCCTATCCACAGAAGGACACAGACTGACACGGTTAAAACATTGGTAGCAATATTAAGTCAAGTATTAGTAAGTGAAAGTTATCTTGGTGTTAACATTATTTGATAATTCCCATATTGGCTAACACTGTTTTAATGCTAGAAATGGAATTAAATGGATAGAGGGGGTCCTCGAGACAGGGGGTCCTGCGACAGTGACGTAACCCTAATTTTAATGTACGTCAATACACACACAATACCAAAATCATATACATATACTTGTCATATACATATACAGTGTATTTATGTCATAAAAGGACAGTCCAAAATGACCCATGGGGGACGCCAACTCCCTCACACACCCATGTCTGAATTTTTTAAAATTTTTATAGGAAGGAGCGTCGCAAATTTGAAACGTCATATATCGAGACTGTTGCAACCCTTTATTAGGGACAAACAGGTGTTGTGCTTACACAAAAATACATTAGTAAAAAACTAATGCAAGTCAGTGGTGTAGCACTTACTTTGGTGAGAATGCAGCACTCTGGGTCAGAGCATCTCCAAAACAGTCTTGTGGGCTGGTCCACATATGCAGTGAATGGAACCTGCCAAAAGTGGGTCAAATATGTAAAAATTGTGAACTGGCAACAGGGTCATGAGTAGGGATGGGTAGGGATCGATTCCCTATTTCGAACCCACAAAGGCAAAAATAAACAAAAAATGAAAAAGAGGACAACTGCTTAAGATCGGATTCATGGAACCGAAATATAAAAACAAGTGGGTACCCGGTCCCGGGTATTTTCGCATCGGTTCTCATTTGGAACATAATTTCGTTTCCCATCATCATCATCATCATCATCATCATCATCATCATCATCATCAGCCTTTATTTGTCACATACACAGTTACATGCAGTGAAATTGGACCCCTCTGACCATACATACACAAACTTCACACTTTGGGGGGACAGCTCAGATGAGGGTAGAATACATGAGCAAGAGGAGGAGAGAAAAAAAGTGCCCCCCCCCCAGACTATCCATCGCAAGGCAGTTTGGGGAACAGGGGAAAAAAAAACACCTCAGCACAAAGCAGATAAACACATAAAACACATGAGCCAAGACTCGCAAAGGGGAGGGGTAGGGGAGTGGAAGTAGTCCGATGTAGGCAGACAGCCATCTGGTCCTGCAGCCCACAAGGAAGCGCGGGTCACAGACCCACCCACCCAACCTGTGGAAAAAATCTGAGATGTGGGGAAGGTATGTTGTGTGTGTGTATGTGTGTGTGTGTGTGTATGTGTGTGTGCTTGGGCTTGGAAAAGGAATTCAGAGTGTCTTCTTATTTTGTTCTTCAGGAGGAATCGTTAATGTCCAGCGACAGGCCTTGAACCCTGCGCCGGTAAGGGGGGTGCCAGATAGGAAGAACTGTTTGGGTTAAGGTTCATTCGACATCTGTTCCAGTTTAACAGAAATCACATCACTAAAAAGTGCAAATAAAATGAAAATCTAATGTCCATAACCGTTCTCATTCTCTGGCCAGATCCTGTTGCAGAGCTGCAAACTTCTCCAAGATGTTGTCCAGCTTGCGTTCCGTAACCACAGTCTGAGTGTTCACAGCTCTACCCCAAAGTCTCCCAAGCGGCACGCTTAGTGGGGTCATTTTGAACAGCTGTGACCGCTTTCATTCCCTAGTAATGAGTGATCCGATCCCATGTAAGAGCTGCTGTAGCACTAAAGACTGAAAAAGTTGGCAGAACACATTGCATTGCACCTACAATGGACGAACTTGCAGTACTGGACCAATTTTCAGTACTTGACCATGGAGCAAACGAAGAAGGTGAAGGTAACCTTGTCTGATGAATCACGTCTACTATTACATCATATGGATGGTTGGGTGTGTGAGCTTTACTCACCTGGGGAAATGATGGAACTAGTGTTGCTTTCATCAACGAAAAATAAATATTGTCGTCAATGTAATATTGTTGATGAATATCAACGAGACTAAATGTGGTTTACAAAATAAAAACAATGCTCATTTTCGTTGACTAAAACGAGACGAGACGTTATTTCCTGTACGATAGGGAGAGGAGACAGCATTTTGCATTTGCCATAAGCATCATTTCCCCTTACAAAAAAGCTGATCCTAAATTGTTCTGATTTGGTTGTTTGAACTATATTTGTTCAGGAACAAAGAATATTCAGGTAAGTTCAGACCAACACACTGAAGATGAAGACTTTTACTTTTACAAATGTGGGTTTTATGGCAATAGACGAACACATTTTCATTTTATTTGCACTTTTTAGTGATGTGATGTTATTTTATTTATTTATTTTGTGTGTGTACTTCTAAGTTCTAACACGCTTGGTCGGCAAAATATATGTCGTAAATACTACAATAATATAATAAGATAATAAGAAATAGTTATGACTAAAAGAAAATATAGATTTTGTCTATATTGTCTATATATTGTCTAATATACTTCTACTATGTTGGCTGGGATTAATAGAATGGCATTACTACAAAAGAGACTAAAATGTCATCAGCTGTCATTGACTAAAACTAGACGAAAATAGTCATGGATAATCCTGACTAAAATAAGGCTAAAATGCTCAGACTTTTAGTCGACTGAAACTTGACTAGACTAAAAAGAGTATGGACGTGACTAAGACTAATACAAACTAAAATGACAGCTTGACACAAAGACTAGACATAAAAAACACTAGATGGAACCAGGATGCTCTATGGAAGGAGGACAAGTCTTCAGAGGCTGTGTGAAGTTCTTACTGCTGAATGCTACTTTTACTTTGTTACTAAGTAGACCCTTTTGAGGCTATTCTTTAATAGCTGTGGTCTCTTTCAGTCAGATAGTGCATCCTGCCACCCTGCAAAAAGTCTCCAGCGAAGGTTTGAGAAATTTAATTATGAAAATGGATTGCACGATTTGTCTTTTCTAAAGACAGAAATAAGAGATTTTGTCAATAAAATGAAATATTTCATTACCCTCTAAGGCTCTTCATTAATTTACATTTATGGCATTTATCAGTCACTTTTATCCAAAGCGACTTCCATTCCCTACCTACAGGGGACAGTCTCCCTGCAGCAACTTGGGGTTAAGGGTCTTGCTCAGGGACCCAGTGGTGGTATGCTGAAGGTAGGATTCGAACCCATGACCTCATGGTCTGGAGGCAAGTATCCTACCCACTGAGCTACCTCCACCGGTAGAATTGACCTTTCTGATGCATGTGCAGGGATGTGAAAAGAATTAAGAGCGTTAATTTTGTGGTGTTTGAATGCTGAAACAGGGAAAGCACACCATCAGCAAAAGCACTACATGCAAGGTGCAGTGCAGCCACATTTCTATTTGTGGCACATGGGAAAAGCTGCGTGGTGTGGCCCGCTGGGACTTCACCTTTCAAAAGCCTTCTGCTCAGGGAGGTTGGTTGGTAGAATGAGGGAAAATGTCAGGTAGACTCTCGTTATTCCTGTGCTGACACTCTGAGCAAGCAGCAGGTGCGTGTTCCTATCAGAGATGGAGATGCTGCTGTTACTTTCTTTCTGATCAGAAAGTAAATGTGTGTACAAAATTAAAAACAGAGTTCATTGTGTTCTGTAAACAGGGATCGCATCCAATGTCTTTTCTGAAGGCAGAAACAAGACATTTTGTTAATAAAATGAAGGTAATGTGTTGGATGCATAACATTACCTTGCAATGGTTGGGTATTTAACATTCATGCCATACTGTGATCTACAAATAAGTTTGAATAAAAACAACAGAATAAAAGAGTCAAATAATATACATTAACTGGACCTTCCTGTCTAGAAGACCTAGGGCCCAATGTATAAAGCTGATGTAATGTCAGAAACTAGCACATGAGCAGTGTTGGGAGTAATGCGTTACAAAAGTAATGTATTACAGTAACGTATTACTTTTTGCTGTAACGCAGTA
>JBBJLR010000001.1:31851580-31882357 GCA_037577145.1 Brachypetersius gabonensis
AACAGTATAAAAAAACAACAATTTAAAAAGATGCAATGAACAGTATACTGAGCAATATAATATACAATACTATACAAAATGCAGGGTAAAATTATTACAGCAGAATATTTTTTATTGCAGAATTTAAATCCCTAAAAGCCTCCTCTGAATGCCTTAAAGGTTTGTGTAGAACTATCCACCAATTTTAGACATGGAGATAGTGAGCTACTGACACATGCTTTATTAGTACAAAAACAAACCCTTTAGTGGTAAGACTGTTTGCCAGATGCAGTCTTTTCTTTAGTGGACCTCAAGGTTCTGCAAGACTGTGTAACAGGCTCACACCGCAAGTCATCAGAGCTCTGAACGCACTTAAATGTCTAGTCCCTGCTTAATCAAAAACATTCCAGTGAACTACCTCACTTTATACTTTGTATATTTTGTATATTCAGGGGTTGACTGTAATTTTTTTACTCTAGTACTCTAATGCGTACCTACATGAATTAACTGCTACGCACCAAAACGTCTCAGCCGTAGTCGGGGCGGGGCGGGGTTGGGGGGTGTCCGCCTGTGGGGTATTGTGCGTGCCGGGTTCAGGGGGACGCAGTGTATGTGCCGGGGTCTCTGTCTTGGCATGGTTCGGGTGTATGCGCGCAATATGAAGTCACAAATAAGATACGCATTAGAGCCATGAAGACTAAAAACTGATGGGCATTTTGCGTACCACTTACGTTAATCGCTGCTTATATTACACTCCGTTTAGTGCCACAACACGCATATTTATGTCCTGTTATTTGATTCGAGTTATAATTTACATTCACTTAATAAGGTTCAATGCAGAAAACTGTCATATGGTGCAATATTCCTCATTCTGGAAGGTTCACATCCCCTTCACTACTGTGTTGTCTACTTATTGTATTGTCTCAGATCTCTGGTACCTGATACTATTCTGGGTACCACCTTGACTGAGGTTCCAAGCGTGCTGAACCGATACTAAATGATGACGTACACATATTGGAGGTTACTGATTGGTGGTCGCAATAGTTACGTCAGTGTTGTTGACTGAATGTTAGCATTAGCGTTAACATTAGCGTTAGCTAACTCTAATGTTGCTTCTTTAAACCTTGGCTGATAAGCCAATTGTCTCCCACTCAGGCTCAGGTTGCTTCTCAGAATGTTTGGTCGCTATAGCAACCAGTTGTAGTGGAAAACTGTAGGTCCGAAACCGAACTGAACAGAGTAGAACTGAACTGAACCGAGCCGAGCTGGTACCAGTCAGTGGAGACCCCCTTTAGATATATCGAAATGCACCCACACAGCAGACATGTTGACTGTACTCCAATCTGGTGCATGCAGTCTGCAGTTGTTGTCACTGTTTCGGTCGCGTTAAAAATATTTTTTTTTTACCATTTTCGTCCGAAACTTTTCGGTGGCAGAATGTTCTGTGCATCCCTACTCAACAATTAATTGTACTACACTGTGCCAAAGTGACACTGACACATACTGCGGCTCACAGAACACCCATTGCTGAATAAGTAAATGAAGTAATGGTTGAGTTTTTAATCTAGCACCACCACACTGAATACTCATTCGAATAAAAGGACAAACTATACACCTCCAATCATTTTCATGGTGGTCATTGATAATTATTGATGCATCTATAGGTGGTTTATGCCCTACACTTTCATAGTAGAATAGACCAGAAAAACATGCAGTCTTTCTCATTTTCATCAGTTTTTAGCCATAGATTGAAACGTACAGCCTAAAGGCAGCAGCTGGACTGTGGTGGAGAGCAGCTTGCACCTGGGTTCCTGAGGAGGGGTCAAACAATAAACAGAACTTTGAACAAAGAACAACGTGGCAGGCTCTCTCTGAATGTGAACAACAGCTGAGCTGGAGTCCCGAGTGGAGATCTCTCCAGACACGCTCACGTACACAACCATGAAAGGAAACTCAGTAGAGGCATTACTGTGCTCACACACAGCAGTGATCTCAGTTTGTTGTGCCAGTCATTTAAGCACTAATAGCTAAATTCTCTTTTCTACTCCATTTGTTCCTCTGTTCTTACATTTCAGCCATTTCAGCTCTAACACAGCTGACCCAACTAATCAATCAATTAACAAAAGCATGGTGTGGGGTAACCAGAGGCCAGGTGGTTAGGGAGCTGTTTCTGTGTCGTAAGTTTGAATCCCAGGACTGCCAGCGGCACCCCTGAGGTACCCTCGAGCAAGGTATCTTCCCCACATGCTGCTCCCCGGGTGTGGCGTTGCTGGCACACCGTAATTTCACTTGGTGAATGAGTTTAATGCACAAATAGAATTTCACATTGTCCATACGTTGTTTTCTGCTGTGTTCACACATGACACATGGTTCACTTTCAATTTTATTTCATTGCTCATAGCTCTTTGAAACAAGCCACATCTGCCAAAAGAACAGCTTTAGTTTATGTAGTACGTGTGTTTGTAAGGAAAGAGATATTTTTTGATGATTGGAATTTGATGAACAGCCATTCAACATGTTTAAAAAATCAAGGCCATGCTTTTGTTATTTGTTAATATCAAAATGAAAGAAATAATCTGAGAGTACTTGAAACTAAATTGCATTTCATTCACTCAGTTCCTAGTCCAAGTCCTGGAGACCCCCACTCTCAGTTCTGCACTTTTAAGTGCTTTCCAATGCTTCCAGCATGCAACTGCGGGAAGCAGCCACAGTTATTATTAAACGACTGATCAGCTAATTAATAAGCCCTTTTGTTATTGCTAGAAAATGCTAATATACAGGAGAAGATGTGTTACAGTAGGAAAAAGACAAAAACATGAAGAGCATGTGATCCTTAGAACAAAACCTAAGAATTTTATGTAATTATGACATATTTTTGGGCTGCATGGTGATTCATATTTTATCATCATTATGATATCATCACCATGATAACAGCTCAGCCAAAATTCAGGTTACAGTCAGCTAAAGTTTAACTTACACACAACTGTGTTCTGTGACAGGTCAAACTGTTCTGGTGAACCACTTGCATTCAGTTTTATTGTATTATTCTTATTTTAAATCTCTGATTAAATGAGTAAACACACATCAATCTGAGAAATGGAAATCATTTCAAAACATTTGTTGGGAAACAAGACAAAACTGAAGAAGTGTTTCTAATTTTCAAAATTCTCCTAAATGCTCCGAAATACTGAAAATATACTTTAACTGTATTTTATTTTCTCACACCTTTATATTATCCAACAGCTTTTTGCAACTCACACAATGTATTAGTACCATGTGCGCAGCGGGTTTTCTGGGGTGAGGAATCTGCCCCTGCAATTGGAAGACTGTGGGCTTGAATACCAAGGCTGCCAGTGGCACCCCTGAGTAAGGTACCGTCCCCACAGACTGCTGGGTTCCTGGCTGCCCGCTGCTTCACTTGGTGAATTGGTTAATTGCAGAGAACATTTTGGTGCACACTGTGTGCTGTGTTCACATATGACAAAAGGACACTTTACACTTCATGTAGCCCAAAGTATTACAGCTAAATAGCACAGCAGGATCACAATAATAACATGATATTAACAGATTTTTAAGGGCTCTTCTAAGAGGTGAAGTGCTTGAGTTGGAGCAGGAAAACACTGAAATATAAAACACAGGGGTACTCCAGGGCCAGAGGTGGAAATCACTGCTCTGGTCCCGTGGTCATTCTGTTAAGAGGTCTGATCACTTCACGGCAGCCATCACTGGGACACCCAATGCAGGACTGTAGAAGCCAAAATGCTATTTTTACAAGTAATTCCCCGACAAAATTAGCTAAAATCTAGAGAAGACGTGAAAAACAAACAGTATATATACCAGAGGTCACCAACATGGTGCCCCCAAGGACCACATGAGTAGCCCGCGCCCCTGTTCTAAATGTAGAACAACTCACCAGTGAACAGCGTCTAACATTTAATTTGATCCTGTTGCTATTATTCTTTCATTTTACTTGCATTTATATAGAGTCGAAATGACAATATCTAAAAATTGCATTTAAATATGTTTATTATACATGAAGATAGACCAGTTTAGGTAAACCCTGTCCTAGTGTAATAACCTGGTAGCCCTTCGTTTGGCTCAGTACCCGTGAAGTGGCTCTCAGTTTCAAAAAGGTCGGTGACCCCTGTTATATACCAAACACAGACCACACCGCAGTGAACTCACTGCAGTGAATAAAGGGTTTGGTCAGCTGCACTGCTGTAGCTCAGTATTGATTGTTAAGTTATAACTACAACATTCTGCATCATAAAAGAAGCTTTCATTTTTTGTCAGCTACAGATTCACTATTTGCTTGGGCAAGCGGATGATTCTGCAGGAAGACATACAAAAAAGGGAGCGAAAACATCCCGACACAGCAGGAAAAAATCCATAAATAACAGCAAAATTTCTAACGGCCAATCAGTCAAACTGTCAGCTGGCTAAAGATAAATGGGGATAAATATGGAGCCTCCATGAGAGGGTCTAGAAATGGCCATGAATAAAACAATAACAGGCTGAGTGTTCTGTCTCCGCTTGATCGCTGCACGGGGGAGATGAGTGCCGCTCCAACATGCCCCGATTCTCCAGGTTCATGTTTGTTCAGTGAAGTTGCTTGTTTTGACTGCAAAAAAAGTGGGTTACACTTGTTTCTCAGTCTCGACTCAAAGCCACACAGCTTCACAAATGAGAGAAAATGTCCTGAGAAAAGGTTACAGTAGAAATTTCCCCAAATTATAAAAAAAGAGCAACTCATGTTTGAGCCAGTCAACAGAATGACAGCCACAAGCACACATTTACAATGCAAGGACAGCTGATTTGGCTAAATGCTTAAAAAACTCAGCTTCTTTAACTTTTAAATCTAAGTCTCAATATTTATTAGCGCTTACTTAGAAACGTGTACTGTGGCTGAAAAGTGAGATTGAGGATGAAACAAGGGCGAAAGTCTTCACATGCATGACTGGCATTTCTCTGGGTTCTGTGTTCCATTGAAAAAGAGAACTTCCTGTTAGGCCCTCATGTGAAGTGAGTGACAGATGACCTTATGGTAAAAGGCAGATGATGAGAAAACCTCATCAGATGAAACCTGATGAGATAAGCAAAAGATTATCAAAGCTGACATTGCATAACAATGTTAACGGTGGCAGGCGTACAGTGGGATGAGAATCCAAACTGATAGTTTTTCAGGCCAGAACTGAAGCCCACGCACTAAGCGAGGATACAGCACTGCGGCTCGTCACAACAAACTTTTTTTCCCACACACATCCTCTATAATCAACACACTTTAAAAGAGCCATGAAACCTTAGACAAATGCTACCAGTCTGAGGTGATCCCAATTAAGCCAGACTGGATGTGACGGCCTGTAAAAACAGCCTGCTGCCTCGACTCCTGGGCTGTCAGCAGTGATCAAAGTGATCGCGTCACTAAAAGACGTTCCAACACCAAGAACGAATAGATATATTTGGCTGTACATTTACAGTGTCTGTGAAACGCTCATAGGGAGAGACATTAACTTTACTTTAACATTAGTATAGAAACAATTATTCAGAATGGAATTACCTGTAATATATACATTGATAAATATCCTGTCTACATTTTACACTATACACTACAGAACAAAGGACTTTGTAGTAAAGACTGATGACAGATTATCTGTAACATAAAAAAAAACCTGCCTAATATTGTGTAGGTTATCTTGTGGCACCAAAATAGCTCATTGAGACATGGATTCACCAGAAGCTGCGATTTGTATCTGGTGCCATGATTCTTTATGTCCAATAAGCTGTGAGGTGGAGCTCCCATGTATTGGACTAGTTAGCCCAGTGCATCCCACAGATGCTTGAACACTAATGTTACTGAATAACAAACTGACCACACACACACACACACACACTCTGAACTGCTTCCCTTCTCCGAATCACACTGCATACACCCTCTAAACTGTTCTACCATAAACAAAGAAAACTTACTCCCCAGCTGCCACTGTAAATACCCAGTATTTATTTATGACAATTTTTTTTCTAATTCTGTTGTAGCTACCTGCTCTTTATGCACAATTGTTCATTGCTGTCTACTTCAACCTTGACACAATTTTAATTTTGTTGCACACTTAACGACTAGAATGCATTATCTGCCCTTATACTGTACTCACTCACACTAGTGCTGATAACGGTCATGTCAACTGCACTGTGTTGTCCCGTAAAGCAGCGTACGGTTGCTCTTGTGTTTATTGCACTCTCTCATTAGTCCTGTCCCGCCTGCACTTGTGTAGTCCTGTGGTGCTCTGTCATTGTTTTTTGTGTTGCACCTTGGTGGTAGAGGAATAAAGGAATGTTGTTTTATTTCTAGCTTAAAGAGATATTAAACACACAAACACATGATATAAATGCATAAATGTCCACATGCATACACATTAATGAAGTGCTTATTGCCTACGGGTTCTGTGAATGGCAGAGTTGACAATAATGCAACACTACAGTATGTTGCCAAAAGCTACCAATCTGTCAGCCATGCGGCGTTGTGTTTTCCCTTCTACAAACTTGTCATTTTGACAGGGAGGTCAAAGCTTTAGTGAGTGTGTGCAGTTTCTGTTTGGATATGAATGGAATAGGGTCCCATGCTTACAATAATGAAGCCATCATAATAGAATTTTTAAAATGGAAATAATGCTGCTTTTTCCATGACCAACATAATGGGTTCAGAATAAAACATCATACATAAAATGTTTGACTGAGTATATCTTTTATATTTTGGACTACTCTTGTGAACAGCCTTCGTGGCCAATTGCTTCCTGGGGACCCTACTAGCAGTGCATTTGCGGGCGGTTCTTGCCATAGTAGCGAAGTGAGATGGTGTTTTGCCACAAGAAAAATAGCGATAATAATTGTAAAATATTTAGATTATACAATCCCATGTATTTACATTCAATTATAAAACTTTAAAACATACCAAATAAAAACATGCCAGACGGAGCAGCGTCAGTCTCACCTGCGTTCCCGTAACCTAGCAAATATGCGTGTTTATATTGTATATTACACGTGTATGTATGTCTACAGGGTGGTATCCTAGTGGGGCCTGTGAGGCTGTTGTAGTTTTAAAATCCATTTTACTACCTTTGTGTCCTTGAGCAAGCACTTAACCCTCACGTATTTTTTTATAGTCCTCAAGTGGCGTTTGTAATTTGATAGTTTTTGATAGTTCATATTACTCATTTAAAGTATTTTCAGTAAAAATGTGAAAATGTATCAGTGTAACAAATATAAATAATAATAATAAAGTGGCATTTGGCAGATGCTCTTATCCAGAGCGATTTAAAAATCATCTCTGCCTTCAAAAATAATTTGTAGTATTTTAATAAACATCTCACAGACTTGTGTGTTTCTCTGATTCACTTCCAAAAGCTGATGTTTTTAATGGCCGCTGATCATTGATCTGTATACACTGCAATCTGATAGCTGGACAATGCAGATGACTCTGCAGATGTACAGTACAACCCGGTGTTAGTGTTGAAAAGCTTGGTTTGTCCAATTTAGTGTGGAATTTAGAGGTTATTGATATCTCAAATGGGTGTGAGATTATTTGTTCATTCCCAATGTGTTGGCAGGAGTAAGTCAGTCCTTAAAGGGTTAAAAGATGAAAAACCTTTTCCTGTTCTCCTATAAAGTTACCATTTCTGAGACATGACATGTTGTTATATCAGTGGCAAACTGAGTAGAATGCGATTGCCAGCTGTTAAGACAGTTCTAAAGGATCGCTGTTTTGCAGGGGCATCACTGTGGGAGATGACAGTCCCAGGTGAATCAGCTGAGCGCTCTCCATTCACTGAGTGGGTTCAGTGTTCAAACCACCCCAGCCACTGCCCTGGCAGCCTCACCCACGGCTTCTGTGGCTGAGAAACCATGACTAGCTGTGGGTCTACTGCAGAGGGATGTATCACTTTTCAATCTCAGCCAACAGCACCATCAAATATTCATGCATCTGTTGTACAGAGATGCCAAATACACAACATTTTGCCTTTTGCTGTTTGTTGACGCTTGTGGATATGAATTTCAGGTCTTGAAGTGTAGCATTGCTCTGTTCATGATTTCCTAAAAGGCTCCAAAACATGTAGAGCTGACATAATCAGTGTTGTACCTTCTCTTGGAGCGCTGCTGACACGTAACAAAGAGGCAGAATTACACACTTAACATTTAAAGAATAGTTCACCGAAATGTTTAATTTACACTAGTGATGCACCAAATATTCAGCCAACGAAAATATATTTTTTACGTGACAAACAGTGATGACGCAATCAACAACTGCAGACTGCATGCGGCAGATTGGATTACAGTCAATATGTCTGCACTGTGGGCACATTTCAATATGTCTAAAGGGGGTTCTCCACTGACTGGTACCAGCTCGGTTTGGTTCAGTTCGGTTCGGTTCTACTCTGTTCAGTTTTGTTTCGGACCTAGTTTTCCCGACGTAACTACAACACACTACAACACTGACGTAACTATAGCAACCACCAATCAGTAACCTCCAATATGTACACGTCATCATTTAGTATCGGTTCAGCGCGCTTGGAACCTTGGCCAAGGTGGTACCCAGAATAGTATCAGGTAACAGGTTTTAGTTATAGAAAAGCAAAAAAAGCTAGTATTTAACCGAACTGAGCTAGTAGAGTTGAACCGAACCAAACGGGTCAGTGGAAAACACCCATAAAAAAAGACACAAGGAAAGCGTGGAATGTCGAAATTATTAGAGAGGGTGCATCGACAAAGGCACAGAGTATGAAGCACACACGAGGCGAGACCTTTTGAGCACATCCACTCCGTCTGTGTTTTTGAAAAGGCAAGAAAGTTTTCCAGTGATTATGGTTCAGATATGGGCTATGTCAGTCTTTGTTTTGATTCACTTCTGTTATAGGCCAACAGAAAATGTTGTTCTAGCTTTCAACAGTTTTTAATGCACTTGTTCTGAATGAGTGGGGTCAAATTGTATTCATATTGTGTATTGTTTTTTTCATGGTTTTGTAACAGTAATTAGTTTTGTGAATAATTTAATAATAATAATTTCTTTTTGGTTTTTGGAGCTTTTGGTTTGGAGCTTTGAGGCTAATGTAGGGCAGGGCATAAGTTCAGAAGGAAGCTTTGGAATAAACATGTTTTGGCAGATTGACTATGTTTGGGATTAGGAGAAAATTGTGTTTAACTGAAACAGTGATCAGATACATCCTTAAAACAACTGATAGATTAAATGAAAAATGTGCCTCAGATCCTTATTCTTGCCCATTTTTCCTACTTCCAACACATTTAAATTTATGGCATTTATCAGACGCTTTTATCCAAAGCGACTTCCATTCCTTAACTACAGGGGACAGTCTCCCTGGTCTTGCTCAGGGACCCAGTGGTGGCGTGCTGAAGAAAGGATTCGAACCCATGACCTCTTGCACCAGGGGCAAGTATCCTACCACTAGGCCACCACCCCCTCAGCTTGAAAAGCAAATGTTCACTTGCCTTAATACATCCCATCTCTTAACGTTGGAAAGGTTAACCGGCATGTCAAGTTTGGTGTGGCTGGGTGCTCGCCCCCAAAGCAACGTGGCTCGGAAAGTCCATGCTCACGGGACCGATGCGACGTTCAATATGTCTTGGGAGTGGAGGTACCATGTAAGATTTTGCGGCGCTGGGTTGTTCCCCGGCCAAGCTACGGAGCAAAATGCCAGCTAGAGACTCATTTACAGGTGTGTGTTCTTTTTCCTCCGTAGAGAGCCTGGGGAAGAGCCTCGAGACTCCAAATCTCCATAGCTCACCCTGGCGCACACCTTAAAATGCCAGCTGTCATGTAAGCATTTGGTCCTCCAGGTAGCCTGGGGAAGGACTGCTCACTGCAATGCCTGTTGAAAATTGATGTAGTCCAATTTCTGTGAACCGGCAGATGCAAAAAAAAAATGTCTGCTATGACGGAAAGATGTCAGAACACACTGGGCATTATAACTTGCTGCATATGGGTCTGCATAAACCAGTCAGAGTGGTCATACTGACTCCTGTCCAGTGCTGAAACCGCCTACAGCAGGTATGTGAACATTCGAACTGAACCATGGAGTAATGGAGGAAGTCTGCATGGTCTGATGAATCACATTTTCTCTTACATCTTGTGGACAGACGTGTGTTTTTGTCACTTAACTTATAGAGGCAGTGTGATACTTTGCTGGGAAACTTTGAGTCTTGACATTCATGCAACATGGCAGTGCCATGTCTCAGCAGGGTAGTGTGCTCTACTACACTGCAAATACTGTTCAGGAATGGTTTGAGTAACATGACATGATGAAGAGTTAAAGCTGTTAACTTGGCCTCCAAATTCCCCAGATATCAGTCTAATCAAGCATCTGTGGGCTTTGTGTTGTCTGATCCATGGAGATACCATCTCACAACTAACAGGACTTGAAAACCATTTGCTACCAGTGTCTTGGTGCCACATAACTCCTTCATAGACACGTGGAGTCCATGACTCGTCAGGTTAGAGCTTTTTGGTGGTCGAGGGGGACCTACACAATACTGGTCATATTGCATATGTACGAAAATTAGTAGTTACAGCTACTGCAAGAGTGAATAATGGTGTCACTCCAGGAGGAATAGCAGAGATACAATACAATAACACTATTGTATCTACTGCCACAATCTGATACAGCAAGTAAATGAGTTTTTCAATAAGTTCTCACTCGTCATACATGACTCATCCATCAGAACTCATGAGCCCCAGTTGGCCATTCTGAAACCTCCTCCTCCACCAGTAACAGGAACGTCCTAGCACTTCCACAAGAAAATATCAATCAAGTCTGTGTTTCTTTCTCCTTCACTCTCATTTCTCTCTGTGCTATGCATTCAACACAATGCACTATTTGTGAGAACACCAATTTGCTTCTCTTGTCTAAGAAAGCGTAGAAAAAAAGAAAAAGCATATGTTGCTCCAACTTGTTTATTTTTTATCTTGCTGCAACTTGTTTGTCTTGCTTATCCTACAAATAAAATGTAAAGAAGCGAAGCGAATATATGGAAAGTACAACTTTTCCAAAATAGAAAAACTAGGAATTGGTGGGTGTTATGAATTCCGCACTGTGGATGACTAACCTTATTATAAATCTTCTCAACTTATGTCACAGATTCTCATTTGCATATCAATATGCGAGCATAAACTTATGTCAAAGCCAGCACAAAACAAAGCCAAGCTTTGTCTGTATCCTCATAAATACAACTGGGACAACAGAAACAGTTGCATGGTTCTTGCTAAGATATCTCCAATTTTATAAGAGAAGCGCAGATGCTGAGGTGAGGAATTAATACATTAGAGACATGGGAGAATAGCAGGTGTGCATTCAATGCTTTATTCATGACGGCCCAATTATGAACCGCTATAGGCCTTCTGACATAAGTGCAATGACATTTAAAGCAATATTTAAGCATTTATAGACTCCTTGATAATCAGGCTTCCTAGTAAATGTCAATCTGACAAAAACTGTGCATACTCTGTGAAACCAGATTTTTTTAGGTTAGACAAATTAGCCCCTATGAATTAATGGCAGTGTTATGGCTTTATCAGCAAGTGTGTTTATCTTTGTCCATTAGACAGGCTTCATGCAGGAATAAAGACTGCAAATGTCACCCATTCATAGGCCCGAATCAAACTGCAGCTCTGGCATTTATAAAGCTCTCACATAGACTTTGTATAATAGCTGCCATGCAGAAAGCATGTACTTGATTAAAAAGCTATAATGCTTCTTTTTCAGGCCATGGGTGAAAAGATTCATGGAATGTATCCATTTATGAGCTTTTTATGAATACCTCATGTCTGTACCTTATGCAAATAATGCCCTTAAATGATCATCAAGCAGTACTGATGAATGGCTCTCCTCACTAGATTTGTCAAGAAAGTTGGGGTTTGAGGTTGGGTGGGTTGGTTACTCAGAAGATGCTGTTGTCCTGAGGGATTTGCACAGGAGCTCTCTTGACCAGTACACGTTTTAGAAAAGCTAGTGAGGCTATTCTTCAGTGGAAGATACAAACAGAACTGTGCCACCCCCATTTTGCCAATTTCACACTGGTGAAGCCTCAATTGACCAATCTCTCTCTCTCTTTATTTCTCTCTCTCTCTCTGGGGAAAGTCTACTTTCCCCTGCTGACTGAGAATAACCGAGGGAGAGAACTCGGTGTGAATCTGAAAGAACCCATAGAATCCAAGCCCAGCATGGTCCATCACCACACACACACACACCACCCTGAGAAAACAGCACTCAAGAGTTGCCAGGAAAGCTCTGTGTCCATTCAAGAGGTTAAAAAAAACAAACAAACGAGAACATTTCATTTTCAGAATTAATCACTTCGCCTACACATGAATGCAGTCAACACATACACACCAAGCGACGATCATCTGAATCTGCGTGTTTCTACTGCAGCAGCTCTCAAATCAATCCGCCCACTTTTACAACCCCTTTAACTTCACCCAGACAAGCCCCCAGCCTGGTTTGGTGGTCTAAAACGGAACAGCAACGCACCTCGTTAAGCTCTAAGCACAGTTTTGCATCGTGGCTCACCTTTTCAGCACCTTCTGTAGTGCAGGCTGGGTCCACCTCGATGCTTCTGGCTGTCTGCATCAGAGCCAAGAAACAAGGGGAGCGCCCATCTGCTTAGGGACCGTCTGCAAAGAGACGCTGCTTTCTGAGGACGAGGGAGCGTGGCTGTGTGTTTTCTCTTCTGTTTTTGTGGATTTGCCACAATTAGCTCTCCATGCCTTGAGAATACGCTAAGGTTGGCGTGTGCAAGCTTCAGAAAAAAATACACAAGGCGTGAACTGGCAGGGAAATAACCGCTCTTTGGGATGCTGTAAATATTCACCGCCATCTGTCGGTGAAAGGAGTTTTCACACGTGTGTGTGTGTTGCAGGCTGTGCAAAACAAATAGCATCCCCCCCTTTTTTGACAATAATTAGCAAATGTCATACACGTAGCCTAAATGAACCTAGACAGGAGGAGACACACTCCAGACAGATGTGGGTAGCTGTTGCAGCTTTTTTGCTTCCATAATCTTGGTCCTTTTCTCCAGAAAGGGTTGCCACACCAACAGGAGGTGCTACACTATGTGTAGTGTGCATCATAAACATGGCACGGTAGATGCACGTCTTGGAAGCCCAGTTTTCTTTGGCTTTCCTTCGTTTTCTTTTTAAAAGAAGTGAGGTGTCCTTGCTTGTAATGATCTCGAGGGATGAAAACGCAGCTCATCGGATTTAACCGGCTCAGGTATCGCACAGCTTATTCTATCAGACAGAAATGTTCCTTAGCAGTCAGACCACATTACCTGTGTTACCTTTTAATACTGAGGAAGCTGCGAGTTCGCTGCAGCAAAGATTGGCGTTTCTGATTTTGCATCACATCTCTGTGCACTGGTGGTTCATTCTTGGTTCGCCATTGTTACCTCAAGACGCATCGACACATGTGCACAGAGGTAACGCAAACCCAGACCGTAATAATGTTACACAGTGATAATAATTCGCTTGGTCATGCTTGGTATTTCGTTAATAACTCTAAATGTAAAAAATGTACTTATATGATTATGCCTGTATGACGTTTTCATGTAGCTTAATTTCCATGTGCTAATCATAATTCATAATTAGAACCTATTCTTGAATGAAGATTGCATTAAAGGGACCATATCCAAGATTTTCCCTGAGATCGACCTATGACGTTTGTGTCATTTTATGATTTTTTTGATTATCAATTTACAGCTTTACTTTATGCTTTAAAAATAAAAATGTTGGCTTTGTTACTGTGTATGTAAATGACATTGCTTTGACTGGCAAAAACACTCTAACTCCAATATGAAAGGGTGGAGCTAAACAGCTGTAGGCTGAAAGAGCGGATATATGTAAATTTGCTGGTTTTGTGACATCACAAAAGTTGGTTACAGCCTAGTATCTAATACTCCAAGTTAAATCAAATAAAACGTAAATGGAGTTTCCATTATATGGGCCCTTTAATGTAAACAGCCATCTACAACAAGTTGACTGTGAGTTTCTGCAAGGTTTCGTAAATGTTTAATTAACCAACATTCTCTTGTCTCAGCTAGGGATGTTGGTCAGGATGCTCAAACTGCGAATGCTCAATGCCATTGCCCCGACCTACTTCTACACTGCCACGGCTGTCACTGTCGTTCTCCATTTCTTCCTCTTCATCCCCACTATTTTCCAAACCTCAGGTGTCACGCAGAATCCCATCATGCTTCTCCCCACAGCCATTATCCTTTTCCTTATGGTCAATGCGCTCGGTAATTACTCGATGACTATATGGTTCCCAGCAGAGAGTGCCAACGACAACATTATTCCAGTCTGTTCGCCAGACTGTCCGGACAGAGTGGACGCACACTACCTCCTCAACGGCCGACACTTCTGCAAACTATGTAAGAAAGTGATTATGAAACGGGACCATCACTGTTTCTTCACGGGAAACTGCATTGGGAACAGGAACATGCGCTACTTCATCATGTTTAGCATCTACACCTCCTGTACCTGTCTGTACTCTTTGGTGCTTGGGGTGGCATATCTCACCGTGGAATATTCCCTCTCCTTTGAAAACCCGCTGACATTCCTCACACTTCTGCCCCTCTCCACAGGGTACTTCTTTCTCGGTAGGTTGGTTACACCTTCTCAAAAGTAAAAAAAAGTGACATACATTTCCTTAGAGTAGAACAGAATAAAATATGATAGAACATTGTTATCCAAGTAAGTTATACATTTGTCTTTGGTCTTCCTATGTGACTGTAAAACTCATTCAAGCTTTTTCAAAAAAGGATATAGAAGTTAAAACAATCACAACATGATACACATTAAATGCAGGTTTCTATTCCTATAACTGCACCCCCTTACCTCAAATATAACCCAAAATGGGGCTTCTTTAGATGGAGCAACAAGGCCAGTATAACTACAACATAATGGGACCTATATCACAAAATCCTTTTGAGTGATAAATGTCTATTATGTGTCATCACTTTTACTATTTCTGTTACTAAAGAACTAAGCTTTGGATGCCAATTTTGACTTGTTGGTAAGGGGGAAATTTGCTTATCCATTCCTATAAGAATGATTTACGAACCATATGGCAAGAGGTAGAGGTTTATCAAAGTTTTTTAGCTACTAACAGCTTCATCCTGAATGTAACATCCCTAAGTAATTGTGAACACGGTGGCTTACACAAATTCTCTTCCACCTTTTTTCTAGGTACCATCTCAGGCCTTCAGTTTTTCTTGGTTCTCATGCTCTATGTGTGGCTGGGCATTGGGTTGGTTAGTGCTGGTTTCTGCTGCCAGCAGGTTTTGCTTGTGGCCCGTGGACAGACCTGGTGTCAGCTGCAGAAAGGGCAACTGGTGGAGAGCCGAGGAACATGGCGTTCCAATTTGAGTGATGTCTTTGGATCCCGCTGGGTATTGGGTCTTATTTTGCCTGTACAGACTGTAGAGACCATACCTGGCAACTGGCAGAGATACCATGAGCACAAACATGACTGACCTTGTGGCTTTAGGGCCTTTGTGATTAATACATGGACACTTCTAAGTGCTAGGTCATGTCATCGTTATGTCAAAGATAAATAGAACAGTATTCATGAAACCATCTACAGAAGGAGGCAGGTTCAGGTTACGGCACAGTGCTTACACAACTGGCCTGCCAGAAACCGGAGCACCATTGGATCATTTATTCAGTGTGTACTAAAATCAATTAGGAGACAGTAGTTTATTAGAGGCTTAATTTCGCTTAAGATGCCAGTCCAGTTCAGAGTGTCTGTAAGAGATGGGCAATGCTGTTAATAAGCTTAAAATACTTTTGAAAACTAACTTAAAAAGCTTGACACTCAACACAGTCAAACGCCTCTTAACATAGCCCCTCATCACACATTTGAAGCAGCACTCACACATAAGAGAAGTGAAATATAATTTGCTGGTGTAAAAATGGCCCAAACCTCTTAATGTAGTTCATTTTAAAGTCATTAAAAACTCTCTGTACCAAATATTTTGACTACTATAGTGATATAATATATATGCACAAGAGACTCATTTAAAGTTTCTACTGAAATCAAGAGTAGTTTTAGGGAATTTGTCCCTTGTGTTCTATGGTAACTGCCACTTCTCTGTTGGGAAGGCTTTACATGTGTTGGAACATCACTGTCAATGATTGCATTCAGCCACAAGAACTTTAGTGAGATATTTTAATTGATGGTGGATCCTTAGCTCTGGATCACAAACGCAACTCTAACTCTATTGAATGGAGCTCCATCACTCTGGAAGAAGCAGTTCCACCGGTGCACAGCTTGGGCATGGCGATAGTAAGCTCATGCCCAACAACCATTTTGTAGTGGCTTTATTTTTCTATGGAGATTATACAACTTTTGTGTGCACAGTTGAACACGTCAGCCATGGGTACAGTTTAGATAAGATGTTAGTATTGTTAATATTATTTTTTGATAGCACAGCTGTTTGCATTAACCCATTTAATCCCAATGGCAACAATTGTTGCCGTTTTTTTTCTTTTGTTTTAGAAGCTCTAAAAGTGTTGTTTTGGCTTTGGGCAGCTAATGCATGTTAAAAAAAAAATTAAAAAGATGTTGTCTCCCCTAAATTGTATCAATGTCATGTGACTTGTGTGAATGGAGACAAGACCACGCCCCTTTACATTCAGCCTGCACCTCTGGAAAGAGATGTCTGCCTCAAACTTGTACATGAGGAAGTTCATTAATTAACAGGTATTACTAAAATATTTTGAACACATATTTTCTAAAGGGTCTACTAATAATATCTAACAATTGTTGCCGCTAGCATAATACATAGTCATAGTGCTAGTTATGCTACCTGTCAAAGGATTTGGCTGTTTATTCTATTTTATTTTTTTTCTACACAACTTAAAACTACCAGAGGTCAGGCCAGGGGGTGTTACATGAGGTCTTGGTGGGAAGAGCGGCCTCCCGTCGGGGGGTCACCAGCTGGGTCGCTGCAGTGGGATCCGCCCTGCTGGGGACGGGCCTTGGGGTCTTGGATCTTTTCAGTGCATGGATGGCCCTCCACCGGGGGGGCCCTGCACTGTGTGAGTGGTCGCAGAGGGTCTAGAGGTTCCCTACCCATTCCCGACACATGTAACATATAGTGGGTATAAATAGGTCAAAATAGGTGACATTTAGACTATGTGTTTTCCCAACGGCAACAATTGTTGCCGAGTATAAAACCTACATTTTCACTATCATAACCACCAAGAAATTAAAAAATTCACACATATTGTGTGTTAGGGAAGTCTAAGGAGTAAAATGCATGCACTTATTTTGCAGGGAAAAATTTGGGATTAAACGGGTTAAAGGGTGCAGTGTATTGTTTTATCATTTTTGGATTTTCTTCCTCAAATCGTTCAAATTTGCCATGTGCAGCTTCTTCAATCATTTTTTTGAACCATTAGGCTAAAAATGACCAGCATTTCTACTGCACCTGTAATCAGTGCCAAAGTGTGTGCGGCCATTTCTTTAAAAGTCTCTATTAATGGACGTTAGAAACGTAACGTGCCTCACTGTTGTGTAACACAGCGGTGACCCAAGGCTGACGTACATGTCTACCTTTTAATTACTTTAAGTGCTTACTTATCGTCCTTTCTTCAAACCTTGGGAGTTGTTTTGTAAGCTGGCCTCCAGCGCCCACCGCTTGCTACTCTTCTGGTTAATCATTTCGTCTCAGAGCATCCCATCCGCCGTTCACGTCCTAACAGATCAGATCTCCATGGCAGATTGAATTCTGGGTCATTAGCTGGAGAACTGTTTCCCTGACCACCTCTCTGTTAATTATAGAAACATAGCTGCTTATTCCATGCTAGCTATAAGAGTGGGATTTCTCCACTATGCTCTATAGACGATTTACCTATTTATTTCATTATTGATATAATCAGGACAGTGTGATGTGCTTTTTATACTTTGTACAGCTCTTGTATTTGTTTAAGGCAATATTCACTATTGTTTATTTTACTTCGATTTTGCTCATAATTGGAAATGTATGCGTTTATATCATATTTTCATCAAAATAAATAGAAACATAACTTTGCACATTTACATAAAGCTGTTATTTGATATTTTATTTTCCTTCCAGTGGTTGCATTTGGAGGTCCTGTGTTGGTCATAACCTGTCATTGTAGAAAAGACATTCGGAAGACATTAAGCAACAGATATGGATGGATTAGTGTTGCTTATGGTATGAGAAGACATTAAGACGTATACAAACACGGTCCTAGGTTGGTCCCATACAAACATGGTCCTGTCTTAGCCCTAACCTGACAAATATGCAAAAATAACATTTAGAGGACATTAAATAGTGTCCATAAGTGCTCCTGTGTTGGTCTGACATGAGCAATATTCAGAGAATATTAAGTTGCAAGAATGACATTCAGGGGATATTAAGTAACAGACGTGCATAGATTTGTGTTGGTCATAACTTAAAGTTTCATTTTTTGGTTTGTAAGCATATATATGGTCTTGTGTTGGTCTTGCTTTGGTTTCCACAAGCCCTCTAAAGGTGCGCTGTGGTATCTGCCACCAAGACATTAGCAGCAGATCCTTTACATCCTGTAAATTGCGAGGTGGAGCCTCTATGAATTGGATTAATTTGGAGGCCAAGTCAACATGTTGAATTCTTCTTTAATCCTTTATGATGATTCTTTTGAAAGAGGCCACTGCTATTAGGAAATGATGGGTGTACTTGGTCTGCAACAATGTTTATGTAGGTTGTATATGGTGACACTATGCTGGAAGCCTAGTGGTTTGGGCGTTCGTCCTGCAACCAAGTTGCGGGTTCGATTCCCAAGACTGCTAAGCACCTCTGAGGTACCCTGAGCAAGGTACCGTCCCCACACACTGCTCCCCGGACGCCCCCTGCTTCACTTGGTGAATGGGTTAAATGCAGAGGAAGAATGTCAGGCTGTTCACACTGTGTGCTGTGGTGTGTTTACGTATGACAGAATGGTCACTTTCATGAATGGCAGGGGCTCGGTGTACTCTGAGGAATGGCAGTGCTGCGAAGAGATCATCATATTTTCATTATTTTGTCCGATGGTCTACTCAATGAACTGAGCGAAGACGACTTTAAAATGTTATATTGCTACGACTAGCTTTTTTAACACTGAGAGGACTTTATGCTTGAGTGGTTCATACATGTCACTTTATAGCTTAACACAAAAAAAAACCCCATTCCTCTAAAACTGGTCAGGTTTAGGGACTAGACTGAAAATGTACATTATGGCAAATTATGTTTAAATTATGCAGAAAGTTTAAATGGGAAAAAATTATTTTGCATAATGTCAAAGTACTTAACTGCTTACAATTGTAATTTGCTTCTTGAGATACAAGCAAAGTTCCTTGGATACAAGCAAAGCTAGTAAAAATAACCACCACAAAATTTCCCAGCACAGAGTAGATGCAAGAGTTACTCATTTAATAAAGTCTGGTCAGGCACTCAGTATTTACATCAAGAAATGCTTGTCAGTGCAAATGCTTCCAATGCGTTATCCTCTGCTAACTGCTGAGAGCTGTGTATCAAAAATGCAGAGTAAGGATATTCTGTTTCAAAATCAGGAAAGTGCTTTCTCACATGCTGTGGTGCCAAACGATACATTAGAAAACAAAGACCATTGCTTTTACATAGACAATATTTATCCTCTTAACATATTTACAATAGTCTTACATATTTACAGGAGGCTTTTCAATCTGTCTTTTTCTGGAAAAAAAAAATGATATGAGCTCATGGACACACAAAGCTAGAGATTCAACAAAACAGAAGTGCTACTGTTAGGACTCTTTTGTCGAATATTTTAATTATACTAAGAGACCACAAATGCGATTACATTATTGCTATATCCTATCATCATGTGACATCACATGCATTACGTATGTGTTACATTTGTAAATTAACTGCAGAAAGTAACAAATACATTCATTATTCCAGATCTGGGAAACTGAATGGTCATCCACATTGCACTAGAGTTGATTTGGAACGAACATTTTTCATCAATTCTAATGAATTAAATTAACATTTTTAAGATGATGTGAAAAAGGGCATGAAAATAAGGTGCATATATACAGGCACATACTTTAGATCATAAAAGGTGTGTAATTAATGAATTCAGGGGCACATTGACAGGCCTATTTTGTGCCCAGGAAAGTCAAAGCCTCTACTGGTAGAGGGATTTCTAAGGCAGTGCTGCAGATTTAACAAAGAAAAATAAACAAAAAAAAATGTATGACAAAAATATACTTATCAACCCTAAAAAAGCAAACAAAACAAAATCTTCAGTATAATCTGAGAGATAAGCAAAACATTAATTCAAAGTGAAATCGTCTGATAAATATTGCATGTAAAAATGTTGTTTGTTCCTATGTATACTAAGAGACATATAAAGAAAAAGGTAACAAAGACTGCAAAACTACCATGTGAACAACACTGGCAAAAGTGATTATTGCAGCAAACATAGCCAAGTATAAGACAAAAATATATTACAAAGCATTTACCACAGAACAATGACAGATAAACAAGGCCAGTTACTTTCATTGTAAACTTTACATTAAAAAAACCTTTATGTACACCTTCCAGATTAGGAGTACTATGCTGCATGATAGTTGCTTATCCTATTATAGTAGAATATAACTATTTTGAGAGGATAGAATGAGTTGGCTGTCCAAATTACTGCAAAACACAGTATTTATGTAAGCTTTGATGAACTTGCAAGATACCAGATCACCACACCAGGTAAATAGATAATTGGGAAAAACCTTCTGTCCTGCCTTCACAATGACTGCCCAGCCAGTTACAATCACTGAACAGACAGCAGAACTCACACACACTCCTCTCTAGGTCCCTATAGAGGTTATTTAAGATTTGAATATATATTTTTAAAAGTCTGTACTGTTCTTATAAGAGCCAGCTGTAGACAAGACATGCACAATTTGATTTTACATTTAGTTACATTGGTGACTACATGCAGGCAATAGTTGTGCCATCTAAGCCTGTGTTTCCCAGCGTGTCCTCCTTCGACTCCTCAGAAGCAGGGTTCTGGAGAGTAAACTGCAGCTTGGCCCAGACCTGAGGGTCTCTGCTGCTCATGGCCTCCAGAAAAAGGTCAGTGTGAGCCTGCAGCTTTTGAAGCTGGGCCTGGGAGCGCTTGTTCTGGCGAATAAGCTCCTTCGTACGCATTGTGATCCCCAGTAAGCCGGACCGATTCAGAATGTTGTACGTGTTGCAGAAACGCTTGCGTTTACTGGAGCTTGGAGAGTCAGATACCAGAAAGCTTTTGGCATCATCACTGGAAGCACATGTTGCTTCGGGACACTCTTCAGACAACAATGAATGGTAACTGTCCGAGTAGGCAGAAAAGGGAGAGGTTGTGGCATCAGGCTCCTGAAGGTCAGGAAGCTTTGCTGAGGAATCCACATTTTCTAAACTATGACTGAACATGCAGGGATCACCAGAAGGAATTCCAGTAGTGGTCGTATCGGAGACATCCTGCTTCAAAGAAAGTCCCTGAGAATGCTTATCACTATGGCGACGTCTACCAGAGTGCGTGCGGCCTGAACTGCTCTTATGGGTGGACCTTTGCCCATGTTCTCCTGTGATGCCATGGACAGGGTAGGGAGCAATTTTCAGAAAAGAGTTTAGGATGGGAATGTAATTTTTGGATTCCCTTGGCTGGCTGATAGGAGTTTGAGAGGTGCAGCTGCCGCTGGGTACTACTGGCTGGAGGAGAACCACTGGAGACTGGGGAACCATTTCTAGTTGAGAGCTGAAACCCCAAGGACTGGGCTGGGAAAAGAAAAAACAATACAACCACCAGTCAATACTTTATAAAAATAAACCACTGTTCTTTTACTTTTCACTATAACAGAGACACGTAATGTACATTGCTTATAAAACGAGCATTAGGATTACTTAAAATAAACAGCACAGTGCACTTGTGGGGCTCAGCAGACGAATGGAGTGAAAGGTGGGTGCTGTGTAAAGACACAGTAAAACTGGGTTGCTCTTTTTTATTTTAATTTACATGGGAGAGGTGAACATGGTATTTCTTGCCACTTCCTTTACACCAAGAAGACATAGCATTAGTTATTTTAGATTATTAGGCTCTGGAACAGTTAACATGGTTGGCGTTTTCTTATTTGGCAACAAGTCAATACATACAAAACATTATAAAGAGTGTAATACCTGCTTGAGAACAATATTGTTCATTTTGATCATGGGAGAAACACCTTGGCAAGACCCAGGCACTAGAGGCACATGTGGACCTGACTGCATGCTTTGTGCTGCAGAAGTCCTGGACCGTATGTCTTCAAACTCGGACTGTTCCACGCCACTGAAATATCCAGAACTGGCATCTAATTAAAAGGGGTAAAGGAGAAATAAAGATTTTAATTTCAAAAGAAATCTGTTACTTGATGAAAAATCTATCTATGGCTGACCACTGAAATATATGCTTGATTTTTACTGTACTGTATACCACAAAAACATTCAAAGCTTTATCATGACCCTTAATATAAAGTAATGTCAGTCCAGATCATATGTAGTTATAAGTTTAGGTTTACAGATGCAGGAAAACAAACCCCAACATATAGTGCAGCAAGCATAGACCAAGAGCCATTTACACACCTGAGAAACCGGAGTCTCGCTCCGACTCGGATTTGGATGCTTTTTGTCTGTTTGCCATCGTGGCACAAGATCTTGCGTGAACCTTCAGGCTGCCTGTTTTCACTCTGCTCAGCAGTGTAGGAAAGCCAAGTACATTTGTAGGCTCACATCTGTTTGACATTGAAAAGCTAAAGACAGAGAGAGAGACGATGGTTTAATGAATGTATTAAAAAAAACAATTTATGTTTTAAAAAGAAGAGTAGGTCCAAAACATCCAGATATAACCGAGCTAGACAGGCTTGCAACGTTTGCTGCCTGCGGTGACACTGCACAGGCACAGCAGCTAAGCTGGCTTTTGTAGCTTAACCATTCATGTAAACATTAAGGACGTGTGTGTGAGTAAGTTCATATTCAGAAGGCACCTCCATCCAAATGACTTGCACTGCAGTCATTCAGCTTGGAAGACAGTACAGTCATCACATAGGGAATTTACTTAACAAGCAAGACAATGAGTCTGGTCATTTGGCCCAGTGTTTCAAACCAAGTCGAGTAGTCAAGCAGGTTTTATTGTGATTTTAACTATATACACAAACACTACTCAGTCAAAACAAACAAGGTGCCACCAGGACACAAGGTGCAACACAGAACCAGAACACCACAAGACCACAAGTACAGAAAGGACAAAGGAGAAGAAAAACACAACTAAAACACAATTAAATGCAATAAACCACAGCTACAGTGCATATCTGGATGAATACAGTTTTGACATGTACTGTATTCTAGCAGCAGAACAAACGTTATATCCTTAAAAACAGAAGAGATATAAATATGATAAATAAATATAACTGTGCAAATATGGCAGCAGCAGGAAAGACGGAACTCAATATAAAATAAGTTTAAATAAAATCTATATAAAAATGAATATGCCATATGTAGTATAATAAATACTTTTGTGACATGTGACAGCTGTTCAGAAATGGTAAAAGAGGCCATTTATCTACTGTTTATTTAAAGAATAAAGCTCTAACTGCAGTTTCTACAGGATCATGGGGTAACACAATAACAGAACAGAACACAAGACCACAAGTGCAAACAGGACGAAAGAGAATATAAGAAAACTGGACAAGGCAACATTTAGAGAAGTCGACAATAGCTACAGTATACATTAATACAGTAATGACTAAATGCGTAAAAATGCAGAACGGAGCTAGCAATAAATTTGATTGTGCAAATACAACAGCAGCAGGAGAGAGAATGTGTAGTGTAATAAATAACTATTTATTAATACATGTGACAGCTGTTCAAAAACTATCAAATAAGCGGTTAATATAGTATTTATATGAAGAACAAAACTCTAACAGCAGGGTTAGTGCTTGGAGCTGCGCTGCTGTGTCTACACGATGCCAGACACGAGACCTCGCACAGGCACAAACACGAGACCAATGCAAACAAACCGAGCACTTTCGAGTACTTACATAAAACGTCTGCTGTGTGTCTCTCAGGGTCCGCCTTTCTCAAAATATTGAAGATGGTATTGAAGATGGTTTACTGAAGAAGAGACAAAACGCTTGTTTTTGTCTTCGAAGTCTTCGACCTCTGTCCCAGCAGTTGATTTTTGCGACGATACTTCCTCCTTTACGTTTTGCTTTGGTTGAGCGTTACTGGGGAAACCGCCCACACGCCAGCTTATTAGCTATGCAAAGCCCCGCCCCCATATCCACGGCGCCTCCTCATTGGTGGAAAATTCAGGCCGTGCGACTGGAAACGTGACTCATTAATCCAGCAGTGCAGCATCTAGAGGACAAACAGGGAGAAACAAAGCCTGGCCTAAAACATTTTAGGGTAGATGATTAAGGGATCAGCCTAAAGCTGTAAAATTAAATTGAATTAAAATAAACTGTGCTGAAGCTTAACCACAGGGGCCAAAAAACATTCCTGAAGATTCTACACACTTGAGATGTTTCACGCCTGACTACAAGATCCATGCCTACTGATGTAAAATGTATGTGGACAAAGGTATTGGGACGCCTGACCATCACAACAACAGGGTGTAACTTTAATGACCTTGCATTCAAATACAAAGACGTTAATATGTTGGTCCCCCTTTGCAGCTATAACAGCTTCCTCTCTTCTCAGTACAAGATTTTGGAGTGTTTCTGTGTGAACAGCATTTTTGTGCTGTACAGCATTTTTGAGGTCAAACACTTATGTTGGACAAGAAGGCCTGGATCACAATCTCTGTTCCTGTTGTTCCCAAAGGTGTTGGATAGGGTTGAGGTCAGGTCTTTTTGCGGGACAGTCAAGTTCTTCCACACTGAACTCATCCGACCATGTCTTTATGGATTGGCACAATAATGATGGAATAGAAAAGGTTCTTGCCCAAACGTTGTCCACAAAGTTGGAAGCATGCCGTTGTTTCGGTATGTTGAAGCATTAAGATTAAGCCCTTCAATGGAAGTAAGGCGTCACCTGAATTCAATAATTAAGAGGTGTGTCACAATACTTTTAAAGTATAAGTCACTATACAAATATGAGTTTTTATACTTGATGAGTTGTCTTGAATTGGTGTATCCCCAATACTTTTGTACATATAATGTGCCTCTGTGTCTCTCAGCAGGACTTTGTTGAGCACAACCTGATTACAGAGGCCCTTTGCTTTGACCTTATTAAACGTAACCAATCGGTTACACTAGCGAAAGGTGGAACCTGAGGTATCATGTAATGTAGGGCAGCTAAGTAAACAAGTTTTTATTAAAAAAAGGTTTAATAATAAAACAGGCTTAAATTTCGAACATGAAAGTAAGATACAACAAAACTCACACAATACATGAAGTAACTAAGCAGATGATTTCTGTGTAAATTTGACAGATTTAGAATTTCTTAAACCTTTAAATACAGTTTTTGAGATTACTTAGTCAGCTGTCAAAGCTGTCCCACATTTCCAATTGCTGGCAAAACAACAGTGACAAAAAGAACAATAAATACGTTGTATGATATCTACTGTTTTCCTCTTAATGTTGTTAGACATGTCCTAAGGTGGTAACCGGAAATATGATACTGATGAGCATGTCTTGATTTTTTTTCCTTCATTTTTTCACTTGTAGCCACATAATGCATAAAGTAAAAACGGTTAGTATTATCACTTTATGTGTTTAGTTTGTCTAACCTCTAGTTTCTACTGCCTATACTAGAAGTAGATGAATGAAAGAAAGTGATAGAGAAAACAAATTGTTACAAGATGTATTTATTTATAATTTTTTTTCTTTATTAATAGTGTCAAAATAGCAATATTTTATCAACATCATATGTATGTACAATATTAATAACTGGAAACAGCTCTAAAAATCGTTACTCATCGTCTGAAATTAAACTCCACTCCATTGAATTCCATGGAACTGAGCAAACTTCTCTGGTTATGTTAAAAGAGGCAAAGGAGCAAAATAGATCCTCTTCACTATCAGCAACATAAATGTAAATGTTGCCAGTTACAGTTTAGTCCTTTATTTAGTGTTAATAAAAAACATTAAAAATTAAGAGGATTTTCACAATATTAATTTGTCAAAGACTAATGCGCCTACTGTGAAACTGATATTGTTGCTTTCATATTCAAAGGCCACACACAGAAATTTTAGCAGCATCAATGGTTTCTTTGGTTGAGTTTCAACATTCTGTTGACCTGAACCCAAAACATGGGCTTATCTTTTTTGTGACATTTTATATAGACAAAAATAACTATAAAACTGTCATTTATAAATCAAAAAATATACTGATGAACTGCCATCTCGTGTAGGCTGCAGTACAGCCTTGTGATTTATTTTACGTGACAAATGGAAACATAAAGAGCTGTTGCCTTGATACCAGTAGAGGTCAGTATGTCCCCTGTCAATGAATGAGCCCGTTCAGACCCGTCTCAGAGCTCTGACACTGTCCATTTGTGTGGACTTAGTCAGTGATTTGTATTTTGGACCACACTTTTTCAGTCGAACAATGGATCTTGAAACTCAGCACTCAAATTATGTAATTGCTCCGACTACAGTTATGACAGAGCCCTAAGCTAATGTGGAAAGAGGGACCATTTACACTCTCACAGCTCTTTAACACGACACAGTTGAAACGAATCAAGTCACTGAATGACCGTCATGAAAGAAAAACTTTGGTTTTCAGGCATAAACAAACTGTTTTTGGCGATTTTGATTGCTTAAAAAGAAAAAAAATCCCAATTCGTACTAATGCCACACATTAGCAGAGTTATCGGTCTAATACAACCAAAACAAGTTCTTCCTACTGGTTTGCAAGCAATAAATAAGAGGGGTAGGATATAGTATAATAATAATAATAATAATAATAATAATAATAATAATAATAATAATAATGATCATGTCTTTGCAATTGTAACATCACCAATGTATGGGCTGAGACACTGAGGTGGGCCCATTATTGTGCTTCATGAGAAGCATGTCAAAGGGTGTCACCACACACCAAGCAGTTCCTGTATATGAAATGTCCCCCAGGGTGGCTAAGGTGATCTCCCCCATCACCATGACAACTCTGCACCGTGGATGTGGTGGTGGACGAGAAACAGGCTGCGAGGGGGAGAAATGGTGGGGCTGGCATTGAAGGGGCTGACTGCACAACGACAGAGAGCATGGCGGGACTGCGTTTACCTGCGAGGAGGCTGACACCTGAGAGAGAAGAGGGTTTCAAATTAGTGTGTGGCTTAAGATACGGAAACATAATGCTCTCAGCTTCATTATGGTCCTGTGTGCATGGTTACTTATACAGTGTGTTGAAGTAATGAGACCCCTTCCTTCACTGTAGTAAAATCAATATAATTCAAGTGGTGTATAGTTTCTACAGTTGTATAGTCTTACAGTCTGTTCTTATGTATCAGCCATAATCTTAATTGCAATCTTGATGTTTCATAATGTTGATGTCTGTGTGGTTGTATATATGTATCTTAACTATTTGAAAAAGCTTCATAACTGGCTCTGTCAATCAGATTTTAGAACTAGGACTAAACATTACATAGACATCTACAGTTCATAGGCCTCTTGTCTATAATTGTCTGAATCCTTACCCATCACAGTCTTTTACTCGCTGTTTCTCCTTCCTCTTCCTTCCTCTTCCTCTTGGTCTCCGCCTAAAAGAAGAAAAAAAAAATGCTCTCAAATATCTGTGCCTGCTTCAGAGTGGAGATATGCTTACAAAGACCTGTTCAGCAGGTTACCTGTTGTGTTTCGTCGTAAGCTTTCTTAGTCTGAACAACACAGCACATCAGAATCCCGAGGGAGACAAAAAAGAGACAGTGATACACTTATAGATGTGTTTTATTTTCCTGTTTCATTCTGATAAGCATTTGCAGAATATTTATATCACTGTTACAGCGAAGTTATGATGAGTAAAAAACAGAGCAAACCATTGCCGAGTGATTATTGTTCCCCTTACCTACATTCACAGCTTTTATGCTCCACGAAAGACATCTCCACATACTCTTGGCCCTTCTCTGCTGGCTTCAGCTTTAATAACTGCATGAACAGATACACAACCATTATTTCTGTCATATACATCGAGACTTCTCATTATCTGCTATCCTAAAATCCCCTCCAGAAGGTCCAAGGCACTTTTAGGGTTTCCCATGTCAAGAGATGAGATCAACAGCTAATTATAAAGTCCCACAGTTTCAATCGAGTTTGTCCAGATCATGGCTGCATGATATGAGTGAAGTGTGACTGCAATGTGCTGCAGCACTCTGAAAGCCTACAGGTGAATCGATGATGTGACTTGGTTAAAAGACTTGTTAATGTAATTTTATCCATTGCTTTAATAACTATTGGATGCTTTAATTAATTAAAATGCTTATATAATTATATGGACTACGTTTTTTTTAGAAGCCTTATTTGCATACTGTAGCATTCTGCTATATCAGTATTCTTTTAGGCCAGTGTCACAGTATCTTGTCTTTTTTCCCATTTATGGCATGGGACTATGTACCACAAACAGTAATAACTCATTTTTACATCAACATTTTCAGCATCTATATAGAATTACACAGGCTGTTTTTGTTACTATGCCTTTAAGATTGTTTTATGTAAATGACCCCTTTCTCACAGGCTGTATTATGTCTCTTTCTACATCATTTTAGGTCGAAACACAGCATGCATAGTTGGAGGTAAATTTTCTGTACTGAATTGCTAGATATATGTGAACGATTCAGTGACACCAGGCAACTCTTCTATGACTAGAATAGTAATGATGCAGACAAGTGATTGTCACTCCTGACCTTAGCCATCCCATGCTTTTACACTTTCCCTGCTTAATTTCTTTACAGAAAGTATGTTATGGAGTTAAGAAGCACTGATTTCAACAAATAACAAAACAAAGAGATCTCTGAGAGGCATTTGTTTTAAAGAATCACTTGCATGTCATCTGCAATCTCAATAACTATATAACAGTCTTTTTGTGGCCTTTGAACAATAAACAGCAATAAACAGTGTGAGAAGAAATCTGCAAGCCTGTCAGCGGCAACAAATATGAAAATACGGACTGGGCTGCCAAGATTACTGTGTCATATTTTAAACAATAGAAAACAGCCCATGAGCATGATGTGTTTTGATCTGTGTAGCCTGCTCAACTTGCAGACATCACAGATTTCTGTCTGCAATTACTGTGCAATCAGCCTGTCAGCAGCTTTTCATTTTATACTTGCTATCCTGCTAGAAATTCCCCATTCCTCTGTGGATTATGTAAGATTTTCTTGTCGCTCTAAAGAATTTCTTATCCCCCAACTGTACAAGCAAGTTGGATTCAGAATATGCTTTAGAACTACTATATAGGCTTTTCTGTAATAGGCGTACCGCAGGTTCGTGAATGTAGTACTTAATCTGCATAAGCGTTTACACATGTAGACATATTTACATATGTTCAGGAACACTAACTACTTTAGAACTACTTTTTGGAACTGATTCGGCTGAAGTTTGACTCCCAGTTTTGATAGCCCCTGAAACAGACTTCACTAGCATCACTGTGCTAGTACATACTTGCATTGTGATGTTGGAGGTAAGTGTGGGAAGGCACTCCAAGTTCTCGTCTCCACAGCAACCAGCACAACGCACTAATGGGACACATGCAGGGCTGTAGATGTGCTCCACCTCCCCAGGATACTCCTGCACTACGTCCACCAGCTTCTCGATGGTGCGGCAGAAGCTCCGACCCCACACCTCCTGAAACAGGATTACTATGACAAGACCAAACAAAGAGAGGAAAGGCAATGATTATTGAGATTATAAATTTGGTGACCTTACATACATGCACACGCTGCAGTATATATTGTTCTAAGCTGCAGGTGCTTACTGAGGTGCTAAAATCTGCATGTAGAGCCTGGACCACATGATGGGATGAGGAGAACAGTATTCTCTGCACTCTCTAAACTATATGCACAATTTCCTAGTAATTGTGCGCCTCATTAACTTGTTCTCAGATGTGCTGTGGTGGTAACTCTGTCACTCAGGTACCTAGCAGCTCTCCCTTTCATGAAACTTTCTGTCTCCCTAGGGAGCTCTACATGTCCCCTGGACTAAATGTAGGAAGGAGTTCTCGGGGAAAAGGATGACTCCCTATTGGGCTTTAGCGCCGATGCTTTTGACCTCAGCTATTTTCTTTTATTTTCTTGTCAAGTTGGAAATACCTCAGATAGCATGTACTTTTTTTAGCATTCAAGCTCAATATTAGATCCATTTTCATGTGGCTTAGTCACAATATTTACAAAGAATTCACTGTAGATGGATCTGGCATGCGCAATTCTAGAGATACAGGGTCTGGATTGTTTATACTGGTGTTGATATTCCATTACGCATCTGAAGAGTTAAATGCCTCTAAAAGCTCACTCACAGCAAGTTAATAAACACAATGCTTACGAATACATTACCTGATATTATATATTATCTGGTGCCTGACATGTTGTTTTACAATTGTTTTTCTACAGTCGTGGCCAAAAGTTTTGAGAATGACATAAATATTAGTTTTCACATTAGTTTTTCAAGTGTGGTGCTAAACTTTCAGTTGTTCCTGTGATGTACTGAAATATAATTACAAGCACTTCATACGTTTCAAAGGCTTTTATCAACAATTACATGACATTTATGC
>JBBJLR010000001.1:31886558-31898958 GCA_037577145.1 Brachypetersius gabonensis
GACCAGGACCACACCCCTAAATGCATTGAAGCAACTGCCATGTGATTGGTTGATTACATAATTGCATTAATGAGAAAATGAACAGGTGTTCCTAATAATCCTTTAGGTGAGTGTATTGTTTTTATTTAGACTTCATATTTTATATTGTTCTTGTCCCTTTGTGTCTATGCAGTTGTGGCATAAGCAAGATCCTCCGGAATCAATACAGTTTTCTGATTCCGATTTGGATATTATTAGGAACTCACAAGTTACCAATCCCCAATCCTGCCTTAGGTAGGTAGGATCGCTCTCCTTCTCAGCATCACTCCGCACTTTTTTATAAAATAATTTTTTCATAATTTTAGCCTGCACAGGTGTCTGTTAGCTGATGTAACCAAGCGCATTGAGCTGTTTAATTTCTTAAGCTGCAATTTGAAAAGCGAGTCTTCAAGTGTTGACGGAGTGATTGGGGAAATGTTTGTTTATTAGACACAACCATATTAGAGAGAAAGTTGGGTAAAAAATCTATAAGAAGTATTTTTATTATAACAATGGACAGCAAGGGGGACACCACCACCTATACAGGGAAAGCTCGTGTTACAACAGTCTCAATACAACTTTTTGAGTTCATGACGCTCACTCCCACTCCCACTCGACTTACACCGTTAGTCTCCTACTTACCGACTCCAGTGTGTGAGTGAGCGAGCTTTCCTTTTTCTTTTTCTCTAGTTTAGTTGTATTTTATAATTTTACAAATGTGTTAGGATTGGTAAGGGACCTCCACTAACAGCAAAATTCAGGTTACAACACCATCAAAGGAATGGATCTGTGTTGTAACTCGAGGACCCCCTGTTATGGCAGTTTCACTTATTTCTCTCTGGCCATATTGTTTGTTTAGCTATGCTTCTGTCGCACAACAGAATGAGAGTGTAAATGATGTTATCAAGCATACCCTCTGCTGGATGTTTAAAGAACACATATCTTATTTTAAAATTTGTTAGGAATAATTGGGCTGGGCCTCTCCCCAGACAAACTAAGCTGGCAAAATTGATTTCCATAAGACCAGTGTGAAACGTTCCCATGATATATTAGCATACCCTGTAGTGTTTTTACTGTGTGTGAGATCTGCATGTCATCTCCAATGGCAGAACTAATGAAGACTGTCTCCTGGTTGATCTGTCTGGCTTTGGACATTATCCTGCTCTTCTCCATCAGTGACAGTTTATAAGTAGCCAACGGGAAATGTGTTAAAGCAAAACACATTGAACAGAGATCAGCAATTTTTGACTGAAGCTCATTATGTGAGCCACTGAAATTCTGGGAATGATCCTTATTTACTGAAATGTGGTATTTCCATGAGATTATAGTGCAACTGCATGTATCAGCGAGACGTATCGCTGATTTATATAAGATTCTTTAGTTCCATGATATTTGAGATATATGTAACTGACTCTTCTGCAGATGGCACATGGACAGATGGACAGACACATGAGAGAGGCCTGAGGCAATCAGACAGCTCAGGGACATCAGGTTTAATGTCCTCTAATCACACGGTCTGGGGGTTGTGGGGCAGGAAGTTTCGAGAGAAACAGAAAAGCAAACAAAATGGTAACTAAACATTTCTGCAGACTTTTGGCTCCTCATAAAAATGTGGATCATGATAGCAATTGCGTTTATTACATTTGAAAATAGAAAAGTGCAACAGAAGTGCATAAGCTTTACAAGAGTACCTTGCGAGTAATAAAGCTACATTAGTAGTTAATGTTATGTTAATCTTACGTTAGTGATTTAACTTTCCATACTGTAACAGCATGATGAATAGATTTTTTGAGGATTGTCTATTTCAGGGATTTGGACTCTTTCCTTCCAGTAACGTACATCTTATGTGTCACAAAGACTTTCTCCTGCCAACTCTAACTTCCCCAACTAATACATCATATAGGAAGCACCTATATGGAGAGTCTCAAAAAGATTTAAAGGAACTAAATTGCTTCTCCGGGCCACATCCTCTGTCTGCCTCTTCTCAATTCGAATTGATAAACTAGCCTGAGAGAGGGCTTGGTCCTGCCATTGACAGGAAGAGGGTTTGTAAACTGGAAAGGAGATATGACACCGGCCAGACATGAAGACATGGGAACTACTGTTCCTGTTTCTCAAATGACACTCACCATGAGTAATAAAAAAAAAGCTTTACAGAGCTGGAGGAATGATCTGCTGGACTTAATTCACACATCTATAATGAAGTTACAAAAGGTTGCGTTTTATAGTGTTTCAGGTATTAAGGTGGAGCTGTTAGGCTTAACACAAAACTGCAAAATTCAACATGATGAAATACACCAAGGTTCAATAAAGCTTCATTAATAACAATAACTGTAATAAACAAATGACTGTTTGCCAAAGCCTAGCTTCCTTTTGTACTGTTATGTAGGTTTGTCATAGAGCACATTAGAGTGATGCGAGTGGTCTTGCACCCTCCAGAAAGCTTTGGAAAAACAATAACACCTTCACTCACTGATGCTTAGCCTTATATGTGATATAGATGTGTGAAACATTATTTTGATGATCTCCTTAACTAAACAGTGCATACTGTAGTAAACAACAGGCTAAAGTAGCCAAGAAGCAAAATGTATACATCACAAGGAATACATCACAGCACAACGGCATGCTAATAAAGACTTTAGCTGATGAGGGCAGTGGCTTTGAAATATGGCTCAGCCAATCAGATTTTAGAACCAAAACTATCAATTTTATAATCCCTAATAATGATTCTTTATTATTAGCACCTTTGTCTAAAGGACCCAGGCAAATGTTTGGCACAGAATATACTATTTCTCATCAGAAATGTGTCACTTCCACAAGTGCTGCTCTTTTAAGGCTCCGGGCTGGTGTAGATCTGTCACATTAACGTGTTGAAGGAGTGAAAAGAACGACTGCTTTTGGAGCAAGTTAATGTGATAAGTACTACAGCGCCTTCTGCTCTAGAGCTGATTTCTTCCAGCTGCTGCTGTTTCTTTTTTTTAAGGGTCAAATTAAACACAAGGTGATCCAGATTTAGCAGACTTTGCAACTACTTTTCACTGGTAAGTACATAGTCTTCTTCTTTGTGTCAGTTTCAAAATGTCAAGTCATATTGGCCATATACGAATTACCAAGATTCGGACAAATGACAACTGTACCCTAGTGTTAAATGAGTGGTAAATTCAAATGATGTTTGAACTCTAAGTCCATTCAGCCTCGGTGATTAGACCATGCGACATACAACACCACATGCATGATTCTCTGGCCCAAATATACACACATACACTCCTGTGATATGGGGCAGCCAGGGATAATTGTGCTCCCTATTACAGTAAATGCTGCTGTGACTATGTAAACGGGAATAAATTGCCTCCAGATGAGAGATTAAAGTGCGCTAAGCAGATGACTGTCCCTTGAGTGCCACCAAAGGAAGGAGAGCTCCATATTTCCTGATTGTGATTGCACCCCGTCCCCTGGGCCTACAACCAGGCCTGCACAGGAAGGACCAAAGCTGCTGTCACCACAACAACCATACTTACAATCTCTCCTGTAATCGCATGTGGATCAATAAACGTCTACGGAAGAAGGAGCTGGGGTGGGATACTGCGGCAAGCGAAGGAAGAAGGAAAAAACCCCAACATTTTCTGGATATGGAAGTACTTCCAGCGTGTTTCGATGGCAGGTCAGATACAAAGTATTGCTATAAGCAGTGGAGGTATCTCTGCGGCCCATATGCTACTTATAAGTGGTCTAGGTTTATTGCCGAAATACAAATGTGTGGTACGTCAGTTGGTTAGAAATATTTTAGGGTCTATAGATGTATTTCACCAACAGACCACTGATACTGAAATTATTTTACTATTATTGTTTTTTTTAATCCTTATTTTTCTGCTGGATTTATTCTAAACAAACAAGCTTTTGACTGGACATCAGTTTTTTGCATAGGAGCCATTTAAAGTCATTTTTCCCCACTAATAGAAGTGAAAGACTATGTGCAAAAATGTGCACCTCCTTCTGGCACCATGATTCATGTATATTAGCAGCTTCATAGTAACCATGTGAGATTTTCAAACACCTAGGAAACTCTAGTGTTCTCCAAGCAACACTTCACAATGCTCTAGGAACCACCTGCAATACAACAGCAAGGAAAGGTGGGCCAAATCTGATCTGTTTCTTTAAATGTGAGACAGGCTGTTACATGTCTGTGTGAACCACGGTAAAAAACACGGTAAATCTGTCGTACTGGAAAGCAATGAATATCCAGTATGTGGCAATGCAACGTTCATGTGATTTTTTACGTCAATCCAACTCGAAATTCATCATAATTTTGCACAACCGGGAAGGACAGATGGAGGATAAAAGTGAAGGAGGATTTCATTGGCAGAGTAGTGAGGTAATTGCCCTCATTAACATTTGGGGTGATGTTGCTGAACAAGCAAAATTACAAGGCACACATTACAAGCACTCCTTGCTGCCAAAGACATGAACCAAAATGGCCTTTTTACAGTAAGCTTGAACTTGTGTTGATGCCAAAAAAGTTCTGTTGTGTGTGCCCCCAGTGCCAGCTAGTACAATGCAACACCTTCACGCTTTTTCAGGGACAAAAATCGACTCATATACGTGTCTGGCTTTGATAATCGCTCGGACAGTTGCTGACAGATATAGACAAAAGTCACAAATTCGGCATGAATTCCGTGTCAGAGAAGACATCCGTGTCTTCCACTCCTGGCTCCGCTCTCACATCCACATACTTCACTCCTGTAGAACAGCTACTGTAACTCCACAGTGAACCATTATTAAAAACTTTTGCCTCTCATAAAAAAATGCAGAGTTTAGGATAGTAGCTGCTATTGCTGACTCCACTTTTTTTAGTCCTGTGTGAGCGTACCACTTGATTCATTGTTCTTTGCACATTATTTAATACTCTCATGAGACTAATGTCTGATTTAACAGACCACACTATAAAGATTTGAAAAAAGACACCTAACAAAAAATCTGATTTGTTTTGTAAATCGGATTTGAGACACTTTTACCTTCTGTGTGAATGTCGGCTTCAAATCACCATAGCTACAACTTATGGTTATGCAATAACCATAGAAACCACTTATCTGCACCATAGCAATCATGTGAAAAGCCTTAGCAAATTGTTTAGCAACAACGTTTAGCAGAGTAGAAAGCAACTAGAAACTCCCTTGCGACTACCTGAAAAGCCATAGCACAATAATCAGAATCAGAAAACTTCATTGATCCCAGAGGACACTGCTTAATGCCTAGCAGTTCTCTGGCAACCAGCTGAAAACAATAAGAACCATCTAACAACACTTAAGCAATATTAGGGGATTTTTTTAGCTGTAAAAACACATTGAGCTGTGAGGAAATATGCTCTGTGATTTCCAGCACTGTAATATTTATATTATTTGAGTGCCTTGTGAATTGGTCTCAAGAACTGACAAAAAATCTGTTTAACGTTTAATAACATAAATGTATATTGGCCAATGTCTTGGTTATCTCATTTTGTAGCCCAAAATACCATACCTATGAGTGACAAGTTTCTGTTGGGCCCCTTGATTTCCTGAAGATCGAAATATACAGTAAAAATCTCTGCTTCTGGGTCAAAATTTGTCTTGACCTAGTCCTGACAAATTTTCTCATGAATACTTAACAGCTGCATGTTTACAGTTTGGCATGAGCAGAATTCTTATGCTGGAGGCTAAAATGACAAAGTGGAAATGTGTATGCTCATGTCACTGTGCCCATGAATGTATACATAAATGCTGGATTAGCTATTCGTGCTGCAACCTGACTGCAGATGTCTACTTTGCCAGCTGGCCAGACCAGTGGCACTCGTATAAATAGTGTGCTCTTGGCAGTATTAAGGCAGAGGAAGCCGACACACAAGCACACACACGCACAGAAAGTCACAGATGGTCAGACTCAAGTATTATTTTGCTCAAGCGTTGATGGAGAGGAAACACCTGTAGTGAAACATGTCCGCTGTCTGCCCGCTGAAGATCAGCAGTGATTACTGGACTTTCTCTTTGTCCATCTTTCTGTCAAAAACACTTATTGACCCTCTTATCTATGTTTCTCCAAACCTCTCTTGTTATACTTGCTCATTTCTCAGAAGGGGTAAATTTCCATATTTGCACGACACAATTCCAAGTCACTTTTCAATCGTTTATGTGTGAAATATTCACACATAATAAAGGATAGCTAGTGTAAAGCATTAAAAAAAGAGAAAAGAGAGGAAAAAAGTCAGATGATACCTAGCTGATTATTCTCTTCTTCTAAAACTGAGAATATAGCTGTGAACTGTATGTATCATGTCCCAGGTATTTTATTTTCCACCACTTTAAAGTAAATATGAGCCCGACTGGTCACCAGCACACCTCAGTGGCATGACCCTTCCTGCTCTTTTAACAAAACAGAAGGAGACAGCTTGGACAGGAAACCATTATCAATGTGGCAGAGATGTCATCAGTTTCTCAGCACTCTGTCACCTCTGTCCTGCAGAGGAAGGGTGAAAGCTAAGAATATATAACAGAGGAAAATAGACATTAACGGAAAGAGAGAACACATGGGGTACAAATGAGGAAGGAAAAGAAGAATGGCACATCATATGACATTCAAAAGAGAATATGTGACCATTGGGACATAGTAGGAAACAACAGAAGGCCAGGCACAAGGCTAAGAAGAAACATGGAAGTAGAAACTATACTGACAGACAAGACAGAAAATAGAACAAAAGAAAAGGCAGAAATAGCTTGTGAACGAATGGGAGTCAGTATGGCAAAGTGATTATGGAACTGGACAGTGGGATTGTACATCCCTACGGAATTTCACAGTGCTGTCTTGACAGGTGCCTCCCGCTTTTTTGCCCTTATTATTTCTCCAACATTAGCCATCACTGGTTCCCACACATTAGTTACCTCGCATCTGTCACACAGTGCTCACAACTGGGGGAGAGTGAAAGGTAACACATGCTATCTTAGTGACACATGTAGCCCGTCACCATATCATTTCACACTGCTCAATATTGTAGGGCAGCTGAAAGAGCTTGGAACAGAGATGCTAACTATCCAGTAGCATGCATGTGAACCAACAAACGCCTGGGGCTCCTCAGCACCACTGCAGAAGAACTGGAGGCACTAAAGCTGTATCTCAAACCGAGCACATCTGAGTCCGGATGTATAAAACCTTGGTTCCTTTTCTACATAACTAGCCATGTTACCCAATTGCTGGCATCTGTTGGCTAACGTATACTGGGCAGTTAGTGCTCGCGTCCATGTTCTGCGGTTCACTTGTCAATGTGGTGGTTGGTTTCCTGTGACTTGGAGGAAACACATGCTGGCCCTCACAAGTATTACTGTATAGTAGAGGGGAAACAGAGCTAGCTGGTGGTTAAATTGGAGGCCACCATATAGAACCTACCCAGGTGTGAGAAACTAAAGAGGGATTTATCAATTCCATTGAGATTAACGTTTCATATAAGATGATGTAAACACAAACGTCAGTGGGACATTTTAGACAAGTCAAATGGGTATGATATATTTTCTATTGCTGCTATGTAGATTCTGAAATTGACTATAGGTGTGAGTGTGAGCGAATGGCATGTGCACCCTGTGGTCCTTGTTTTGCGCCCATTGACCCTGGGATAGGCTCCGGGAACCCGTGACCCTAGTGAGCGATAAGCAGTTACAGTGAGGGAGTGAAAACAATTTTGCTAAATAGCCCTTTTAGAACATTTTGAAGTAATATGTAATTATATGAGCACCTCGTTTTTTGTCAGCGTGATATCAATATTTTCTACGATGATGTACAGTACTGAGCAAAATGGGTTTCAGTACATCACAGATTTTTGAACCTCCCGCCTCTGAGTACAGCTGACCGGGCCTTGTGCGCCACGCGGCTGTTACCAACTATGCCATGTTGGGGCCTTAAATTTGAGGAAGGTCCTTGAATAGTCTTTGAATGTAGGAACCTTGTTCTTAGTAACTCCTCCAAAGTTCAGGCTTTAATTTTACTCACAATCCAAGTAAACTCCATTACCAATTTGCATTGTCCTTAAAACCTTATTCCACATCTCAGATGTCTCTTGTGATATTTTTGAGTTCAAGTTCATTTAATTTTTTCACTTATTTTCCTTTGATGACCTTCTTCTCTTGGCAAGTGGAATATGTTCTATTTGATCTCCTTTAGCCATTTAGGTGGTCTGAGAAGTTTTGGGTAGTGGCTGAATAACCTTGAATGAATAACATGAATAACATTAAGGTTTTTTTTTTAAATAAAAAACATCATATGACACTTTACTATACAGATGATAAAGAATCTTAGCACAAAATAAATGTTTATTCTCAATGTTTTTACAGGAGACACTTCTGGTTATAAAAGTACTTTTAGTTATATTTAAACTGAAGTATTTAAGCTAAAATTAAAATTGAGAATTGTTTAACAATTTAATACAAACTAATTATTTACAGTACTTCAGAATCTGTGGTTACTGCTGTGACAGGTCATATTTCACAAGACATTTGTCCTTTGCTCCTAGCTATGCATGTCTTCTGCAAGGTCTTCTTCAAAATATGAACTTGGTTCTTGGTGATCAGATGCAACTCTTTAGCCTTTACCATTGCAGTGATTTCTACCTCTTATATTTGCTTATTTCGTTTTTGTTATCTGCTGAATCAACCGTGTAGTAGATACTGATGTCAGACAAAGTGAAAGCAAGTGATATTGATGATGTGTTTTGATTGGCTAGGAGATTTCATCACTGATTACGGCCAAAGGTTAAACTGAGGACAGCCTTCAGGACAGAGGCTCAATCCCAGATTTCTTCCATGTACTCGAGCAAAGGCTGTACACATTTCAGGGAAACACTCCATCCAACGCAAGAGGGCAGGAGAAGACATTTACAAATGATCTTCTCCACCACATGGCCAATATTTACTTTTCCATTCTGTTTAGCTTTCGCCAGGAATGGCTAACAGTGGCTAAACAGAGGAGATAGGCAGAACGGAGAAGATACAGAGTGTGGCGGAGACTTCCCAGGGTAAACTGAGCAGGAGGGAACATGCCTGAAAGATGTTAGCTAGTCTGTGGCATTAAAGGTGACCTCAAGGCATTTCATTAGACTGGCCATCAAGGAGAGCGCTGGCCCGGCCGTGAGCGGGAGTGTAATGAGTTTACTCTAAGCTCCTGTTCAGAGATAGGACATCTGGAGCCTACTCTGGAGTTAGCGCTTGATAGTGAATGACTGTTATTTACTTTCTGCTGAGTTTCTGTTTACTCAGCAGACCTATTAAGTTGGCAAGTGGTGGTTACCTTTTAAAAAGATGTATAAAATATGGTTTTAGCACAATTTCTGGAAGTGACCTTCTAATTCCAGCCCAAGAGCACGACCTGTCTAAGGGGTCACTGTGCACCCGGGCCTTGATTATTAATGGTAGAACCTGTTAGCCTAGGCTTCCACTGACCAGGTAATGCTACTCTGTTATGTTTTTTCATGATCTGGTAACTAAAACCCAATTTTGTTGAGAAAGATAGCTTTATTGTGTACGCTAGCCAGCGCATTCACGCGTGTTGTGGACTACATTTTGACCACACAAAGATTTTGTTCCCTGAAATCTGAACATGCGTTTCTAAAAACGGCTTCCAACCAATAGAACACCAGATTTAGTTTGTACATTTGCCATTTGAGAAACAACAGTCGAACCCATTATGTAGTGGCCAGTATCAGCTTCTAGTAGAACGTCTGCTGAGAGGTGGAACAATAAGGCCCCACAGCACATAAGGCCTGCTGACTCTTGAACAGGTAAGGCCTCATTCAAACGTACGTCTGAACCAGGCGTTTTTCTGGTTCGTGACGCCAGGTGAGCACATATTGAACGGCGCCCGTTTTTCTGCTCATTGAAGCAAATAAAAGCGTCCACACAAGCGTTCAGCACCGGCGTTCGGCTGGCTGTGCGTTAGGATGCCGTCAAATAAACGCTGCATGCAACGTTTTCTTGGCGTCAAAATCCTGACGAACGCGAGGAAAAGGCTGGTGTTAAACGGTGTCAGACTAACGCGAGTTGAACGCCTTGCTGACGTTGATCAAACGTAGCTACCAAACGCCACAAACATGCCTATGGCGTTCAGAGCGCGTTCATTTCGAACGTCCGTGTGGACGAGGCCTAACTGTTAAATTAGTTATGAGTCACAGCTACGCTGAAACTTCACAGGTGAGCCAATTATCCAGCTTTAGAAATGTAACAGCAACTCTCCTCCTTTCTCATTACTGTCAGGCTCCATACAAATCCTTTTGAATTACAGCAAAACTGGAGCTTTACCACATCTTAGCGACAGAAAGCGAGGAAATGAGGGGAGGAAGAGAGTATGAAGATGGTGGAACAAATGAAAGGGCTGCAAGAAAGACGTGAAGCATATAACAGTTACCTCCGGGATAAATAAAGTTTTCTGAATCTGATTCTGATTCATGCCAGAGGGAGATGAGGGGAGGGAGAGACAGAATGAGAATATTCCGGTCTTTTGTGAGAACAAATGTAAGTTCTTCCTTCTCGCGGAATATTAAGAGAAGTGAGGGAACCTTTGCCATGTGTTAAATGTGATGGTCACCTCTTCCTAAAGGACAGCATTTCTAAAAGGCTCTTTAACAGGAACAACAGATGTCGGCCCGCTTCTTGGAACTCAAAACGCCAAAGACTGTACAAGTTCTGGCACCAGCACAAAAAGAGAGAGGCGTGGACACAGAAACACTCCCTCTGCCGGGAATAGTAGACATAGAAGACACGCGGGTGTATTTTTGAGAAGAGATCTAAGGCTTTTGTGATGATGTGGGACATGTAGTGGAGGTTATTGCTGTAAATCTTGTGCTAGAGACACAGGTGCACTATTGTGACCAGCCAGCCTCAACTCCTACAACTGCTAACCTCTTCCTGAAATGGAAACATAGTATTGTAACACCTGCTCTGAAACTGGCTCTTGTCATATTTATAAGCACAATTATATTAAACTGGATCTGACTCACAGGAAAGTTTAGAATAAAAGTGTTTGCTCACTTTTCTTCCTTCCTCTCCCGTTTCTTTATCCTGTTTTCTATGTTATCATCCTATGAGTGAAGTGGCATTTTGATGGCGCTGTATCTCCACACTGACAGAAAAATGCTCTGACATGGCAAATTTTAGTCTCCCAAAGTATAAACAATGCAAATGTTCTCTCTGAGGTACAACATGGTTTTTAAAGCCCAAGTGCGGACAATAAATGCCCAGGAGAACTTGCACCTTTTTAAAATAGAAAAATTAAATAAAATCAAAATGGAACATATGCAGTCATTGCCTGCAGAGTGCTACAATAACTATTTTCATAACTAAACATATTAAAGACATATGCTTAAAGGTACCACCTTCCTGACAGCACTTTTGTAGCAGTTTTTGTAGCTCATATGCAGGAATGGACCAATAGAAAGTTTTGTTTTGTTTTTTTTACCACTTTTCAGATGTTTCCCCCTTATGACCTAACAGAATAAAAGCACAAAAAAGAAAACCAAAATGTGAAATTAAACAAAACATTTAATCTAAATACCAACTCCAGAAATCTTGGGCTGAATATGGGGCAGTTTAGGTCAATTTAGGACTTACAAATTTTAACAGATTTTAAACATTGTGTGCGCTCTTCTCATGCTTGACCATCATTAGAGGAATTAAAGTGACAGAGCTGCAGGTGGAAGGGAAGAGAAAGACTTCTTGTCAAATTTAATCTGAGATGTCCCATTAAAGCCAAGACTCAGCGTTGCCTTCTCACATACCAGTCCGACCTGCAGATCTCCATTACCTCGTGGGGGGGTGGCTGGTATGCCCTGGGACAATGATTTTCTTAGTCACACTCTGAAAAGTGAGCCAGTCTGCAGCTTGGCCAGTCCACCCAGAGGTAGCCGACCTGTCATCCTGGAGCTCAGTGTGTCTACGTGCGGTTATATGACAACTCCAAAAAAGAGGAGAAGTCTTTAAAGTGAAACGTGCATGAGGAACGAGTGAAGCTCCAGGATGATGCAACAGTTTAAATAGTATACCACCAGTGGGTTAGCGTGGTTGATGCAGTTTGTCACGTTTCACCTCATGACTCAACAGTTTCTACGTGGCACCAATTCAAGAAGAGATCAGGTTATAAGCTACGGGGACAATGGGGCGCTCAAAAAAGAAAAACCAACAGCCCTGCGAGGCTTTGCTGAGTGTGAGGTTTCACAAGTAAGCCCGGCGAGCTCGATTGCGTTCATTCAGAAAGTTATCTTGTGTCTGTACAGCGGCACGTAGGCTTCTCTCTCTCTCTCTCACACACACACACACACACACACACAATCTCTCTCTCTCTCTCTCTCTCTCTCTCTCTCTCTCTCTCTCTCTCTCTC
>JBBJLR010000001.1:31914777-31926877 GCA_037577145.1 Brachypetersius gabonensis
TGTGTGTGTGTGTGTGTGTGTGTGTGTGTGTGTGTGTGTGTGTGTGTGTGTGTGTGTGTGTGTATAGATATATATATTTCAGCTTGGTCATTTGTGTACAGAGTAAAGTGATCCAATATCATTTTATATATATAACCATACTCCCTGTATGTCAGTCTGTGTTTGTGTATTCTTTGTAAAATATCTGTCAGTTAATGCTGTTTTTTGTTATGTTCTTGTAATCCTGCCTTTTTGAAACGCTTGGTGTTCTGATTTGTTGCTCTTTTTGAGTTTGAGTCATCCCTGAAACGTGTTTTTGGTCCTTGTCTTTTTTGCATTAAACCTTTTGGATCCCACAATTACATCCCGTCTACATCAACCCCCACTAATTACAATAATTAATGTAATAACATTGTTGCTGTAATATGTCCATAAAACTCTATTTTCATGCATTCATGCAACTTGCTTATTTCAGTTTTCTGCAGTTTACTTTGGGGGAACAGCTCATGAAAAATTGGTCTATAGAAACTATGTAATAATCTATTACATTTTATCTAACAGGATCTTACTGCTCCACAGATTCTTAATAAGGCCATGGTATACTGATGCTCCTCTCATACAAATTTGCCATCATGTATACAAACACCTCCCTGTCCATAAGTGAGACATTCAAAGTGTCACACAGCGGTTTGCGACGCATAAGCTGCACATTAATATTTTATAACTATGGATGGTGAGAGTGATCGGCTGGGACTATGAATAAGGCATGGCTTTTCATTCCTAAAGCGTTCCTCTGATGTTATGGGGATCAGCCCCTCAAGATGAAGGGGAGAAGTGTACTAAGGGTGCTGTGAAACGAAAGCTAAACCACAAGCCTTGTTTAGGATTTGCCTTCATGTACATAATTTAAACAAATCTCTGATGCTCTTTTAAAACATGTTCAAACATGTATGAAATCAAACTGAGAGGGACAGAAGGAACACGTTAATCCAATGCAGCATAAAGTGCAATAAAACCAAGGGCATATGATTGAGTTTGGTGTTGCGATTGGGGCCGCATGGGACACATTTGCATCATCCAATCCCATGAATATATATATACATCTAAAAGCAGGTTCCAATGTAGCTCTGACAGTAACAAACATGCATGTAGGGTGGGGAAAAACTACAGCACACATACATACTGGAATCACAATAACGTCAAAGAAATCAAATGTCAATATCTATATATTTGTGTTTATTATTAGACCAGTCCATCAGAAGGTCAGTTTGCAACCAAAACAGTTTACTGTTATCTAGAAACCAGCTGGTGGCATTCGCCCTGTGATCAGAAAGTCCAGGTTCGATTCCCAAGACCGCTAGGCACCTCTGAGGTACCCTGAGCAAAGTACCGTCCCCACACACTGCTCCCCGGGCGCCGTGTTCATGGCTGCCCTCTGCTTCACTTGATGAATGTGTTAAATGCAGAGGAAGAATTTCATGCTGTTCACGCTGTGTGCTGTGGTGTGTTCACGTATGACAGAATTATCACTTTCACGTTTCATACTGAGGAAATGGCTTTATCTGGACTGAATCCCAGCCTGATGATACAGTATGCTACTCCTAACATCACATGGGGCAGCTGGTGTTCTAAAGGTCTGGGCATTATCCCAGCAATTAGAGGGTTGTGGGTTTGAATTCCAGAACTGCTAAAGGCACCACTGAGGTACCAGTTGGTAGCAGCCCACTGCTGAACTTGGTGAATTGGTTAATGTAGAGAAAGAATTTCACCTTGTTCACACTGTGTGCTGTGCTGTGGTGTGTTCATGTGTGACTACAAGGGGCCACTTTACCTTTACTAGGAAAACTAAAAGTGTACACGCTCCCGGTAAGTAAGGGTGAAAGGGAAGGCTCTATAGGGAGTATAATAGTATTAATTCATCGGAGAAACTGACAGTGAACAGGCAGTCTGTTCTCTGTTCTCCATAAATATGCTTTTATTGTTTTTAGCACCACTATACTATAATGTAATGACAAAACAACTGGTGTTAATGAGAATGTTTCAATGTCACTGGACTGAGGCAAGATTAACATTAGCCAATGTTTTTTGAGAGGTAAAGTTAAAGTTAACATTAACTTTAGCTAACCTAAACCTTCATAGTCTGTTAGCCAGCTATTGCTAATTCTTAATGTGTCTTCAAACAGCAACATGCCATAATGTTTGGAATTTTCACCCACAGGACTAAGAGACTAAACAAACTACACACTATTGGACCTTACATACTGTATTATGGAACACATTTCTAATGGTCAACATTTATTTGGTACAGAAGGTAGTGATCACTTGATTGTCTGAAGGAGAATTACCTTTCTTGAATTTCTGATTAGAGAAAATCTTCGACTCAAGAGAATCAGGGGTCATGATGTCATTGAGTCAAATATAGCCATTTTTATTTACTATGCAAAACCATAGATGCCTTCTGAGTTGAAATGTAATTTGGATTATTGTAAAATATTGTTAAATCTATATCAAAATAAGAGTTGCCTTTATCATCCCAAATTCTCCTTGTACCTCCCTACCATGAATGCATTCATTATTTCATAAGTTTCATAACTTCAGAACTATTGTAAAACAATGAATTGGACATCAGGCAGTGTATTCTTAACCATTCCATTTCATAAAACCCTGTAATGTAACTTTAAGAGCATTAGAGTGGTCATAAAATAGAAAAACTAATTTTCCATTTTTGATAAAAAACCACTATGTACCATTCGCTGTTTAGTCCATCTAATATAAACTAAGCTGCAAAAACAGCATAGTTGGAGTTCCCTGTTGCGGTGATGTCACATAAAAAAACATACATTTACATACATCTCGCTCTTTGGCCTACAGTAATTTAGCCCCACTCATGATGAAGTACTATGGAATGTTTTTGAATCACAGAATAAGGCAACCAGCTAGAGCTAATTAACATACGAGAGTCTGTTCTGCTAAAATGTAAGAAATTGTTTTTGTAAATGATGCAAAAAAAAAACACATAATAAGTCGTCCTATATGGAAATGGGCCCTTGAAGTGTGTGTGACATGCGGTTCCTATCCATATGAAAATGTTTTTGGGTTTTCACATAACCTTGTCACATGAAAGCACTCCTAATGACTTTGTTTAACAAATGTTATGTAGAAATTTTGAAAAATGGATGTTGTCCTTAATAGAGTAGAGGGCAGTAGTAGAAAAAATAATGGCACATTACAGTACTGCAGGGAGTATTTGTGAGGAGTTCAAGAAGTTGGAAAGTCTTAAAGATTTCCAGTGTAATGAGGTTATGTATATCTAGCGTCCTTTGGAAATCGCCTTAGCAAGCATTCAAAGAATCGAGAGAGAGAGAGAGAGAGAGAGAGAGAGAGAGAGGGAGAGAGAGAGAGAGAGAGAGAGAGGGAGAGAGGGATAGAGAGGGAGAGAGAGGGGGAGATGCCTGCTAGCTGTAAAGAGGCAAAGCAATGCATGAGCATTTACCAGAGACAATATTTTTCCTTCCATGTTTGCTGATGCAAACAGCATTGAAAGGTCAGGCATGGCAGCAGTTAATTTGTCTGCTATCCACAGATTGCTGTATGTGTGCAGGAGATGATTCATTCTGTCATTTGCCAACCTCTGGTGACCGCAGCACATTATTTTACTATGTATATCCATCCCCCACACACTGACAAAGGACACTGGCAGGATAAACTGTGTATGTGTTGTTTTCTATGACACGGTGTGTTACAGTAAGTAAAAATAGCCACACTGCTATTACAGAATCGCTAAATGCAGATAAGGCCTTGGCAGACAGGTCCCCGCTCGACTGCCTTTTCAGGCGCACATAACTCTTTTCCTAAAGGATCGATACATCCAATAATGCCACCGCTGGTCTTTTGACCCTTCTGGAGGCATTACCATGAAATCCTTTTAACCCCAACCCCCACCCAGTGCCTAATGAAAGTAATGCGTCACACCTACCCATGTAAGTAATCAACGCCATTAAATATTCACCAGCTTGTATTTCAATCGACTTTGCGAAACATGTACACTTGTGGATGCACCAGCTGGCAGATGCTGATTGTGCCCAAACGATCTTTGCCTTAAACCTTGGCCTTTCTCTCCACAAACAGCAGGTTATCTTTAGTGCGCACGGAGTATTTACTGTCCAGAGCTACAAAGCTCAGACACCAATCGCTAATGTGACCTGCCGGGTTCGAGGGACAAAAGAAAGAGACGTCGGGTTACTTATCCCCTTCAACTGTCCCTGCACTTTTTTTGGCTCCTGCATCTGAGCTCCATTCTTAATATCTCGCCTGTATCCCCGTATTACATTACGGCTGCATCTGAACAGGCCATGATCGATATAGTGACAGCAGGCTCTTTCTATCTTTGTCTATTTCCAGACATAAATATTTGATACATATCATGTGGCTGATAATAATATTTGGGAGATGTGTGAGAGCAAAGCCAATGGTTGGAAATTGGAGGAGTTTTCTTTAAAGTGATAGTTCAGGGAAAAATCATATGTACACATTGTTTCTTTAGTTTTCCAGTAAAGGCCAGCCGCCTTATTCTCAGCTGCTGATATTGTTGACCTTAGTGGTGTACTTTGGTTCATAATGCCATCAAAATGTATTTGAAACAACTTGCTTCAGGCACCCAGTTTGCATGGTGCAACGGAGACCTGTTAGCAACACTGAGCTCAAGTGCAAAACTAAAGCTGCAAACATCAGACACCAGCCATGTCTCGGGCTAAGAGCTTTCACCACTTTAACTTTTTAAGCATCTGGTTCTGGAGGTCTGAGTGTATAGCCTGATCATTATGAATGGTCTTGGGCTCTATCCAAAAAGATGACCCTGAGGTTTCTAAATATAGAAGCCTAACAGCCACCCGCCTCATTTAGCACAATAGTCCAGACTAGAAAATGCACTGTTGGCACTTTAAATCAATGAGCAGTGTGGTGTTTTAATCTATAATGATTGTTGCAGACCACTCAAGTGGAAAAGAGCATGAGGCTGCAGGATGATGATAGTTTTGTAACATCTTTTCAGTCTTTCTTTCAGATAATAGACAAAATCACAGAGATAGTGATTTTTGATCCAATACCCACTTTATCCCACTAGTATCTCAGGATATTAACCAAATTTGAAATGACTGGTTAGTGTAATGCATTCAGAGAGGTCTGTCCTGTTTTAAAAGTTACAGATGCAAAAAATTGTGTAAAAGCAACTACCAAGCTTTGAGGGAGTGGCCCTTGACTCCAGTTATATTATTATCTCAATGGTGAGATGTCAGTGTTAGCCTGACATGCATTAGATGCTGTAGGTGTCCATATCCAGCTATTCACACATCTCTCAAACCAGATCAAGGCGCTAGTTTGAAGGGAAGAAGATTTTTATGTATTTTTAAAAACTGTCTGAAGGATGTGACAGTGGGCAGAGCTATGGGGAGGGAAAGAAACAGTAATGAGTGCGGTGCTGACATCTCTGTCAAAAGATGTGCCTTTTGTTGTTTCAATGACTTTATCAAAAACCCAAATATAAAAAACAAATGATGCACATCTGCTGGAGACTCGCGAACTGAGAAAGGCTGTTGGGAGGGAAAATCTAAATGAAAATGAACAGTTACTCCCTCTCATGATTGCCTTTTTTCTTTCTCTCTACTCCTGCCATCAGTCTAATTGATGCAATGTCACCCTGGCATCTCATTACATCCCCTCTCTCTCTCTCTCTCTCTCTCTCTCTCTCTCTCTCTCTCTCTCTCTCTCTCTCCCTCTCTCTCTCTGCTGTCTGTTAAATGAATGGCTAAACAGGCGAGGCAGCCAGACAGACATTCTGCAGCTCCAGCCACGCATTTAAACTCAGTCTGTTCGCTTTCTCATTATGGGTTTGTGTTTCAAGCAGGCCGCTCCCAGCGCGTTCTGGTGAGGGAGAGAAAGGGCGAGACAGATTCTTGGAGGATTGAAATAGATGGAATGCACTTTTACACCAGCAGAATAATTTAGTGCCTGGAATGGATCATGGCACATGCCTCGGGTAGAAAGAGCAGGGCAGTCTCTCAGGTCCAGCCCTTATTATCATGCAGAGGCCCTCCTCACCAAGGCAATCTGTCTAACACCCCGCTCGCACGACTGACAGCCAGGCTGCAACAACATGCCAATCCAGGGACGACGCAGTTCACCTGAGCTAGTGATCCCACTTTACATTTCAATGCGCACAAACAATTGAGGAAGTAGTAACATTTAAACTGTATTTTCAGTACTAAGCCGCTTCCCTGACTGTGAAAGCAAATAACGCACATGCAGTAAAAACAAAAGACTACGTTTCAGACATCAACATTTAAGTTAAGTACAACACATACGTCAGCCGCATGAAACAATCGATGAATATGCCTTACAAAAAAATACACATTTGTTAAAGATAATTTCTTGTTCCTTATTAACTAAATAGACCAAATTACTTTTTATTACATCACAGCGCAATACGAAGAAAAGGCAAGAGTGTTTTTTTTTGGATGACCATCAAAAGAAACTGCTTGCTCTGATCTACTTCTGGGCTTCAGAGCCGTAAGTTGCTGTTTTGGCCCCAAAACAACCATTGCTGGCTGAAGAACGAGAGGAATGATAAGAGCCTGAGAGGAAAACAAAAGAAGGAAAACAATGTGGAGAGCTGATTGGTTTAGAGAGAGAGAGCAAGAGAGCGAGGGAAGGATAGTGGAGAGTCTGGCAATGGGAAGGGACAACACTGAAACTCAGCATGTGTCCTTCACTCCAGGAAAAATTCCCCCTCGGTCGCTAGAAATCAATTTGGCACAAAGTGCTGAGGACTCTGGCAGCGGCATGTCGGAGGCTCTGAAATACGACGGCCCGTGATATTGGATTTGCGTTGGCCTGTGCATCAGCACATTTTTTTACACTTAGCCTATGTAAGCTGTGGCTGGGAGGAGAGCCCACAGCAAGCCTGCACTCAGCACAGGGAAAAAAAGATTGTTATGGGTTCTTTCCTCTGGATTTAAAGTTGCTGCTTTTAATTGACAAGCAAAAAAACTTTCTATGACTTGCTAATGGCATCTTGGACACTTGAAGTAAATGTAAATAATAATCCAACGTGACATTTTGCCCTTGTGTAATGTCATATATACAATCTTTTAGGGCTCAGTGCAAAAATAATGAATGGGCACCATGTTGTGGAAATGACCCATTTTCACCTTGGGTTAAATGATCTATATAAATAAAGAGCTGAGGTTTAACTCTTGAGGGGGATAACTTCTCACTGGTTAAAACTTATGTAAAGCTCTCATTGGATTGACGAAGGCCATCAATCTACCACCTTAGCCATCCTCTGTTAATAGGGTCACACCTTTCTCAATGGGCTAAGTTCAGTGTATTGCTGTTTCTTGCATATAAGAACTTAAAACATTTGCATACCTTAATACCTCTAATTTCCTACTGTTGGTCACTTCCAACATGCTTTCTTCATCTTCTAGCCATGACCTCTGCTCTGCCCTTGAATGTGCTCCATTCTTACTCTACATTCCTAATTTAACAGACTAACATTGTTCAGCCTCCCTCTACAACTAAAATGCATAACATGAATGTCCACAAACGGTTAAAAAGAAATGCTCATCCACAACTGGCATATAAGGACCATAAACAAATAAATCAGTAGAATTTTCCACCTGGTGCCCCGATTTCAGCTTACAGTGGAACTGTACTAAGCCATTGTAGATTTTCTTATAACAATATGTGAATATGATTAGTGTTCAACTCACCTGCATTGTCAGTAGTTATGCCAGCATGTCAGATCTCTTAGAGGGATTAGCTCCGAATGTTAGCTTTCCTGTTAAGATGTAAGCAGTACAAGTTTCAGTGGGGATGCATTAAAGGGTGTGAGTGATTAGTGCACCTAATGCCTTAAGGTCCGTGTTTTTACTGCAAGAATAAACAGTGTGCTGTTTTCCAAGATGCAGAACTGTAAAAGCACTGCAGGTTAATGCAGGTTTTTTATCATAACGACAGCTTATGTTACAGCACATTTGAGAATTGTACAAACTAGCAGTCCTACAGAAAATGACACTTCCTTTAATTATCACAGAACCTCTGTACATCTACCTGTATACTGGTGTTTCTTGCCCATGAACCAATAAAACACATAGAGGGTTATAAAGAGCACCAAGACTGTTTTTGCTTATAGAATCTGGGTCACGACAGATTTCAGTAAAAAACAAGAATAGGCCATATCTAGATTATAATGCATCATATACCAAATTCCTGATAATCATTTATTTCATGCAAAAATAATCATTATGCTCATTTCACCATGCTCTTGGCCTCCTTTTCTCACAGACAGCCGCCACACTTTCTTTTAAAACTCAATGAGCACAGCACACAAAACATGACACTGTGTAGACAAATGTATTGGGACGTCGGACCATTACACCTACTGAGACTTTAATGACATTGCATTCAGATACATAGACTTTAATACAGACTTGGTCTCGCCTTTGTAGCTATAACAATTCACACTCTTTTTGGAAGTCTTTCCACAAGATTTTGGAGTGTTTCTGTGGGGATTTCAGCCCATTCATTCTGTAGAACATTTATGAGGTCAAGCACTGATGTTGGATGAGAAGGCCTGGCTCACAATTTCTGTTCTAGTTTATCCAAACGGCGCTGGATGGGGTTGAGGTCAGGGCTCTGTGCGGTCCAGTCAAGTTATTCCACAGCGAACTCATCCAACCATGTCTTTATGGACCTTACTTTGTGCACTGGGAGACAGTCATACTGGAGCAGAAAAGGTTCTTCCACAACGCTGAAAGCATGCTGTTGCCCAACATATCTTGGTATGCTTAAAAATTAAAATAGCGCTTCAGTGGAAGTAAGAGGCCTAGGCCAAACCCTGAATTAAGAGGTATGACCCAATACGTTTGTCCATATAGTGTATGTGCAGTTCTGGTCGTTAAAGAAGTGAAAACAGAATGTCTGTTTGAGATGAATGCAGTTTCACCAGGCTTTCTATGAACTGAATCAAAGAAGACTGCAACACGTTTCTCACAGTAACTCGTCCATGTTGTCTTCGTCTGTCAGCATGTTAACACGTAATTATCTGCAACCATTTCTAATCTAGTTGTGGCAAATAAATAATAAACAGCGTGCTTCGCGTTCGTGAGCCACGAAAGGCCCATATGGCCTGTCACTGGCCTGTGGTGAGGAAACGGCATGAACATCACGAGAAGGAGAATCACTCCATGACGACGGAAGCACAGGGACCCACCTCTTCTTTTAAAGTCAGTTTGGCGTCTCAGCGCTCACAGCGTTGTTTTCCCCACCCGTCTTCCCACGCTCCCGCCTCCTGCTCTGTGATTGGCTGGTGGTGCCCACCGCCCACTCTGTGATTGGGTGTAGTGACGTTCTCCAGCCAAGACTGGTGCAGGATTGCCCACATCCTTCGCACTGATTGGCTAAGAATATCCAGCGCTTCTACCCTACAATTATCTACTGGAGTCCCACTCAGTTTTACAGAAACCCAACTGGGTTTCAGAAAGGCTCAAAATTCTTATTTTTTTATTCATGTACATTGTCTTATTTTTCCAATTGCTATTATTACTATTACTACTACTACTGCTACTAGTAGTTGTAGTAGTAATAGTAGAATATAATAATTATTATTATTAATAACAACAATATTGACAATAATAATAATGGTGTAAGGGGGTTGAAATTAGGGTCAGGAGTTGCCCCAGCGATCAGAAGGTCGTGGGTTCGAACACAGGACTGCTACTGGCACCACTGAGGTCCCGACATACTGGTCCCCAGACGAACGCGTTGTGTGTCCACTGCTTCTCTTGGTGGATGGGTTAAATCCCGAAAATGTGTGATGTGCTGTGGCGTGTTACCTATAGGGTTCACTTTACTTATTATTTTTTGTTGTTTAAATGATTGGTATTGTTGTTGTTGTTGTTGTTGTTGTTGTTGTTGTTGTTGTTGTTGTTGTTATAATTAACCCATAAATGATACCCACCCCTCACACACACACACACACACACACACACACACACACACACACCAGGATTGACGTTATCCTTTCTGCTAGTCTGGCCATTTCTTCAAATTCACACGCAGAAACTCAGGAGGAGGGGAGTTATTTCTTGACTCAAGAGGAGGGCTCTATTAAGCAATCCACGCGCGGGAGGTGGGAGTCGTCTGAATACGGGTGGGCAGAAACCCGAAGCCTGCAGCTATTTATGAATCCACGCTGACAGCCCGTTGGTGTTCGTGGCGCCCCCTGGTGCACGAAGGCGCGCAGAACGCCTGCCAAGTTTCACCAGCGCGACTCTCCGAGCCGTGTGTACGGGAATGTGTGTGTGTGTGTGTGTCCTCCGCCGTGGGGTGATGCTCTCGACAGTGGGCTTCGTGGGGTTCTCGCTCGTTTCCTATAAGCTGGCCTGTAGCTGGGTTTGCTAGAATGGAGAGCGAGGCGGTGGAGCAGTCCGGGGTCCGCCTGGAGCCGCTTAGGAGCTCCCACCTTCCTGGAAAAGCGTCCCCCAGATCCCCCAGATCCCCCGGAGCAGAGAGCCGCCCGACCTGCAGAGAAGAGCCCAAAGTGACGGCCAACGGCGTGCATGACATTGAGGACCGGATTTTACGCATGACGGGCTATTATGGCTACTACCCTGGATACTCCAGCCATAGAAGTAAGTGTTAGGAACCCATGAGTGGAAAAAAACGTGTCAGATATAAGCGTGGTCTGTGCTGTATTTATTCTACAGATCACTGTGGAGTGATGAGAGAGACGGTTCCCTGCAGCGCGCCTTTGTGTGTGTGATGGGGACTGAAATGTAGCTGATGTGTTGGAGTGATCAGGGATGGAGGAGTGTGTTCAGAGTTGACTGGGTTCGATGTGTGTTCAAGACTCATGTTCTTTGCATATGCCCTTTCTTGTTGAGGGTGGAGAAGTGGTGCGGTTTCCTCTAAAAGTAATAAATTCCTCCGCCCAGAGTGCGTCTCTCGTGGTGTGGACCTGGGGAGCCTCACAAGTTCCAAAGCAAACTTTGGTGTGTGCTCTGAAAACAGGACAGAATGCGCCCAACTGTTTAATTCTGCTTTGATTTTCTGATTCATTTTCAGTGGAACTGTGTACTCCCTCATTTTACACACACAGACAGAAGAAGAGAGTGGAGAAAAAGTGGAGACAAATCCCCACTTTTACATAGCACACCTGTGTGAAATGAACTCCTGGAGAGAGCTCCACTACGTGCTGTTAGGAGCTCTGTAGGGGTTAATTTAGTGTTACTGGCTTTGCTGTGTAGCTCCAGCCATACCACTGGCTGTAGAAGACTCCAGACTAATTGAAAAGACCTGCAATTCTCCCAAGACCCCTTATCCCCCTTAGAGTTGACTAAGCAGTTACATACACAACAACATGTAAAGCTATTATGCAAGGATGAGCCTATTTGATTTGCATGGCGATGTGTGCATCAGAGGCAGTCTTAATTGCTTGAGTCTTGTTTTATCAGTAGGTGAGTATTGTGACTGCTATACACTTTGCATGCATGCATCTGTCAGTCTGTAATGTGATATGATTTGCTTTTGTTGGATTACATCTAAGCTTTGGTCACAAAACATAGAAACCACAGAAAACACAGAAGCACAAATATACAGAAACACATATCAGACACTGCGATCGGTCAAGATGCACAAATACAATAAAAAAGTCTTGCACTTGGTTAGAGGGCTTATTTCCTCACTGCTGGCTCCTTTAATATCAGCATTACTCACGCCAGTGTCAGGATAACAATTAACAGATAATATATTGTCCAGCCTTGCAGATAGTCTAGTCATTTCACATAGCAAGCGATTGCTGGTAGGATTCATTGAGCAACCTGATGGGCTGGGATGTAGTTGAGTGCAGCTTATGAGATGAACTGGCTTTTACATGGAAAGCACAGTGGCAAAATCCTGGAAGAAAAGAGCTGAGCTCTATCGTCTCTAGTGTGCCATTATTGCACTGGCGCAGGACGAGCCTGCATGAATCATGTGTAATGACGATTGCAGTGTGTGTGTGTGTGTGTGTGTGTGTGTGTGTGTGTGTGTGTGTGTGTGTGTGTGTGTGTGTGTGTGTGTG
>JBBJLR010000001.1:31926977-31943705 GCA_037577145.1 Brachypetersius gabonensis
TGTGTGTGTGTGTGTGTGTGTGTGTGTGTGTGTGTGTGTGTGTGTGTGTGTGTGTGTGTGTGTGTGTGTGTGCCCGTGCTGACCAAGCACACTGCAGGTTAGCAGTGATGGGCTAGCGCATGTCATCTTTTATTCCTGGCCTGGTGTAAATTGATCGCTCTGTGTCTACTGCATAACGGATCTTGGCTCTCTGATACTAGCACTCTTCTCCTCGGTTCAATCTCTCATCACCTCTGATGTCCTGCTGCCACAGTTTTTGCTATATTATTTTGTGACTGATGTTGCAGAACCAAAATGCTAGTGGCCTAAACACTGACATTTGCAAAAACAAAACCCGCTAAGATGCGAGGCTAAGTCTGTTTTTTCCAAGGACTCATTCTCTACATTTGTTTTTGGACAGAGAAACATAAAACAGTTGACATGCTTCTCAGCAATAATGCCATGCCTCAAAAGAATTCGCACAATATTTCTTAGCATTGGCTGTTGTTAAAGCCAGCTAATAGTGTCAGTCTACCATCACAAGCAAAAATGATAAATGTGCATTTGCTAAGCGTTTAGTGGTTACATCTGTCGTCAAAGTTAAACACCGGAGATTTAGGTCTTGTTTTGTTTTGTCTTGGTATTTCTGCTGGGTCAGCTTAGATCACAGGCTGTAAATGTAGGAGAAAACAGATGGAGGAGAAGGAGGTCATGACCAGCTGAATGTGTCCTGATTAGACTGACAATATGTCTCCATTATATGGAGCACAGGTAGCTTTGGTGTCAGGTTTCTATGTGTGCGATGTCAATATGCTCCATGACCCTCTGGGGCTATTTTTGACAGAAGCCTGGACAGTGCGACGTAGGCAATTTTTTTTTTATGATATCTGCCATTACTGCTTCACCTGCAGGTAACTGACACTACGAGCGATTGATCAATACATTCTTCCCTCTGGGACATGAGTGGAAGATCGGAAACAGATTTTCACAAGTTTGGAAACGCTCATTAGAGTGTTTGACTTGATATCATAAGCAACAATTACATCAAGAGATACAACATCTGTATCTAACACAAAATGCCAACAAATGGAACAAATCACAATAATTACTAATTACTCAAGTCACAATCAAAGAACATTAAAAAAAAAAATTTTTTAGAATAAGCATTCAATTTATTCAATTTAAAAGCAATTTGATGGCAGTTAAATACACAAAATGGTTCTCATATGCAGATAATTCATAAGGAACTAGATTTTTTCCAGAATTGCCCCAAATGATGGAGAAGGAAACCAAAAAACAGGATATTTCTGAAATGGGGATCAAACAGGCAACAAAAACAAAAATCATAATTTGAAAATAACAGCAAACTTTTTTTAATGATTTGATTGTGGAAACTATTTTTATATACTATATTTTTTTGATTAGTATGATTAGTCGTTTCTATATTTTGAGTTGTCAAATAGTTGGCAAACCTATGAATTTACTCTGTGATCTGTTGTAGGAGATGAAGGCTCTGAATCTCATGCCGAGACTCCAGCCAGTGAGGCCAGCGGAGAGGGCACCTCCTATCAGACCTGTGTCAATGTAGTTTTGAAGGTGCTAGGTGGCCTGCTGGTTGTCCTGTGTGTGTCTTCGTCCTGGGTGGGGACTACTCAGGTGGTCCAGCGCACCTTTAAGTCCTTCTCTTGCCCCTTCTTCATTTCCTGGTTCAGTACCAACTGGAACATCCTCTTCTTCCCTCTCTACTACTCCGGCCATGTGGCTATCACCAGGGAGAAGCAGACCCCCATTCAGAAATTCAGGTGAGCTCAGGAAGACTTGCATCAGCAGAGGAACTGTTGAATGCTGCCCATTTCAATGGAATTAAATTAAGGAATGCTTATTTGGAGTGGCAGATAATAACAATGCACTGATATGTAAAGACTAGGATTAGAGTCAACACTGATCAGAGTGACTAATACCAACACATGAAGTGCAGTAATTAAGACAAGTCAAAGCTAAAAATAAATTACTGAGGATTTCTATGAGGTGAAATTCAGCACCATGGCTTGTAGCATTCTAAATTTTACCCAAAAACTGTTACTAGTGTCAGTGGTATTACTGCCCGGACACGGAATTAAGCCTCTGATTTTCTGTGTCTAGGGTTGTAGTTATTCACTGTGCTAATTGTATTTATTTCTCTGTGCATGCACAAATAGGACATTGAGTTATCCATTGTAATTATCAGTTGTAATGGCAACACTGAATCAATAAACATTAGTAAACCGCTGCAATAGATTGTGAACTGCTGCACCCCTAGTAGCTCATACAAAAACTGTAGAAACCCGAACTTTGTCTCTCTTGTGTTTCTTCTTTGTGTAGGGCATGCAGTCGACTGTTTGGGGAGGAAGGGATGACTCTTAAACTGTTTCTGAAGAGGACAGCCCCTTTCTCCATCTTATGGACATTGACTAACTATCTGTACCTGCTAGCGCTGAGGAAGCTCACGGCTACCGACGTCTCGGCGCTCTACTGCTGCCACAAGGCCTTTGTCTTCCTCTTGTCCTGGATCGTTCTAAAAGATCGCTTCATGGGTGTGCGGGTCTGTACCTTTAAAGTATCTAATGTATCTCTGACCTACACTATATAGACAAAGTATTGGGATACACCTCTTAATACACTTCCAGTGAAGCACAGTCTCCGTTCTTCTGCAAACCAAGGCATTCTGGACATTGGCATGCTTCCGGACATTGGACATTGGCATACTTTGTGGGAACAGTTTGGGGAAGAACCTTTTCTATTCCAGCAAGACTGTGCCCCAGTGTTCCATGTGTTTCATGGATCAATGCATGACCAACAACATCAGTGCCTTCCCTCATAAATATTGTACAGAATGAATGGGCACAGATTCCCACAGAAACTCCACAATCTTGTGGAAAGCCTTCCAAAAAGAGTAAAAGCTGTAATAGCTGTAATAACTCCATATTAAGGTCTGTGTATTTGAATGCAGTGTCATTAAAGTCCCTGTTGTCCCAATACTTTTGCACATATAATGTATTACTACAGAGGTTTGTGCATACACTGCCATCTTAACAGTGTTTTCAAAAAAACTGACTGTATCTACATTAATGAATGAGCCAGGCTGAAGACAAAATGCTCATGGGTAGTTTTTTCCTCTATTGGCCGTTATAGTGATTCACCTAAATAGTATGTACATAAGTCATGAGGTGTCCTGACTCAGCGAGACTGAACAATTTCATTAAATTGTAAGTAGGGGTCACCTTTGCCTCAATCTATTGTTTCCTCATTAATCTACATTAGGATTAGCATCTGTGACCAGTGTCTCCTAATCCTGCTCTTGGGGACCCACTGCACTACACGGCTCCCTGTGTCAATACACCTAATCCAGCTCATGAAGGTCTAAATAATCAGCTAAAGAGCTGGATCAGGTAGTTTGAGAAAGGTGCAGCAGGTCCCCAGGAAAAACGATAACACCAATTTAGAAAAAACATAATTCTCAAGAACACAATATGGACAACAGTTTTGGGACACACCTATTTTTCAGGGTTTGGGTTAGGTCTCAAAGCCTTGATGCTTCAGCATACCAAGACATTTTGGACAATGTCATATGCCATACACAGTTTGGGGAAGACCCTTTTCTATTCCAGCATGACTGTACCCCAGTGAACAAAGCAAGCTCCATAAAGACATGTTTGGATAAGTTTGGTGAGGAAGAACTTGATTCGCTGCACAGAGCCCTGACCTCAACCCCATCCAACACCTTTGGGATGAACTGGAATGGAGATGGAAAGACAGGCCTTTGTGTCCAACATCAGTGCCTGACCTCATTAATGCTCTACAGAATAAATGGGCACAAATTCCCACAGAAACTCCAAAATCTTGTGGAAAACCTTCCAATAAGTGTAGAAGCTGTTATAGCTGCAAAGGGGAGACTGACTCCATATTTAAGTCTGTGATCGATTCCAGTGTCTCCGTTGGTTTAATGGTCAGGCGTTCCAATACTTTTGTCCATATAGTGTATATTCCAAAGAATGAGGTATTGCTTCTCTTTTAAATATTTTATATGGATGTATATTTTTACTGATTAAATTATGAATTTAAGGACGATTATAGACTGTGCAGTGTTGTTTGCAGTGATAATGAGCAATTCAGATTTCCTCAGCTTAAGTAAGTGTAGAGACCTTGTTTTGCTTGTTTTTGTCCCTCAGATTGTAGCAGCCATTATGGCCATCACGGGCATTGTCATGATGGCCTATGCTGATGGTTTCCATGGAGACTCCATCATAGGTGTGGCTTTAGCTGTTGGCTCCGCCTCCACTTCTGCACTCTACAAGGTGAGTGTGGTTACCATTTGCGCATGTTACTCATTTTTTTTGTGAAAAACATTTTCATTTTTTTGTTTACCCATGTTTGCCCATGAGCTGAATCTCTTTAGTTGCATTTCTGGTACCTATAGTTTGAAAACGACATCTCTCTATTTCCAGGTGCTATTTAAGATGTTCCTAGGCAGTGCTAATCTTGGAGAGGTTGCCCACTTTTTTTCCACCATGGGCTTCTTCAACCTTATCTTCATCTCCTGTGTTCCCCTAATCCTCTACTTCACTAAAGTGGAGCACTGGGGTTCCCTCTCTTCGCTGCCCTGGGGTTATCTGTTTGGAGTGGCCAGTCTGTGGCTTGGTGAGTGAAATCCTGATTATTTGTAGCATACAGCCTCATCGCTAGCCCACATATTGTATTTCCTGCCGATACAACATTGGAGTAAACTTACAGGAGTGCTGACAAAGACACTTAAAGCTTAGATTTTGGGGTTTAATCCTCAGGTTACACTCTGAAGTAGCATTTCTTCACCTCAGCTATCCTATATGCAATGTGTCAGCAGGCGTAAACCCAGATTGTATGCGATCCACTTGTTTACTGTCTTTTAAAGCTAAATGCACCACCTGCTATCAGAGACATAAACGACAGCCATTAGATTTGTGATGTGTCATTTAATATAAAGTTAGATATTATACTTTTTTGCATATTTCAGTCATTTACATTTATCTTTATCTCTGGTTTAACAGTGTTTAACATCCTGGTCAATGTAGGAGTGGTTCTCACCTACCCCATCCTCATCTCTATTGGAACCTTGCTCAGCGTTCCAGGCAATGCAGGTGTGTTGATTTAATAGTTGTTGCATTGGAAGATAGATTGATCTCTAATGCTTACCAGCATTAACTCGCTCAAAATCTACAAACAGTTGTGTGCAAAACTTTAGATGTTTTGTTAATTTTCTAAGGGAAAATAAGTACAGAGAACACACTTCTGCACATTTCCTCTTCTGTGCATTGTGCAGTTGCTGTTTATCTATTGAATAGAACAGAACATAGAAAACAACGTGTCATGTTTTTCCAGTATGTCAATAATAAATAGAAATTGTGCACTGATTTTTCCCAGAAAAAAGCATTTGCATACAACTGTATTGTGTAGTAACTGAATTTTTGCAACCCCTTTTCATGAAAATTACATATTCAGTATGTATATTGTGAATTTATGTAGAATTGGAATTATCTAGAACAGTTTTGCATCTTTTGCTTACTTTGACTTAATCCCACACTCTTTGAGTAGTGTGTCTCAAGTGATCAGCACTAACCCCCCTCTCTCTGTTGCTAAAAGCATCAAAGCCATTACACAGCAAATCTACCAGCCTTGCCCAGCATCTCTCTCTCTTTAAGACACCCAAAAGAAACCTGATCACCTGTGTGTGTATCCTCAGTAGCAGCAATAGCTTCCCCTTCAAAAAAGTGAAGATCACGTTGCCAAGGCGACACTAAATGCTTGATGAAGGTGCTTGTCTTAAAAAGCAGTCCGCCAAGGTCAGTAGGTTCATTTAAGCTTGGCTTTTCAGAAAGCCGGCACTAGTCACTTGTGGGGGTGAGTGTGGTACAGCGTGATCGCTAAATCACTTACTGCTCGCGCACATCACAATGCTTTGTGAACGAGAAGTGAGAGTCGTGACTTTTTTTATTCTTCTCCTGCACCTTAACTGTTTTGACTTCTCTTTGGAGGCACGAGCCAGTGGAGCTGAAATTCATCTCTAAGGACCTAATTTACTATTGTAATTAGCCGACTGGTCAAAGCAGCAGCCATGATCTAGTTGCTAGATAAGTTAAAAGAATTGCTAAGCATTTCAGCATATGCAGATCTTGTATTAGACCCACATTGTGTCTAATGTCTAGTGTCTGAAGCTACAGCACTGAATAGCTCATGTCATGCCATTCTGATTATTCTAATGCTTACTGATCAGTACATCTAAACTGAACCCTATCCTCACACAACAAAATTATTACGACTCTACCCAACCCCCCCAACCCCCCACTCCCCGTTAGGAACCACTTATTGTCTCCAGCAAGTTTCTAATCAAACTGGCTCCTGTGCTAAGACCCAATATCAAGATCATATGCATTTGTTACCCACCAATCTTTCAGCAACTGTTGCAAGGTTGGACAAACTTGACAAATGTAACATTTGAGACATTGTAGTGAACTCTGTTTTTCACCTAAAGGTATTGTTACTGATGGCAAATGATGCATATTTCACACTGTCAGAGCTGACTGACTGACAGTGAGTGCCAAATAAGGTCACATTAACATGGCAAACTAAATTTCCTACCTGTTTGAGTTTGGTTGTCTACAACATTGTTCAGCTCAGTAACATAGCATATTAAAGCAACTCTGCCTTATGTGGTGATTTTATAAGCATTCTTAGAAGCTTTTCCACACTTGAAACAGTTATGAAAAGTGTATTTGTTTATGGGGCTTGGATAGGTCAGTAGCTATTACTCTGAACTTCCGTGTCTAATTCAGTGTCTTTTTGATACCATGGCAACATATTCTGTCACCAAGAGGGGAATTTAAGTAGAAGTAATGGAATCTACAAAACGGTTCATTTATTAAGCTCAGCAGTTAGAGCTAGTCATAGCAGACAGTCCACTAAAGTGAAATGCAGTTTTAATTACCAATACTCCTCTTGTGTAGTCTGACAAGTTTCTGTAGGCAATTAAAAGACCTTTAAACTAATGCAGAACGTGGCAAAAACTGATGTTTTGTTTGTAGAATTGGTTTATTTCTATACTAATTATACTCAGATAAAATCATTGCACATTTGTTGAAGAAAAACTGTAAACATTGCTGTTCCCTCCGAAATATCTAGTTCCATCCAAATCTATACTTTACAAAAATATAATCGCAACACTTTTGTTTTTGCTCCAATTTTTCATGAGCTCAACTCAAAGATATGAAACATTTCTACATACACAAAAGACCCGTTACTCTCAAATATTGTTCACAAATCTGTCCAAACCTTTGTTAGTGAGCACTTCTCCTTTGCTGAGATAATGCGTCCCGCCTCACAGGTGTGGCATATCAAGGTACTAATTAGACAGCACGAATATTGCACAGGTATGCCATACCTTCAATAGCTGTGTGAAGTTGCTGAATATTGTCAGGAACTGGAACACACTGTCGTATACGCCGATCCAGAGCATCCCAAACATGCTCAATGTGTGACATGTCCGGTGAGTATGCTGGCCATGCAAGAACTGGGATGTTTTCAGTTTCCAGGAATTGTGTACAGATCCTTGCAATATGGGGCTGTGCATTATCATGCTGCAACATGAGGTGATAGTTGTGGCTGAATGGCACAACAATGGACCTCAGGATCATGTGGCAGTATCTCTGTGCATTCAAAATGACAACAACAAAATGCACCTGTGTTCGTTGTCCATAACATATGCCTGCCCATACCATAACCCCAACGCTACCATGAGCAACACCGTTGACATCAGCAAACCGCTCACCCACACAACGCCACACACATCTGCCCTGAATAGTGAAAACCGGGACTCATCTGTGAACAGAACGCCTCTCCAACGTGTGAGCATATGCCCACTCAAGTCAGTTACAATTACCTGCCTTCAGTTCCCGATGAGGACAACAAGCATACAGACGAGCTTCCCTCAGACGATTTCTGACAGTTTGTGCAGAAATTCTTTGCTTATGCAAACCGATTATTGCAGCAGCTGTCTAGGTGTCTGGTCATCAGCATGTTCACGATCATGGAGGTGAACATGCTGAATGTGGAGGTCCTGGGCTGGTGTGGTAATATGTGGTCTGCGGTTGTGAGGCCGGTTGGATGTACTGCTAAATTCTCTGAAACGCTCCCTCAAAAGTTGCGACATCTGTGGCATTGTGCTGTGTGATTAAACTGCATATTTCAGCGTGGCCTTTTATTCTTGGCAGTCTAAGGCACACCTGTACAATATTCATGCTGTCAAATCAGCACCTTGATATGCTACACCTGTGAGGTGGAATGGATTATCTCGTCAAAGGAGAAGTGCTCACTAACAGATTTAGACAGATTTGTGAACAATATTTGAGAGTAATGGGTCTTTTGTTTATATAGAAAATGTTTCAGATCTTTGAGTTCTGTTCATGAAAAATGGGAGCAAAAACAAAAGTATTGCGTTTATATTTTGTTCAGTGTATGTTTATGAAGAATTCTGTGCAATTTCACTCAAAACATTGCTTACCTCCTGTCCTTTCTCAAACGTTATTTATGTTCTTGTTCTTCTTTCTCTCCGGATACTTCTCTCCAGCCATCGATGTGCTAAAACATGAGGTGATCTTTAGTGTGGTGCGTCTGGCTGCTACATGCATCATCTGCGTAGGCTTCCTGCTCATGCTGTTGCCTGAAGAATGGGATACGGTAACTCTTCGTTTCCTGGCCACCCTTGCTGACAAGAAGTCCGAGGACCATGGAGAGGAACTCACCGAGTCCAGCATCCACACGCGCAGTCGCAGCAGAGCCAATGGAGCTGTGTCCATCCCCATGGCATGATCTTCAACCTCCAGAACCTCTTTGAGTTACAGTTCAGGAGAACCGCCATAAAGGCCATGCCTGGGTCACGGCAGCTTTTAGGATCTTTCAGCGGTGTTCGAAGGCTGAGCGAAGAATCATTGAGCAACCAAGTGGATACAAAGCAGGGCTGTAGGATCATGTCTGTTTGACCAATTATGACAACAGCCACAACATCAACTGTGAGAAAATTGGTGCGAAATAGTGGATCACGCTGTCACTGCTCTAAGTAAAACAACATTGGAGTGTTTTTTGGACTGGGCTATGAAGAAAACTCTTCCTTTCGTAACAGAAAGACGTTCATTTACAGTACTTATTTTTTGGGATTGGGATTTCTTATTTGCCATTTCTGTGGGGAGACAGATAGAAGCAAATAGCCTGTCCCTTTGCACGCCCCAGTACTCACCCCCATGTTGCCTGTTGAACCCTGAACCCTCCCCACATGGACTGTATTCTGTGAATATAGACTTGATCAGGGCCAGTTCGGCTCACTGTATTAAACTGAATGCATTCAGAGATATAGCTATAAACAGAGATTATTCAATTGTATCTAATGGTATCGTACTGTATATAAGAAGGGGCAATATATTATGCCATATATGAATACGGTTCTCTTTTCTTTTTACAATGAAAAGAAAATAAAGACCTGCTTCAGAATGTTCTGCATGTGATTCTGTTGGTTAAACAGCTCCTAAAAGTATAAGCCATCCATTCTGCACAGGGACATTTAGGCTCTTGCCATCCTCATTGGATTCAGCAGAACAGTCTGTCACTTCCTTTGCGCTCACATTAGACAGTTATGGGCATTTGAAAATGGGTGGCAGCCAAAAGCACAAAATGCAGTGAACCACAGCAGCACAGCAAAGGCAGTGGATCTAATTCCATTCCATTCTTCTGTTCCATTAGTTTGCTACTAACCGCTATCAGTAAAAAATCCATTAAAAAAGTATTTGATTTGTACTCTGCTGCTACTTGAGTACATTTTTACAGAATATTTACAGCATTTTTGTTGTGTGATTTTCTGTTCATTTTAAAATAAAGCATTAAGCTACTTAAGCCCATGTTTTACAGTGATTTAAACAAAATTAAGGGTGTCCTTAGGCAGGGGTTGTCAACTACGTTTGTCCAATGGCCAGAGTTTTTCTCGACAGACACTATAAGGGCCAGATGCTCTCCTAAAATGAAATACAATTAATATTGTATCTTAAGTTATATATTATTATTTGATATATTCATTTCCTTACAAATTTCTGTTATTTTTTAGCCTCCGTCAACGTTAACACACTCATATTATATGAAAATTTGTTGAAACAAACTCACGGTATATTTTACGGTAAACACATGGATAATCAAAAACTCAAAATAAGGCACGTTAGTCCATTGTCCTCAGAGAATATAAACAACAATTCGCGGCAAAGCGTCCATTTCGACTTCCACACACATATCAGTCTTAACTCTGACCTGGCTCTCAATCTCTGTTCCAGTTCATCCCAAAGGTGTTGGATGGGGTTGAGGTCAGGGCTCTGTGTGGGCCAGTCAAGTTCTTCCTCACCAAACTCCTCCAACCATGTCTTTATGGAGCTTGCTTGGTCATGCTGGAATAGAAAAGGCTCTTCCCCAAACTGTGTCCACAAAGTTGCATGCCATTGTCCAAGATGTTTTGGTATGCTAAAGCATTAAAATTGCCCTCCATTGGAAGTAATGGGCCTAGCCCAAACCCTGAAAACAGGTGTGTCCCAATACTTTTGTATATAGCGTACATAGCGTATCATACAACATATTTGAATGTGGCTAGGACAATCAGATTTCAGGACTTAAATGATCAATTTTATAATGCCACATCAGCACCAAACTTCACTTGTGACTTGCACAAACTCACAGACATGCACAATTCCAGACTATTACTCATGCTATTCCTGTGTCACGCAGGAAAAACCTCCCATCCCAAAAGTGACTGCAGTGTTTGTGCACTTGTGCTGGGTTGTCACTGGTGCATTGTCTTATTGATATATGCCCTCTAATGAGAAATTTGCCTATTGGATGGATTCCTCTTGCTGAGACTGTTGTGGATGGCCCCATTAAATCAAATGAGGCAGAGAAATGGATTTAGCAGAGTAAGGGAAGAAGAGTGTACACAGTACTGAGGAACTGTTTAAATTCACATTAGAGTCTCATTATGATGAACAGCCCAGCCCTCCTGGCAAACGGAGATAGCGCACCATGAGCTAGGAATCTAACAATACACAAAAATGTAACATTTGACTCAATACAATGCTGCAGCTAAAATACGGGAAGTGACTAAAAATGTGCCTGGTATTCATTTACAGCCTACCTGTCTATACTCTGTTAGGATGCACATAGATGTGTAGTTGTCAGTTGTCAATACACTTATATCATAAGCCCATATCTTCAAGGTTTATCTGCATATCTTCAAGGTTTGATAAGAAAAGAAAAAATCTTGCTAGAAACCATAAAGCTGGAGGTGTTCCAGATATGCTTAATTGTCACAAATGGAGACGAAATTAAAACTATGAAATGAAAATCGCTGAGGACTAACCTTTGGGAAGTTGCTCAATTTATTACACTGTTATTCTTGGTGGGTCCCTATTTCAATTACTCACCTTAAGTTTCTTGTCATTTCTAGTTAAAGCTTATTGAGTTAAACACCAGTTTGTTAGGTACACATATCTTCTACCCACTCTTAGGGCTTTGACACCAATAACAAGAATAATATCACAATGCTTAATACCATTGATACTATGGCAAAAGGTTAAAAACAGTTCATTTCAATTGATTAAATTGCTCTGTCTTTTTTAGGTCTTTTTTTATGGAATAAACTCATCCAGTGGTAATATGCAGAGTAATAAATAATTCAAAGCACTGGAAGGTAGACTGCTTGCCAAATTGCAGTGTTCAGAAGGTATTAAACTTTCAACACTTTGTACAACACTTTGCCATTATTTAGGTGCATTGGTACTGACTGTAGTCCATCTGTTACTGCACAAATGATCAGCCTCCCTCTAACCCATCCATCAAATACTGTGTCCACCCCCAATAACTATTATAGTCCACCAACTGAAAAAATGTAGCCCATCTCTACATGCACACTTACAAGATGTACCAAAATATGTGTCTAATAAAGTGGCCAGGATGAGTAGTGTTTAAATACCATAGCACTTATATCATATAGATATCTTATACATAACACTTATATCAGGCAACAGTGGTCCATATGTAGTTCCTCTATTGATGGCCAAGGTGGTACAGCAGTTGATCATTAATTGTCATTAATTGTGCACACATTTGGGTATGTGTTTCCGAAAAAGTGGCCAATGGAAGGTACAAGGCAGGTGATACAATTGGTACAATATAGGTAAACAGACCATAATTTGGATAGTCCAGTCTGCAATAGTGCAATTTTAGCACTGTCCAGCTTTAGTCAGTAATTGCATATTTGCAAAGTTCAACCAAACGAAGAACCTCATCAAAAGACTAGTGAAAGCCCTATTCCAGTGTTCCGATTTGTTTGAAGCAATCAAACAAACACAGGACAGTTTGAAAAAGAAGTATTGTCATAGATACTGTCAATCATCAAGCACAGTTCCCTGAGCTGTGGAATGCCTAGTCAGGCAAGCAGTGAGACGGGCCCCTCACCACCACTCAAGCATTTCCATTCAGTTACAGAGTAACCCATGGGGGGAAGTCGTCATGGAAACTCGCCTCATTACGACAAAAACTGAGAAATATAAAGCGAGGAGAGGGGCAAATACCTGCCAGTTTAGAACAACTTTGCCATAATTTTGTAGATTTACTGTAAAATTTCAAGAAGAGAACAGTCTCAGGTTCAGTCAATTCAGTCAGAAGCAAGTGGACGACTCCTGAGGAATGCAAACATAGACACACAGTGGATTTCAGTCTCATAGACTTTGTCAAGAAGAAATGGACAAGAAGATGACTCTGGACTTTGCAGGTATAAAGGGTATGGGCGAAAGGCTTGAGGCCTTGGACTGCCCCTCGGAATTCTACGTTTAATTCTGAGTTCTTTTTCACTCTAAGGATAATTTGACTGTAATCAAGGCTGTCTGGCTTTTTAAGTGTAGCATCAAAAAGAGTTTGGAATTTCTACATTTGCTTCACAACAGCAGTGCAGCAGACAACATAAAAATACTTTCTCAGAAAGCCACTGGAGACTTCAAGGATATTTTAAAGTGACTGTAAAATGGGAAATAACAAAACCAGACCAAAGATTTGCCAAGTTGCACCATCTCAAGGTCTTGTGGAGGAGGAAGAACCGTCCTGTCAACCAGCCTCACCATGGATGGTCACTGTTGTGCAAGGTCCACCAGAGCACCAGCAGGGGATTCTGGGACACCGGCAGACCAGCCAACTGCTACCACTAAAGCAGCATGTGTCTTGCAGTGTTCATGCACAGTCAGGTCAGTTCTTTACTAACCCAGACGAGATACATTTCCATCACTGTTTTTTTTTTTTTAATATCTTAGGTGGTACACTTTTTCATTGTTCTGATATTAAAGGATCAGACTATGTGAATGTTTGTCAGCTGTTCACAAAAGAAGTGCATGTTCTGTCAGTCAGTCTTCTGTTTGCTCATCTTTTATCTTGAGTTGTGTATGGATGAGTGTGATTTGTGAACTGTTGTGTGTAGGCTTGCTGAATCTACATGCAGAAAGGCCACATGATCATAATATCTCATACACCACAACAATCAAATGCTGGCACTGATCACGGAAATGTACTCACATGTACTCTCAGGAAGGGCAACCAACTGTACCCCGTTATGGAGCCCTCAGTGTCTTCTGATAAACAAGTTTTAGTGGTACAAACATATGCCCAGCCATCTGGTATTTTCTTAGTGATATAGATGGACAGTTAGTTCAGTTATTAATGTAATTAATATGCCCTTATTAGGTTCAGGAATGGAAAGATGGGGCTGTCCACCAATATTCCACTCCCAGCCAGAGAAGGCACAGTGGTGCAATCAGCAGCCAAAAGGTACGAGCAACTGTTACAATATGTGTGAATGCTGTATGGTCAGATATCTTCCATTTTGATACATGCAACTTTCATCATTATTAATACAGAAAAATGCACTTGTGTTTTCAAAACAGCATAAAATATAGCACCACTGTTAAATTTTAAAATACTGCTCAGTTTCAGTTAGTGGACTTTCTAACAGTGACTTGTGTACACCTATGACATCAGAGATCTCAAACAACCAATGAGCTGCTCAGCTCACCAACCAATCAGCACTTAATAGACAGAATGCTAGAGTCCTGCTGCCCAAAGCCTATTCATGCTAGAATATTCACTTATTCATAATTTTTAGGTACCATTTTCATCCAAATTTAAATAAAATTTTGTATGATAGACCAGAAATAAAATACCAATAATAATAATACATTTTGTTTATAGGCGCCTTTCTGGCACACGACATTGTACAATGAAACAAGTGCAACAAACAGTAAAACCATAATAACAGACAAGATTAAAAAGCGTTTACAACTTAGACCATTTATACAATGCAAATGAATCAGAGAGAGAAAGCACAACTGAACAGATGGGTTTTGAGTGTGGATTTAAAGTGTAAAAGTGAAGTGTATTACCAACGTATTACCATTTTTATTCGTTTAGCCTCATTAACCACAATTCAATATGGACATGTTTGTAGGTGCCCTCTAGTGTTCAGACATTTTTATGGTATAGTAAGAACCTTGGCAATGTTTAAAATAGCATTCTGTGTACTGTATACTGTATACTGTATGCTGCATGCTACTCCTCTTAGTATAGGCTACATGGTAAAGTGTCTTCATATGCAACTAACATCAGTGTCTGTGTATCGTGAGTGTTTATTTCCACAGTAACATTCTCCTGAAATGATTGTGTCAAATTATGGGATATAGCTTAATATGTACATACAGTATATGGACAAAAAAACAAAAGTATTGGGACACACCCTGTTTCACAGGGTTTGGGCTAGACACCTTATTTGCAGTGAAGGGTAATCTTAATACTTCAGCACAAGAAAAAAAAACATATTTCAGCACAAGAACAGTGGAAGCTGTTATAGCTGCAAAGGGGATACCAACTCCATATTAAAGTCTATGTGGTTTAAATGCAGTGTCCCAATATAGTGCAGTTCAGGGCTGACTGTCCAAAATAGTACATAATACAGGTCTCTTGGCCATACTGTATACTATTTAATACTTCTGTGTGCAAAAACATTAGTTAGTCCTTTAAATTTGTTAATGACTTTAACTTCATTCCAAATAATTTTTATATAATTCCTCTTGGTCCACTTATGTTCAAATTAGTAGTAGGCGATATGACAGTTAGATTTTTATTGGAAAGCATATGATTTTTCGAGTCTATGGGTGGATATGGTAAGCACTTAATGAGGTGTGAAGAAGCGCCTTCAAATTTAAAGAATCTCCATATAATACAAGGATTCCACACCAGTTTGTTTTATTTTCCTTGAACCACACATTCAAAACCTCTTTGGGGTCCCAGGCATGTCTATGTATCTTCACTGCACTGTATCTATAGCACTGCTTAGTCACTACTGTATTTAAAAGGGATGCAATTTCTCAATAATTAAAGTCAAATGCAAAACAAATAAAATAAATAAACAGCAATCCTAAGATTTGTGAAAGGTGTATAGAAGCCCATCAGATGAAGATAGAGAGGGAGGGAGAGGAAAGCAGCTGGTGAGCGCTGAGCCTTGCCCTGGTGGTCCCGCTGGGTCTGATTACGGTGCTGCTGGAATGGAAAGTGGGCTGAGCTGCAGCCACAGTGCTTCCTCCATGGGATCCACTTTCAGGGTACAGGGAGCAGGAAGAGAACTCCTCCCTCCCCTCGGGAAACTTCAACACCATCAGCAGTTAATGATATCTCTTCTGACATGGCACCAGAAAGCCCCAACATTTAAACTAAAATTGCTTGTGAAATGAGTTGCCATTTCTAATTTACTCAAGCGTATGTTTTCTTTGGCGCTGTAAGCTGATTTTGGAGACTTCTCAACTAATTATGGGCACTAAACTCTTAAAAGTACAGTTGCAGCTGTGATGGGGTACTCAACTGATAGGGTACCAAACTAAATGCATTTCCTGAATGCTTGAGTCAGAGATTTACAGTGTATGACTTTCACAGGGAAATGTGGAGGGAGTCCTTCCAGCATGGATAGTCTTATCTCACCGAGCAACCAAGAAGCGTCAAGCCCAGGAAAAGAACTTTAAGAAGAGACAGGAGAAACAGCAAATAGTTTACAACTCCTGTGGTGAGTCTAAAGCACCATGACATCAACCTAAACCCCAACTCTACGCCAACCTACCACCCTGAAGACATTTCTGGCTGTAATGATCATATGCACCTGAAGGCCTAGGTTACTTGGATCAGGTGTGATTAGCAGATTAAGATTCCACCGAGGCTTTTTAAATATTCCCAAAAGAATTTTAAAATCAGTGTGAGCCAGTGGAAACCCTTATTATATACAGCTCTGGAAAAAAATAAGAGACCACTGCAATTTATTTTAAAATTAGCATCTTAATTAGTATGACAACCATTCCATGCCAGTGTTTGTTAAATTCCTACACAAGCACCTTATTTAATGAGGACCAGTTAAAAAACCCTGCTGTACTCAACACCCTCTTCTTGCAATGTGACCAGTTGGATGGTAAAACTCTGTCGTTTTGTTTAAGAGTGCACAAAAGATAACATTGACTAGGTTGATGTGCTTAAAGCATTTTCCACTTCACATGTGCCATTTGTGTATGGCATATATCTATTTGCCATACACAAAGGCTCACACACACACACACACGCATATTTATATATATA
>JBBJLR010000001.1:31947057-31990513 GCA_037577145.1 Brachypetersius gabonensis
CTGCAAGTTTGTGTCTACGCAGTACTTAAGTAGAAGCATTGGCCAATATTAAAGCATTTCAAAGACCTGAACTTGTACCCAAATACATTAGAACAAAAATAGCTGCCATGCTTAGTAGGTAAAAAGCACAAATGCAGTATGGTGGCCTTCCTGTTTCCAGCCACACAGACAACAATGTGCTCACTCCTACTGAATGGCTCCCAGCTGACATAATTATCATGATAAAATACACAGTGAGGCTGTTGGGAGTACAGCTGTCTTCTCTTTACCCAATAGAAATATGAAATCTCACTGCAATTTAAATGGGTTTAATCACAAATGCAAATGAGCAACCAGGAATAATCAAGTATCTTTTTCTGCAGGGTGTGATTATGCAATTCTGGATGAACTGGACAGGCAGTGAATTTTATGTAGCACCATTACATGCCAGATAAGTAGATTTTGGCCAATAATTAAAATAATGCTGTTAAGAATAAAAATGCAGTATACATGTTCCTCTTTTATTCTTACTTGACTAGTTATTTCTACAGCAATAACTTACTCCAAACTACCATTTGTGTCTGTAGTTTTTCACTCAACTATTTTACTTGTAGTATCTATACCAAGCAATTCTGTATGTAGCAAAGGGTGTTCATATTGTGCTTTTTGTATTTAGATTTTATTTCGACTTTATATTATATTGTTGCTGTCTCTGTGTGTTGTGGCAGTCATTACATAAGTGAATGAACCCTGGAGGCAATCATCACACAAATCACCCTTGTTTAACAAAGCACTACACACTTGCAATAAAAATCAAATAATTTATTTATTTTTTTTAAACAAAGTCTGTTGTCCACTTGAAATCAAAGCAAACTTGCAAGACACTTTGTAAGAGGTGAGAGTGGAAGAGGAGTGGGATGACATAAACCAACATGCAGACCTCTCTGTTCTGCCCAACTAAATGCAGCTCTGAATGAGGTGCAGGTCTCCGTTGTCCAAAGCCAAAGCTGACATGTGGAAAGTTTCACACATACAACATAAATGTAAATGTTTATGTGGCGAGAATTGTCTGCTAGTGCAGAGCCATTGATCCTTCCTTGAACAAAAATGCCACCACAGCACACAAATCAGACATCCGCTCCTACTTAGAGCTGACCAGTTAGTACATGGTCGAATCCAGCTAGAACCTGCCAGCTGTTGGGTCTAATGGCCATTTAACAGATAGCGTACGTAAGTAAACTACAGAATTCTCAAGATGGCAGCGCAGCCTCAAAAAACTATTTTAGAATTGTGCACACCATGATCTTCAACATTCATCTTATAAAAGAGCATGGACTACATTAATAGCAAGATACACAATCACTCAGCGGTTCAACAAATGAATTTAGGCTGGTACCATGTACTTAATAAGCCAAAAGAGTTGGGACTGGTTTCTTTTTTGGTTGAATTGACATACACTCTTAAAATTAAAGGCTCCTAAATGGGTTTTCGCTGGGAACAAAATGTAAACTGGTGTAGAAAAAACTCAAAGGGATGCATGTCAGTGTCATAACTATACTGCTATCAGCAGATAACTGTTGAAAAGAAAAAAAAATATTTAGATTTGGCCTTAGAAGTCTCCATTTCTCACCAATACTAATCCAAGGCGAGGTCTAATGTCTACACTTCAGAAACGTGCATGTACCTAACTTGAATTCTGCACACAGTTCTCATATCAGTACATCCTCAAACCTTTACATTATGTGGAGGTTTTTTTTTTTATTTTTAAATCAAACAGATTATTAGCACTCTAAAGTAGTTCTTCCTCAGCATCACTCCAAGGAACCCAATTTTGGCACTTTCATTTTTAAGAGTGTAGGCATATTCTGCAAATAGTACTGAATGAGAAGGGGTGGAGGGGGTGTTTGGACAATAACAACTCCCATTTCCATCTCTCAACATCTATTCAAATGCTGAAGAAGCCTAACCCCTTACAAAAACAAATTGCCTCTGAAGCATACTGTGGTTTTCTAATAACCATGGAGTCCTCAAAAGGAGCTCTTGAGCTGGGAGAAGAGACCTGGAGGAAAACTGGACAAGAACCAAACACCTGAGCCCATTTGTTTTGAGGGTATACAGCTTATGATGTGTCCAATATTCATATCCATGATTTTAATTTACGTTTTTCTTAAGAAATCGGTGGTCCACACACACACACACACACAGAAATGCATTTATGTTCCAACATGCTCATCTGGAGTCCAGCACAAAGAAAAAAAAAATCACTTCTTTCCACCATAGACCTGCATAAAATAAATGTTTTTGATTATTCAAGAAGAACCAATAAACCAACAGCAAAGCACATTGGGGGTCTATGTGCCATGAACACAAAAGAAAGCTAATCAGGATTTATCAGTGGGCCTTGACACGCACACAAACTTTTCTTGCAAAGTGGGGTCTAACTTGTCATTAAGGTGTTATAACTAGAACTCTAACATGGCGGTATATTCTATTCCCATAACAATTTAGACTGTTGTATATCCGAGTCCAGTGGTTTGTAACCGTGTATATGCAGCCCCCTGCTGTGTACAGTTCAGTGTTTTTCCTGCTTCCAACACACCTGATCCAACTAATCGGCTAATTAGGTAATTAATAAAGTCTCCTGGGTGGAATTTTTTACAGCAGGAAACCACTGCAATGAGCAGGACAGGGGGCTCCAGAACCAGGGTAGGAAATTGATGTCCATGTCAGCACTGAAAGTGGGTAATAGAGAGTGGCAAGATGGTTGCATTTGTATGCTGCCCTCTGCTGCTGAACTGAAATAGAGATCAACAGCAGAAGTACCTTCTCTAAACAATATATTAAAAGGGCTGGTTGTTTTTACAATTATAACACTCAGCCTACTTGAGCACAAGGTCTTCTAACAATTTGTTATGAAATGACTTGCACTGATAAGTCACACCTTTGGCAGTCAGGAAGAATCACCAACATTGAAGAAGGCTGAAAAATCAGACTGGAGTTTGTACTTTTGCGTAATAGTTTTACATCAGGGCATCAAATACTTTAAAAGAATGGAAAAGTGATGGAAAAAGTGCATCAACACCATTTTCCGAGCAGTTTTTTTTTTTTTTTTAAAAGTGCCAATTTCATTTACATAATGGTTTAACACTCTTCCCCTTCATGATACTGAATAAATATTTCAATGTTGAAAATGTGACAAATGGAGCAAATGTGACAAATTAAAAAATAATTCAACAAACATGCACAATATTAACTGATGCATAAAAGAACATAACATTTGAAACTGTCTGTATCAGGTTAATCTAGCAGAGTTTAGATGAGAAGATTTCTGGTAATAACCAATTTAAGTTTTAGACCAGGGGTAGGCAACTGTGGTCCTGGAAGACCGTGTTCCAGCTCGTTTTGGTGATTTCCCTGCTCAGAAACACCTGGCTCACCTCGCCAGTTAATTGTCAGGTTTAGTGAATGTATTTGAGGAGGAGATCATCAAACTGTGCTGGACACCGGCCCTCCTGGACTGGAGTTGCCTACCCCTGTGCTAGACTAATTAAAAGGCCGGTCTCTGTGGCTGCATGGACATTATTCTCAAAGTACGTTGTGGTGTCTTCTGCATATCTTTCTTGAGCAGCAAAATTGCTAAAATGAAGGGAGGTCTGCTCAGCGTGCAAAAAAAAAAAATGAAACAACACATAAAAGAATAGATCCCCATACACACAAATGCAAGCCAATGCTTTAGGCTCTAACACAATCAGAACCTTCAACATTCCTATGAACCCTCTTATGAAAAAAAAAGAAAAAAAAGAAAAAAATGTTAGTGTAGTTCCTGTTTTTCTTTTCATTTTTCTGTTTAGTTGTTGTGACCATAGAAGTTCGTTTTTTTCCATCCCTCAGTTATAATAATTCATAAAAAATAAAGAATAGAGGGTTGATGCCTTTTTAGTAGCCTGATCCAGTTCGGCATGACTCCTAGAGGTGATGCTAACTTCCTGCCCAGTCATTCTTCAACGGTCGATGCAATCCTCAGCAACCCGCAACCAGACCTTAAGATGTCATAGTGCAGAGCCAGCAGCGTTTTCTCTTCGGAGTCAGTGACTGCGCTCAAATATTAGCACCCCCCACTTTTTTTCGCAATAACTTCTTTCACTCGCAGAAAGGTACTTAAAACTCTTTATTACATTTTGCTCGTTTTCATGCGAGGCTGCCTCCCCTTTGTGGCTCGTTGGAGGCCGACTCGCCATACTCACTGACAGAACGCAGCTCTTCCGGGCTGGGGCAGAGGGACAGGAGGACAGAGGACCAAAGGGAGAGTTTAGGAGGTCACAAGTGGACTCAGCGTAGCCAAAGTTTGAGCCGGAGAGCATCCACTCCATTTAAATAGTATCTGAAGAGCCGCTTATCCCTGACAAAGCCCAGGTTCTCATAAAGTTTCAGGGCAGATTTGTTGGTGATTTCTGTCTCTAGCACCACCTGTGAAAGAAAACACAGGGAGCAAATGCAGATTGTGCTTGTTTAATCAAATTAGAGGCACAAAGTCAGAACAAACAATGAGCAAGAGAGTCAAAAAAGCAGCATACAGAAACCCACGTGTTTTTAGCATTTAAGTTAACATCTTTAACTTAAAAAAGGCATGCATTTTGGACGTATGAGTACACTGCTATGTTCAAATCTATTATAACCAAGACTACATGCAATTTCTTACCTCATCACAGTCTCCATCCACCATGGCATAAATAGCCTTTTTTACAAGGTTAGTACCTGAAACAGCATTAAAAAATAAATAAATACATACAATGTCAACCCAATTCAAAATTACTTCCTAATTATGTATGAAACAATTTCATACAAATACAGCATAATGTTTTAAAATATTGAAGCTCCAAGTGACACACATACCAATGCCTTTCCTGCGAAATTTGGAGTCGACCGCAAGCATGGCAATGTAGCCTCGTCTGAACATCTTCTTGTGCATGTCCAGCTTGCACACAATGGCACCAACACAGTTTTTCTCCACCATAGCCTGTGACAGATTACAGCACTAAAAAATAGCCAACGGCAAACCCTACCTCACATGATTTTCAGGTTGATTAAAATGTTTAACTCTGAGAATGTATTGCCATACTGCACAAACTATTGTTATGGTGTACACTAATGGCAACATAAATCTAACCACAATGCGCATGTGTATCAAATGACCAAAAACATGACTAGCATTGACTTTGACCTATTTATTACACTTTCAAATTTTAGTTTTGAAAATCATGAAAATATGTCTCATCTATTCTGCAACACACCTTAAGAAACAATGACTTCATCCCCATCGAATATCTGGGAGTCAGTGCTTCTGCTAATTTGAAATTAGTCTTAATTTAGGAACATTTAACGAACGTCATTATTTAATGCCAATGTGATATTATGTCCTGTTAACTACGTTTACATTTTCCTATCTACTTTCAAGTTGACATGTCAGGTGCTTCCAGAGAGGGCACTGTAACAAACTGTCACATCTGACAATCACTTCATTTCAAGCTCAGCTGCGAAAGTATTTGGCAAACGCCACGCTAAATGGCCACATCCTTCATTTCTCCATGTGCATTTAATTACAACTAATTCTGATCTATCACTGTACACTATTAGTGAAACGTTGCCAACATCACCCTTGTCCACCTGCCTTCTCCAAGCAAGTGTGCAAGTATAAGTGTATAATTTCAACCTATCATATGCAAACACAGCACAGAACAATGTGAAACTCTTTCACTGCATTTAAACCATTTACCAAGCGAAGTAGTGGTCAGCCAGGAACACAGCAGGGCACAGCACCTTCCTCGAGGGCACCTTAGTGGGGCCACTAGCGGTCATGGAATTCGAACCTAACCCTTCTGATCGAAGGGCAACTCCCTAACCACTAGGCTACCAAATAAGTAGGAAAGCTGCTGCTATAGTGTGTCAGCTAACAACTCGTAACGTGAAAAGGGTGTATGAGCAATTCTGACAGATAATCAAAACGTTATTTCAAGCACAGGTCGACTTCAATCGTGAATGTGATGATTTGGCTTAGCTAACTAACCTTACTAGTAAAAGCAGAGATGTGGTGGATACGTACCAGAAAGCAGAGCTGTGGCCAGTTGTGGATGAAGTACCTATATGTATATATCGAATAGGGTTCAGACAAGTCTTTCGTTATGAGCCTGATTATGTCAGGCATTTGTAACTCTGACTCGTATCTCACGTAACTGATGGCGCCATTGCCTGTTTGCCCCTCGGTCAGTGACAGGTTTGCCATCTGGGGCACGGGGGCCTCGTCCTCGGGAGAGCCCTGGGTGTCCCGGTCTTCAGAGCCATCATCGAACGCTGGATCCGACCCTTCAGTGTGGGGTGAGATACTACCGACAGTCCTGCTGCTAACAGAGGAGCTGCTCTGGAGGAAAACGACTCCGTTGTTGGGGACCGAGTGGCTCTGAGACTCGTTGCCCGTTGTATGGTGCTCGTCTGGAACCTCCACTCCTCCGTCCAGGCGCTTCGGGCCGCCCGACCTGTGCGCCGGGTGCTGGACGTGGTTGGGGACAGGGATGCGGCTGCACTGCCTGCCGTCCTCCTCCTCCTCCTCCTCCTCCTCCTCTTCCTCCGTGTGCTCGCCTACGCCGTTCAGCTGTGTCAGCGCTGAGTTGGGGTGGACGTTGTTCTGTTTCTGCTTTATTCTCCCCGCCTGCGGCTCCGTGCCTAGAGCTAGAACGTCCCCCCGGGTGCCACGGTCCAGTTTGTCACTGCTCCCCAGGAAGGAGCAGCCGTCCACGGGCAGCGGTCTAATCTCGACCGGGGACGCAGACAGCGCGCTAGGCCCAGGCGGGACTTCAGCCATCCCACTGCATACAGTAACCGAGAAAACCACAAGAACGGGGGCCTGACCAACCGCCCGAGTGAGGCAAACACCCGCCTGAGTTACTGGTGACGATAAAATAATAAAAAAAAACTACAAATAATCTGTGAGTTGGCAACGCTATCTCGTGTACCCTCTAGCCATTACTCAACCCACTCCACACTCACTGGCCTATCTCAGCCACCAGGCGGGTCGGACGGTTTGCGACACACGCAGACTTCTGGGAAATGTAGTCTTTCGAAACACAGTTTTTTCGAAAGTTTTTTGCCAAAACACAAATTAACACAAACTTAACAGTTTAAAAGTAAATTAAGATTTATATAAAGGCCGATTTTAAAACTAAATTCAACTTAATACAAAGGCAACGTTTCAAACGTTTATGCAGAGTTTATACAAATATAAATAAATTTTTATTTATTTATTCAAAATATATGTAGCTGAAGGGTTACGTTCCATGAGTTAGTTTTTATTTGTCTGCTTTACAGAGCCAAAGCCAAAGTATTTGTTATGCACGTTAACTTCACGCTTCACATCTTCTGCAAAGCTTTCCGGAAACAACCACTAGATGGACCAGTATGTTTAACATTTACCTTAGACTGGCATTACAGCAGAGTGTTACTTAAAAAATTAGTTGGTAATTTTTTGTTTACTAACTCAGTTCGCTTTAGGTAAGTAAAACTAAGTAAACTTGTGATAAGTATATTTATTTAACGTTCATTGTGTCTTGAGTATGAAATTGTTGTTTATTATTCTACAAATAATAGTCCTTTGTAAAGGGAAAATCAAATCTTCTTAAGCATAATAATTACATCATATGGATCCAGGGGCATTTTTTGGGACCCTTGGTAGCCTTTTATTTTAGGGGTGTTGATACCACCTCCAGCTCAGTCATATTATTTTACATAAAAAAGAAAAACAAGTATTAAATAGAAATCACAACTTTACAGGATGTGTAAAAAATAAAGAACTAAATCTTATGATGCAGGTTAATTTCCAAGCAAATGTAAACTATATCAATTGGACACTTTAAAACAGGGCAAAGGTCAACTGGTATTTTGAAAATGTGTAAAAAAAGAAACAAAGGGAAAAAAGGACAAAACCGGAGCGAGAAGGAATTCAAGCAGCCAAAATAAGCCACAATATACAAATATAACAAACTTTGATCGGTACTGAAGGCATACATGCATCGCTTCTGCATTTTTTGTATGTTTTAGAAGCATCAGTTATGTCTTCCTAAGATTATCATCTTCCAGTACAATTATTAGAAGAAATAATAATATTAACAATAATCTGCATGCTCATGGGGCCTCTAGATTAGTGTTTTAATTAGGAAGGACTACTGTTGCAATTAACCAACAGTGCAACTACAGCAATATGGCAGCACTTGACTGGAGCCAGTTAGACTGAACCTAACACTTCAGAGTTTTCTGAGAGACTTTTTTTAGATGCATACTTGAACACAGATATATAAAAGTATTAAGATAAGTCTTAGAGTGCCACATGCTTTTGCACAATGGATAGGTGAAGAGCACCTTGTGCCTGATTAGATCTAGCCAATAGATTGGTCATGGCTGATGGGTTTCCAAGGAGGAAATCCCTGTGAGAACACAGCCTAGCTATGTCAGGGCGACAGAGACAACTAATAGACATGGCAGACAATCAAGCTCACGAACAAAGACTTACCCTGTTGAAGAGCCCTCGCCTGGCTCCAGTGCTCCTTCATACTCATCTTAGGGACCTCCCAGTGCAATTTTAGTCCAAACTAGAGGATACTACTTACCAAATAGCTTAATTTTGCCACATGTTAAACGTAACAGGTGATTTACTCCCCGTCTCCTCCTTTCCTTATTAAACTTAATAGGCTAACTAAGATCTCTTTTACAGAAGTCCTGTTACAGAACTCCTGCTATATTTGCACAATCATATTAATTGCTGTTTAACACTGTTCTACATTTTTTGCACATATAACTTTTCCTTCACGTTTTTGCACAAAACTCTGCAGCTAGATTACAGTAACTGTTAAAATACTTAATTCCTCCAGGCTGTAGCTACTGAAGATTGCACTAAATGTTGTATTGGCCAGTTGTGCTGTTTCTCATGTGTATTTCTCACACTTTTGTGCTGTCTGAACTTGTGGTTTTGTGGTGTTCTGTTTTGTTCTTGTGTTGCACCATGGTCCTGGAGGCACGTTGTTTCATTTCACTATGTACTTTGTGTAGATAGTCCAAAGACCTACTTGACTACTTGGCCAAAGAATGGACATACTGAGAAGAGTATTATTAGGAAATATACAAATTTAAGGAACAATAAAATTACTGTAGAAAGATGCAAAATATTGAGAGCCTTGGTAAGTCACAATACATTAAACAAGTATCAGGGTTTTTTAAAAACCATAGCATACCTGTTTCCTAGGGCAGAGGAGGGGAGTTTATAGTTGTTCAGTCAAAGCAATGTTTTAATGACAAAAGCACTGTTATATAGCAGCAAAGATATGTAGTTATGAAGGGTTATGTTCTGACAGCAACTATATACACATATATAGCGTCTTTCAGGGCGTAACCTCTATTGGCAAAATAATATCAGCCAATTCTGATCCATCACTGTTGCCAACATCACCAACAATAAAAACAAGGGGCATTCTATTTTCCAACATTTTGGCATAACTACATTGTATTTATTCAGTGGTTTGATATGAAGTGCATCAATCTAGAGAAACTTGCCATGTCAGAGTAGTTCACACCACTGGTAACAGGAACCAGATAGCTTTAGCATTTAATTCCTTTAAATATAACGGCATAGAATCTCTTGAATAATGTGCTTCCTGATTCCCGAGGCACAGCTTTGTGATAGTTTTAAGATAATGCTTTTGTCTGAAATATATTAAAAAAAATAAAATAAGACAAGATGTAGCTAATGCAAGGGCAGACTATACAGTCAGGTCCATAAATATTGGAAACAAAGAGGTTTTTAAGGCAAAGAAGTGGAACGTTATGCAATGGCCAAGTCAATCACCCGAGCTGAATCTGATTGTGCATGCATTTCACTTGGTGAAGACAAAACTGAAGGGAAAATGCCCCAAGAACAAGCAGGAACTGAAGACACGTGGTTGTTTAGGTGTACCGAACGTGCAGTAACTTGGTTGAATAGCGGACATTGATTTAAGTTTAGCTTTACAGGTTTAATAAACAGATGTGGACTACTTGAGCACTGAAGTACGTCACTCTGGATAAGCGTCAGCTAAATGCCGTAAATGTAACTGTAAGACAGTTGCAGTAGTGACCTGGCAGAGCATCACCAGGGATGTAACCCAGCGTCTGGTGATGTCTATGTATTCCAGACTTCAGGCTGTAATTGAAAGGATTTGCACTCGATAATTAAAAAAAGTTATTTAGTTTGATTTATGATTGTTCATTTGACCCATTACTTTTGGTCCCTTAAAAAGTGGGAGGCACATAAACAAACTATTGTAATTCCTACACCATTCACATGCTTTGTTTGTAAATACCCTCAAATTAAAGCTGAAAGTCTACAGTTAAAGCACATCTTGTTAGTTTAATTTCAAATCCATTGTGGTGGTGTATAAAGCCAAAAAGATTAGATTTGCGTCAAGGTCCAAATATTTATGCCCATACTGTATGTTATATAGTGTGGTTTACATTGCAGTCATCAAGGACCAGTTATGAATGGGCCTTAGGGTCACCATTATAGTAGGATACAGTTGGACACTTTTGTTGTAGGATATAAAAGCAAAGACCAGCTAAAATGGGACTTCTAAGGGTCACTGCAGAGTAATTAACTCCCTCTCTGGATAGTTTTCCTCATTCTCAGTCCCCCTCTCACTGTCAGTCAGTCAGTCTGTCTATTTCTAACCCCAGCAATCACAGACAGGGTCTAAAGCCCCCTTGTGAAAGAACTCAAGGAGTCCTCTTTACAGACTCACCGAACGGATAATTGGGACAACTACTAATGAGTGCTGCGTAGAGCAAAGCGAAGGAGCAATTAATTGAATTTTAATGAACACATCACCAGTCAAACAGAAAAAAAACACTCCAGTATTGTGTAAAATGACTAAATTTTTACTTCATTCAGCACCAAAGAGCCTCATAAAACTGATGAGTGCACCACAAGAAAACAAAGAAGGGCACCTAATAAGTCCAGCAAGTAGCAGGGCTGGATTGAAAAGACTCTGCAAATTCGTTTTAGCTGTGAATGCAACATTTTATTCACCAATTAATTCATGTATAAAATCTAACCTACGGTACATTTAGCCTAATTTGTCACCAGAGTTAATTACCAAAGCCTGATCCCTACCTGGACCTGCTCATTTAAAGCTAGGGTTCAGGGTAACGTTCCTCAACAGCACAAAGATAACTCTTAAATGGTAGAGTAAGCATCTTACTGAAGACTCTCTTTACCAGTTAAGATGATATATTAAGATCATCCAGGTCAGTTATTGTGGCAACTATTACGGTGCAGTAAATCATGATGCTAAAGTATCATGAGTCCAGAGGACACAGGAGCATCTCCAGTAGAATTCCAGATGTAGTATTCAGAGGACACCAGTTCTCGTGCTGTGGGAAAATAAGATAAGCTTATTGTGCCTTTATATATTATCATACCTGTAAGATACAGCCTCTTCAGTAGCAAATATTAGGTACAAAATTTACAAGGAATCACTGAAACACTTACTCGTGACAATGCGTGGTTTTGCAGAAGAATAAACTTGTACAGAGTGTTGGTCCACACAGCACCCTGATAGAGTTAAATCTGGTACACGGAAGAAGAGCTGAAGACAATACAACAGTTAAAAACATGACATTGTAACGATATGGTCAACTCATGATTTGGTTTGACAGACGAGTGCTCACAGTTCAGTTCACAATATATTTAACCAACATTGCAGATACATCAAATAGCATAGTCATTTGAATTAACTAATTATTCTTCACTATTCATTGTCAAAAGTCCACAATGCATATGGTCACATTTTTGCTTTGCAATATCATGATCCTTTGGTGCATTGTTACACTCATAACTGTGAGACAATTTCTATTCACACCATTGGGGTAATAATTAATAATTACAAATAACTAAAGAATTAAAACCACAAGCAGGTATGAGGATAAACAGGAATGCATCTTTACCACATCCACTGTGTATTACGTAAACAGAAATGTAGAAATATCAGCTTGTTTAAAAATAGGCTGGATGAGCTTCCGTCAGAATTTGTCAACAATTCGCACTCACTTTTACATATGCAGTGACATCTGTGCACAGAGGGTCAGTTGGTCCAGCAAACTGCCCAGAGAAAGTCACACTACCTTCCAGAGTTACCTCTCGTGACTTTGGAAACTTCTGACCTGAAAAAATAATTAACTCCAGTCACTTTGTTGTGAATACTAAGTGGAATCTAACCAGAAAATACTCAGGTTGAACAAAGACTGACCAAGAACCCAAAGCAGCAGATTCTTCTCTTTAGATGCCTCCAACTGTCCTGAACTAACCTTCACATCCACAATGCCCATCTGGTTTCTGTCCAGAACAAAAACAGCAGAGGTATCAGCAGAGGTAACAGAAAACTCAATAGTATTCTCTATGTGTGTGTACAGTAATCCCCCAGTTTTACGCGTAAATTAAAGTGTTCTGGGAGCATATTTGGGGGCTACACTATAAAAATAGGCATTTTTTAAAAAAAAAACAACCAAAACACAACAACACAGTTTTTCACTATACGCAGGTACTCTTAGAACATAACCCCCGGGAAAAGCGGGGGATTACTGTATGTGTGTGTGTGTGTGGGGTTTCTTTTTTTTCTGCAGTAATACATCTGATTGAACAAATGATGTATTAGCAATCCTTTTCTTAGTAAAATAAATAATGTAGGATGGGGGGACTACGGCTGGGAACCACTGCACTAAATTATCACAGGTTGCATTTTAACAGCTTTACAATATTGTAAGGATTAACTTGGTATTGTCACATCAGAATTATCTGGTCTTACCATATTTCCAAATTACAAAAGTCACAAAAGCCGTGAAAGGTGTGCTGGTGAAATGGACAGATAAAAACTGGAAGGCCTGTGAAATATATAACCTGTTGAAAAATGGGAGTTGCGCCTCACAGTATTCAAAACTGTTTTTGACACTCTCATGAAGCTTGAGGACTACATTTAGCTTGAGGAGATTTTCTTCTGCTTTCAGCTGGTAGGAGCCCAGAATAGGTGGCACAGGTACCTGTGTTACAAGGATAAGTCGGTTCAAAATTCAGTTTTTAGAATTTTTACATGAACACGTCTCCAACACATAATTAGCAGAGTGACATTCCTACCTGTGACGTGTAACTACAGAGTCTGAAAGGTTCCAGAGGTGGAGAGAATGGGAATTTGTATGGCCCTGAAAAGGCTGAGCCGTCATTCTCATCCACACTGCTGGCTGTGAGTATGCTGGAATCTAGAGATGTGACGCAGGGGTGGACAAGGATGTCCTGGAGGGGTGAACCATTCGGTGGCAGTGTCAGGGTGACCGTGACATTAGGTAGAACTCCCTCCACTTCACACTAATGTCAAAACACATTAAAGCAAAATGGGTTAATCATCACTGAAATATAATTCAAGTGACCATTTGTCATATGTGAACACAGTGTGAACAGCACAAAATTATTTCTCTGCATTTAACCTATTACCCAAATGAAGCAGTGGGCAGCAAGGAACACAGAGCCTGGAGAGCAGTGTGTGTTGACGGTACCTTGCTCAAGGGTACATCAGTGGTGCTGCTAGCAGTCCAGGGATCTAGTGGCATTTCTAAAACATAACTGAATTGATCTAATTGAAAAAGTCTACAAAAAAGAGATTACACTCACTTTGCACATGACCTTCCCATACACATCCCACATATCTTGCTTGCTCCTGTTGCCATACTGCATGGACCTAACAGTCTCTGTAAGGGCCACGGTCACCACCGCTCTGCCTCGATGGACTCCTGTTTTCCATGTTGGCTGCTTCTGAGCACCTCCTGGGCCTGCAGCCACTGGAGCAGAAAACAATCCAGCCTGAGGGGGGACATCCAAGGGCGTCCCTAGAGGACAAACCTGCAGAAGGACTGAGGGGAGAGCGGCCAAGCGGGAGGACAGCACATCAGGCTCAGGCGGTTTACCCCCCACGCCACAAAGAAAGCCCTGCAGGCCTGAGAGAAAAGCTAAGCCCTGAGAGACGGAAGCCAGACTGGGGAGAGGAGGTCTGGGCTCAGGTGGGGCTTCAACCAGGGGGAGGCAGGCTAGGATTAGACCAGGCTGGCTGATGGTTAGTAGGGGCCAAAGAGTTCTCCCACCTGGACCACCAACACGAAGCTCAACAGCAGGACAGCGCTGCTGACGAGCACAGTCGTCCCGTGCAGCCACATAGGGCTTCTCAGGGTCCAGCAGGCCCAGCTCGGGCAGCAGGAGCTGGGGCATTAGACGATCCTCAGGAACAGCCACATACTGAACTCCTGCCAGGGACTTGGCACGAAACTCCACTGTAGGGTACCGTCTGAATAAGGAAGCACGGAGGATACGGTGATTAAATGACAAAACGCTCTGTAGCCTTAAAATAACAGATCAGCTCCGTCATTTTCCGTCATCACAGTGTGAGCAAGAGACCAGTTTTAGCAACCAAAAATACAGGGTGCCCAGCATGAATAAAAGTACCACTGAAACTAAAACTAAAATTCTACATTTTCTGAACAGGGACAGTTTTCTTACTTGCATACTCACCTGGAAAACCTCACCTTTCCAGATTCACCCTTGTCATGAGACACAACCCAAAATGCCCTAATGCTCATCTAGACGCTGCTACTTTTGACTATTTTATAGATAAATAACCCTGCAACAAACTCGGCAGTCACATCTTCTCGTTCAGAAAATGTCCACCGTTCAAGCTTTTAAGAAATAAACGTAAATGAGTTAATACGCTCACAAAATTACGAATGAAACCTCCATTTCTGAAGACGTTTCCTGTTTTGAAAAGGCATGTGACAGGCGTGGGGCGTGTCTGCTCGCGTTACTCGTCTTTAAGCCTTGATTTGGGATCAGGATACACGCCTTTCTGTGCAGCTTCTGCAATAAACACGGTGGGGCTACAGCTGATCTCAGACCCGCCCACGAGGACAGGCTTTCGTTTGATGGAGTTTTTTTCTTCTCTTCCGGCCCGGTCATGGCAGCTGGATGCAGGAAGCAGTGGGCCTTGGTTTAGGGTAAACAAACCCTTACGTACAAAATTCAGCTACTCGGTCCTGATTTAAAGAGTGCTTGGGGTCTTTGACTCCATTATCCCTCTTTAGGAGTCCACTGTCACTGTAAACAATGGCCACGACCGCTCAGTTATTTGAGGTAAGTTGCGATTGGTGGTACAGTTAGCAGGTCGGCTAGCCTGTTAGCTTGCCCAGGAACACGTCCAGCTAAAAAAATAATCTGAATAAAATATTTCAACGTATTTAGTGATGATGTGCTGATTAATACAATGTTTTCCTATATCTTAACATGGCTTTTGGACGAAAGCGAGTGCTGTTATTTTGTCAGCTTTAAGGGGAGCAACAACAGAGTCGTAAATCATGCAGAGTAATAAACTTGTTTTTAGCTCATTTTTAGTTTGTAGCCATTTCAAATGTGAAACATTCAATGCCAGAGCATGTAATCTAGCAGTCCGCCTCATGCTGAACATGTTAACTGCAGAATTATTTGTCTAGCTAAGCTTATGTGTGCTTTTCTGTGTTTCAAGGTGTATCATCAATGTTATTTTGTGCATAAGTAATGTTTGTGTTTGCTGTTGAGTCTATAGTATGCACTGTCACTTGTACTTAGTTTACAAGTTATGCTTGTAGCCATATCTTTAATTAATTTTTTATAGCTGAATTGGAGAATAGAGCTAGTATCTATTAATTGTTTCTGGTTTTCTACGGGTATCATCAATATGTAATTTTGTGTATGGATAATACGAGTGTTATTGTTGAGTGTATTGTTTAATGTGCTTTGTCGCGTCTCCTTACTCGTGTTATGATTGTAGTCAATGCCTCCATTCTTTTTTTTTTTATAGCTGCATAGAAAAGTAAGACTGAATATTGTCCTGACGAATTGCATATCTTCTTAGGAACCATTTGATGCAGATGAGTATATTGAGCGACTGGCTTGGAGAACTCCAGGAGGAGGTTCTAAAGGAGGAGCAGAGGGATTTGATCCAAAAAAGTAAGCCTCAGAATATAGATTAATGTTGTAGCTTCAAGAATTTCATTTAGTTATTGCAAGTATAAATACATACATCATCAATAAGATTTTTAGGACAGATCTAATGGTGATGGTCGGCACAGGCTTTTGACATTCTTTGATGTTAATTTTGGGACTCTAAAAAAGCCTAACTTAGCACGCTTAGTGAAGAACAGCTGGCGACAAAAAGTACCACTAACTTTGCATCCGTTAATGTAGTAGATCTGCATTCCTTTACAGTTAATTTACAGTAAATCTGATTCGAAACGTTTTATGATTATATTTAGTGCATGTGTAATTTTTGTTTTATCTTATTCCACATTGTTGGCATTCGTTTGAGTACTTTTGTAGTCTGCAATATTGGACTTATATACAACAGTTCAGTTTGCTCTTACAGTGATGTAGAGCAGTGTGTTAAAACTGTTGAACTGACGGTGTAGAAACATCAGCCCAAATTTAACACTGACCTCTCAAATAACCAACCGTGGAGAGGCTGATATGAGCTGCTGAACCACTGACTCACAAATGATGGAAGAGAACGAATTTCAGCGAGAGAGAGGAAAAAGGCCCTAAGCTGCACCCAGCGTTGGAGGAATTATTGTGATATGAGATTATACACTCATCACTTTGGAATGGTTTTTCTACCACCCAGAGTATCCAAATATGCTGATGTGGCATTTTTTACAACTGCTGTCCTGCAAGTGCTTAGAAATGCAGCTGACAAAGCTCTTAGTAGTGCAAGAGGGTTTGTACACACACTCGCACATCACAAAAAAGGACATTTTAGGAGGAGTTGCAGTTTATGGTAACAGGCAATTAGCTGTTTTGCCAACACAGTAAATATACTTTTCAGAAGTGCAGTGCCGTCTCAGTGTGCTTCTGCACAGGCCTCTGGTGCTCAGATTGGACTTTCTGTACATTAGAAAGTGCCGTCAGCGGTGAAGGCATTGTGATGGCAAATGAAGTTAAAATGTCCCACGTATATCAGAAGTTTGTAATAATTTCCTAAAAGAACAATTATAGGACTGCATAACATGGGCATTGTTGAACCCTTCAGGTGACATGACCTGTAAAAATATTTATGTGGGTTGCAATCCATATATATATTTAATGAATGAAAATGCTACCAGAAAATTTGAAAGTTATTCAGAATGCTCCTAATGCACAAGATATAGTTTTCTTATTAAACCGTGCTTCATTATTATTGTTGCATAGGCCAATTTCGGTTCAGGTTTTTGTCTTATTTGGAAATGTTGGCACTTTGGTTCTTGTGCTTGTCCTCTTATTCCTTGCATTAAAAGTTTTTATTGCAAAAGAGTTTTAATTTTTGTGCAGCTTGTATGTCCTTACTCTTTTTCCTGTTGTCTTAGATTACTGGAGGAGTTTGAAAACCACATAGAAGAACTAAAACAACTGGATGAAAGGATCCAAAGGAAAGTAGAGAAGCTTGAACAGCAATGTCATCGTGAGGCCAAGGAGTTTGCGCACAAGGTCCAGGAGCTACAGAGGAGCAACCAGGTTTGAAGCAGTTATGGACTTGATTGTAGTTTAACAAAGTGAGCCAGAGGTGCCTAAGCTGCCCTTGACTTTTGTCTGTTTTCATAGGTGGCCTTCCAGCACTTTCAGGAGCTTGATGACCACATCAGCTATGTGGCTACAAAAGTGTGCCACCTTGGAGACCAGCTAGAGGGAGTAAACACTCCAAGACAGAGAGCTGTGGAGGCCCAGAGGCTCATGACGTACTTCAATGAGTTCCTGGATGGAGAACTCCGCAGTGATGTCTTTAACAACCCCGACAAGGTCATCAGTCCTACTGTACAGATGAGCAGTGTAGAGTGCTGATGGGGCGTTTCAGTCTAGAAAGGTCACAGTTCTGCAAGGCGTACAGTTTACTTTGAGCTAATTTGGCATCACTTTAGAATGTACCTGTTTCAAATTGTGAAGGGATTATTAATTGGCAAATAGGAAAAAATAGGGGGTAAAGCAATGAGATCACCAAAGTGTTGTGCTTCTCCCATCTCTAAAATTATTCTGCTTAAGGTTTTGTGGACACTTTGTATGCATTTGGTGTATTTTTTTTTTTTTAAGTGCACAAACCTCATACAGATGCTGGCTGTACTGCAGTGACCACACTAATGTATTATCATTTTGATATTAGTGATTCTAGTTTGACTTTTGAGTTAAACCAGTTATGTGAAAGTTATTGGTATGTTGCAACATTGTAAATGCCACAAGCTAATAGATTTGATTTGCACAAAATGTTGATACATGCCGACTTAATTGGAAATGCTCTTCATAAGTTTATGTTGCAAGTCACTCTCAAGATTTGTGGTGTGACCAAGCATGGGTGGCAAGAATTACATCTCGGATATCATTAGCATTAGACCACCAACACGCTTCTTGAGAGATGTGTGGGAATATACCCGGCAGACTTTTCAATATTTCTTAAATGTGGCCTGCCTGCTGAAGAGAAAAGAGGGGACAGGGAGACGCGCTGCCGGTGAATAGCTGAAGGGGGGGTTAAAAAATGGGAGAGGAAATGGAGGGAAGGAAGGCAGGGCTAATCCCTGTGAAAGGGAGGGCCGGGCCCAGGCAGTGTGGAGACAAGCGCTGGTAAAAACCCCCACTGCAGGGAGATGGCTACATCACTTACATGGGATTTAGCTAATCTTAGCTGGGGGACAGATACTTAGAAAACCTCGGCGAGGAGAGCAGAAAAAGGCTGGATCCACCTCACGGGAGCACAGTAATGATGTTAGCTGAGGCAGGCAGGAATAGCAGACATGGGAACAGAGGATGTGTGGACGGCAGGGCCTTTTTCCGATTTTTTTTTTTTGTGTATGTGTAAGGGGGTGAAGAGCGAGGTGGGGAGTTCTTGTCAGGGTTCCTGTTTTTGGCGAGACCTCCCGCCTGCCCATCGGGACAGATTATGGGAGGCGATTAAGCGAGGCTGCAACGGGATTAGCCGTAGCCCATTCATAACAGTTATATGAGAGTGAGAGTGGGGAGTTAGTGAAGCTGCTGCTGCTGCTGATGGGATGCAGGTGTACTGAAGTTGAGCTTGCTCTTATCAGCTCTGTGCTGGACAAGAGAAAGGAGGAGTGAGGGGAGTGGGGACACAGAAAGATTTACCGTAATCTGGTCCTCAGGTTTAAGGCCAATGCCTGTGGCCATTATTCATGTCCATTTTTCCCATCAGAGTGCCCATCACTTCCATTTCTCACTTGCACCATCTCTTATCATTACTATCTGTTTCTTCATCATCCTGCGCAGATAAAAGAAGCTGCTGACATCATTCAGAAGTTGCACCTGATTGCTCAGGAGCTGCCATTTGACAGGTAAGCAATGTGTAATGCAGCTCAGGTGCAGAAGGGCTGCACAGTTAAAGAACTAATAAAATGATGCATGGTGTCAGACAAATGACTCCTATCACATGAATCACACAAAGCAGAAATGCATGGGTTAAGTTAGGAATTCATAATTCACAGTCATGGCAACTTGTATATTCTGCATATTTGTAATAGATTATGTAAAATATACCTTATATACTTTTTACCTTTCTTGTTTTCTCCATGGTTTTCCAGATTTGCTGATGTTAAGGCCAAGATAGCAAGTAAGTGGTGGTTTCTTTTAAACAGTTATTTTCAAAAGCATCATTCATGAAAGTGGTATCAACCAAAGTATAGTATTGGCAAAAACCCAAGAGACGTGCATGAATTGAACCCTATCTATGGGATGGGTGTGTTGTTTCAAAGGTAAATACCATGACCTGGAACGGCAGTTGATCCAGGAGTTCACAGCAGCTCAGCGTAGAGGAGAGATTGGCCGCATGAGGGAAGTGGCTGCAGTCCTGCTGCATTTCAAGGTGAAGTAGAGACATTCTTGGTCTTGATGCTCCTAGTAATGCCCTAGTGTCTACTGCATAGACTATGGCCTAATTGTTGTACTGGTTGCCTGATAAAATTATTTATTAAACTATACAGAACTGCTGATGTCAAAGTAAATATCTAATTTTACTTTTTCGTATCAATATTGGTTTTACGATTTAAATTGCAATTTTTTACACTTTATTATTGGTAGTCTTACATATATATCTTGTTCTGATATCAAATGAGCTAAAAGAAGAATAAAACTAGTATAATGATAATTCAGTGAAAAAGGAAAAAAATTAAATCTTCGCTTAATTAAAAGCAAGATAGACATAAAATCTTGAAGAAAAAAAATTAAAGATCTGTAAACATAGTAGTTATGTATATGAAAACCAATGTATGATAAACATAATCAGGCTTTCATTTTTAGTCATACAGACTATCAAGGCAGGTCAACAGCACACTAGGTGGAGAAGAAGGTTTATTTGATGCAAAGAACTGCATGCAGTGTAGCAAAGCTAAAATAATATGCCATATTGTAACCATATTAACAATAGATTCTAATGTCATTACCCAGTAACAACTATTTAAACAATTGCTAAATGATATATTGGAGCTAGTGTCATTAGCTGATAGCTGAGGCTTATTGTAGTGTAGGTTAGATTCTAGGTTGCTGCTACAGAAACACTGGTTACAGTGACACTGCTCCATTAGATTTTAGTCTTTATTATGGAAATCTCAGTAAGTGGCAACCTCAGTAAGTAGCATCTTAACCCATGCCCTGCCTAGGCACATTCCGAAATAGGTTAAGATACTGTAGGTTTAGCATTACTTCACTGAACATTTTTAGCATTTGTGTTAAGGCAGTCCATTTCTAGCCTTGCATCAGATATGTTAGTTCTTGAATAATTTTATTTTGTACATAATTTAATTTTTTCTCTGTTTACTTTTACAGGGTTATGCCCACTGTATAGATGTCTACATCAAGCAGTGCCAAGAAGTTAGTCTTCATGTTTAATATAGAACATACATAGATGCATTTGTTGGTAAACAAACTAAAAATGTATTTCTGTTTCCCCTCCCTGTATTTGTTCTTAGGGTGCATACATGCATAATGATGTGTTTGAAGACACAGCCCTTCTGTGTCTGCGAGTCAATAAACAGGTGGGAGAGGTCTTCTGCAGCCCAGAAATGGTGATGGCTAAGCTCATCCAAAACATCTTTGAGAACAAGCTACAGGTACTTCTATGACTTGCATACATGCTAATATTATAACAGATATTGACCGATACCATTTGCTTATCCAAGAGCTGAAGTGACTGAGTTATATGCTCTCAGGCTCATGTAAGGGAAACACTTGAGACGCGTCCTACTGAACTGGAGCAGTACCTCAAAAACCTTTATGACCTCTACACCAGGTATTTTGCTCTCAGACTTTCTTTTTTTTATTAATTTTCTGTACTTCAAACAAACCAAACATCTATTTGACTGTTTTGTTTACCTCTTTGAGAAATATCCACAATTTTAACCCTTGTTTGCACCCTCTGGTTTTAGGACAACGGCTTTGTCTCTAAAGCTAACAGAGTTTAACTTGGGCTCAGACAAACACACTTTCCTGTCTAAACTGATTAAGAGCATCTTCTCCACCTACCTGGACAGCTACATAGACATGGAGCAGCAGTATCTTCAGACCCGCAGTGCCTCTATTCTACAGAGATACTATGACTCAAAGAACCACCAAAAACGGCCATTAGGCACTGGGAGGTGAGAAACTCTGTGGACATTGTCTGTTTGAAAGGGTAGTGTGTTTGCCACAGTATTAGAAATGACATGGTTACTCAAAGCTGCCAAGAAGGGCTGAACAGTATGTTGTTTGTAATAGTTATGTTATTCAAGAGGATTCAGTGCATTACAAATTATTTTTGTCAAAAACTGTATGGACCGATCTTGACCCATGTCACATTATTGATTCACCAATCTGTGAATCAATATTGCATACTGCATTCAGAATATGATTACAATAACCCACTTTTTCATAACACTCAGCCCTAGAGCCCAGTTCCCGATATGCAGAAACACAGCTTTGCACAGTCTAGTGACTTATTTTCTCTATCACACCTGGTTTATTTGTGTTTGTTTGTTTATTTATTGATTTATTTATTATTGATTTATTTATTTATATTTGAAAATTTTTTTAATAAATGCATCTGAGATGTAATTCACTCTGTCTGTCTCACATGCACAGTATTCAGGAGCTGAAAGAGAGAATCAGGCAGCGCACAAATCTGCCCTTGGGACCCAGTATTGACACACATGGAGAAACTTTCCTCTCACAGGAGGTTGTGGTCAACTTGCTGCAGGAGACACGACACGCGTTCCAGAGATGCCATAAGGTAAAGAATATTTTTTAATCTTGTTGACTTTTAGCTGTAAATTCTAGAATTAGCAGCTGGATGTTAGAAGTAATATATGTGTCCTCTCCATTGTCACAGTTGTCTGACCCAGCTGACCTCCCTAAGAATGCGTACTCTATCTTCTTGCTCCTGGTAGAATACCTTTGTGTAGACCATATCGACTATGCCTTGGAGATTGGATTGTCAGGTATAAAAGTAATCGTGTAAGGCATAACTAATGTATTGCATCAGCATGGGCAGTGTTACAAGACAAGATTCTGTCTCCCCTCCATAGCTATTCCTTCTGCAGATGCCAAAACTGCCAACCTCTACTTCTTGGATGTGGTCCAGCAGGCTAACACTATCTTTCACCTCTTTGATAAACAGTTCAACGATCACCTCATGCCACTTATTAGGTGAGTTTGAGAAGTAATAGATTAGAGTCGTGCATCTTCTCTGTATGGATTTTTGTCCCTCAATTCCCTTTATTGGTTCCGATGACCTACTGTGAACTGTGACTCTTGTAGTTCATCTCCTAAGCTGACAGAATGCTTGCAGAAGAAGAAGGATGTGATTGAACAGATGGAGGTGAAGCTGGACACAGGGATTGACCGGTTAGTTTTCTTTTTTGAAACCTTTTTGTTCTTTATGAGCTTGAAGCTGTCTTGGTTAGATGTTGGTCACACACATGCATGTATACTTTCTTTTTCTGCACTATTCTCTGTTATGTATTATACCTATGTTGTTGGAAATGCTACATTTAATCAAGTTTACCATGTCAGGTCTCTTTTAGGACGCATTTACGCCTACCTTGATTGATTGTGGACTGATCAAACTTTATCTTTAAATTGGTTCATTTTGACTCTCGTGAACACTCCTCACATACGCTAAACAAATGTAAGGTCTTGGACTAATTCCAAATGAACCGTGATTCAGTTTGTGACTGGTGGGAACACATTGTTATGATGGTCTGCACCAAAAGAAGGAATTCAGCATGCTGTTCCATTCTTTTAGTGCTATACTGTCAGCAACCCCAAATCAGAAAAGGTAGGGATGGTATGGAAAACAGGGAAACATAGTTATTCTCAAATTTACTTTGACTTCATTGCAGACAGTGTGAACCAAATATATGTCATGTTTTGTATTAACTTCATGTTAATACTCATTTATTTTATATTTTTGTGATGACCGTGAAAGAGGAGAGTGCAGGACTGGTGTGCCTACAGCCCTGACCTCCACACAAGAGAGAATGTGTGGAGAATTTTGAAACTAAAAATGCAACACCGACCCCATACTGTTGCTCATGTTAAGACATTTGCAGAAAGAATGGGACAAATTTCTTTTTATCCTCAGTGCAAAAATGTGATTTCAGTTTTGTGTGAAAGCCAACAGTACAAAGTGATAAATTCTTCACAAGAATGGATGTATATTAACAAATAAAAAGTTGACCAGACAAAACATGAAATACCTTGCGTTCACACTGTCCGCAATGAAATAAAGGTAAATTTAAATTGTTATATTTGTTAGCATTTTCCGGACCATCTCAACTTTTTCTGATTTAGGGTTGTACATAATCTGCCCATTTTAACATTTTTACAGATACTTAGTGTTAATGCAGCATGCGCTGCTGCTATTAGTTAAAGGTTTCTTTTTCTTGCTTTTTTTTTGTGATGCACACCTCTATTTTAATACAAAGTAAGAGTATAAAATCAAACTTATTTCTAGGCAATATGCAGTGGTGCTTGATCGTTTGTGAAATCTTTTGAATTATCTTCGTTTTAACATAAAACTGCGCTAAAAAACACCGGATCCTCATCATAACATTGGCTAATTGAACAAATTACAAAATTTTCGTTATTTTATTGACCTAAGTGATCCAACAGGAAATGTGTATATTGGTAAAAGTATGCCAACGCCATAAACGTATGATCCTTCTGTGCGTCAGTGGCTTTAACCAAACGATCCTGTAACTTGATTAGTTCTGGTATGGAATTTTGTCCCATTCCTTCTTACAGAACTGCTTCACCTCAGTGATGTTGGTGGCTTTTCTTGTGTGAATCCTCCATGCCTCAGGCCATGACACATTTCTGCTGGATTTAAGGTTTTGACTTTGACTTGGCCATACTAAAACACCTCTGCCTTGTAAATGGACTGTTCTGTGATCATGTTCTGTAGAACTACAGTTTACGGATGATAGGACTGCTATCGTTAGGTAGAATAAGTCAGAAACCGATACTAGCCAGTATTCATAGTACCATTAGATGATGGGAAGCTGTGTTAGCAGCAAAACAGTCTCTCACCATGTTGAGGTTTTTATATTGGAATGCAGTGTTTGGTTGTGTCAAAAATAAGATTTCTTATTTAAGTTCTTTTTGTCTGATCAATCCCCATAACATTCTTTCACTACTCTTCCGGATCTACACTGTGGTCTTTAGAAAATCAGAAGAAACAGGTAGAAATGTTCTTCCTGAGAAGTACAGGCTTCTTGTCTGCTATCCTCCCATACACACTGTTCTTGTTTAGTTTCTGTATGAAGGTGAACTCGTTAACACTGACCTTAACGATTGCAGGGGAGAACTGCAGATACTTCGTTGAGAACACTGATCTCCCAGAATACTATATGCCTTGTTACTGGAGTTATTTGTTTTGATGGATGACCACTCTTGGGAAGGGTGGCTGTTTTGAGTGGATTGGTCCAGCCTGATGAGCAACTGCAGCTTTATTTTATTTAATCACAAACTTTCATGCACCACTGTATGCGAGGGATAGATCTGGATTTTATCCAGAGATAGACTAGTCAAAGTTTGTTTTTTGGCTTTAATTTGAAAGTTATGGAGTGGTTGTATCGCTGCCAAAATTCTGACCAATCAACAAACTCTGCATATGTTCTTTGGTGCCCTTCAGCTGCTGCAATGTGACATGAACCAAATCTAATGGGTGGTGGTAATAATAATAATGGTTGCAATAAAGAAGTGTCTTGGTATTTGTTTCTTGTTTCAGGACGCTGAATTGCATGATTGGCCAAATGAAACACATTCTGGCCACTGAGCAGAAGAAAACAGACTTCAGGCCAGAGGATGAGAACAATGTCATGATACAGTACACTACGGTAAGACACTGAGTGAACACTTCTGAATTATGAGCCAAATACTTTGTACAGCGAGTAAGAGGGAAGTTGCTGGCTTTATTTGTGTCCGTGCTATTGTTAAAGTGTTGCCTTTGTCTGACTAGCTCCTGTGTTTTCTGTCCTCAGGCATGCTCTAAGGTGTGTGCGTATGTGAGTAAGCAGGTGGAGCGTGTGCGGAGGTCTATGGACGGGAAGAATGTGGATACGGTCCTGACCGAGCTGGGCGTGCGCTTCCACAGGCTCATCCATGAGCACCTGCAGCAGTTCAGCTACAACTACATGGGGGGCATGCTGGCCATCTGCGATGTGGCAGAATACCGCCGCTGTGCCAAAGACTTTCGAGTAAGGAGAGGTCAAAGGTCAAAGGTTTATAAGAGTGTTAAATTGGGGCAATAACTGTGAAATTGTTCATTTTAAATTTAGTAAAGTATAAAAATGCTCAATTCTGGTTAGTTGTAGCTGGTTATTTAATGTTTCAGTGATTAGTGCGTTCTAAGCTGTACAATTTTTTTTTTATTATTATTACAATAAACCATATCGCTTTTAATGGGAGCTAACTTAGCATTAGGAAACACTTGCCACGTAGACAGGCATTGGTGCGCTCTATATAATTTTTGTAATATAAAAGGATTTAAACTATTTCTCAATAATGGCAGACAAGTAACGGATATTTCTGTTTTCTTCTCAGGTTCCTCTGGTCCTCCAGCTCTTTGACACACTGCATGCTCTGTGTAACCTCCTGGTTGTTGCTCCTGATAACCTGAAACAGGTGTGTTCTGGAGAACAGCTGACCAACCTGGACAGGAACCTTCTACATGCCTTTGTGCAGTTAAGAGCAGACTATCGCTCGGCCAGGCTAGGCCGACATTTTAGCTAATGATGGGCAAAACGTCTGGTGTGCTGCACAGCCGTCCGATCAGAACAGGCCTCTTGGTAGAGATCAACACTACTACCAAACTTGGTTGCACCTGGACTGTTATTTCTATGGTTAACAGTCGCCATGGATTTGAGACTGTGTGGTTCCACCTTTACTGAACAGTAAATATTTATGGATTTGCCCGACTACACCCCCCCCCCCCCCAGTTGAGTTTTATTTCAGAATTTGCTTTCAGCCTTAAAAGCTCATTTTTAACCAGTAAAACACAAATATGCAGCATTTAATTTGAAATGTATCCTTCCATTCATGTCCATGCATTACAATTTTAACGGCCTTTTTTAATACAGGTGAACCTGATCTGTAAAAAGAGAACAATGTAAAGAGGGCTGTTTGTTATATTTCTCTGGATTTTTGATGTTGAGAGTAAAGTGGGACGAACTACAGTGGTTCAGATGTGAAATTCTACAGACATCCGAGAGTATAAGAGACTCATTTATTTACTGGTTTTTAATGTACCAAATATATGTGGCTCTGCTGGCACTGGAGACACTTCAGCATGCTGCTCGACAGGATCATCATCTAACTCACTAATGAGCAACAGCTAACTTTTTTTTTCTTCCCCACATAGTACGTAATATAAATCTGATGTAAATTCTGTGCTTGGTGTACAAGGTACAGAGTTTGTATGTGCAGGTAATTCAGTGTAATCAAGATGATGCGACAAAAACTAAATTACAGTACACTACACAGAGAGAGTCACTGCTTAAAATGTAAGTAATTGAATAAATCAGCTGAACTGACTCAAAATGTGGTAAATCTGATGTTTGCAAAAAAAAAAATCTCTGCCTTTTTTTTTTTTTAAGTCGTCTTGCCATTGGACTTGTTAGGATGTAGCCTGAATAGGGTATAGGGCCTGAAGAACGGTATTGTAACCCATGCCATCAACTGCTTTTTTATGTGTGATGCTGCTGTTTTCTTTGCTCCAGTTCGTCAAAATGCAGAGCCCTTATATCTTGATAATATATCTCGTAAAAATATCTTTAAATCAAATTAAATTTCCCAGCTCTGTTGGCGCTTACTAGTTCTTATCAAAGTTACTTATTGTAAAGGTGTTGGTCAGCACCTGTATTTTTTGAGTGAAGCTTTACTTTACATTTTCTTTAACAGCAGGTCTCTGGGAGGAAAATATTTAAAATTCCTAATATCTCCATTTCTAGACTGGCAAGATGCAGGTGTAACAAAATGTTATGCTTAAAACAAAGTATATGTTGCATCTGTTGTAACGAGACTTTTTTGGAGCTTCCTCAAATTTACAGCAAGTAGATTTTTTCTTCTCCTTTGTCTTTACATTACATTCATTTGACAGACCCTTTTATCCCAAGTGACTTACAAATGCGAACCAGAGGAAAGTTCTTAGTGCTAAAATCTTTATGTAGGGAGTGGTGCAAGAAAATAGCATCAGGAGAGGAGATCTCTGCAGGAGATATAGTGTTAAATTTTTTTCAACTGATAAATTGATAGTCCATCACTGGATGGCACAGGCTTGACCTGTCTAATCCTGATGTACATCTACAGGACTGGTGATCTGCTGCAATTATCAAAATGTTTCTAAAGCATTTTGATTTAATTCAAAAAGAAGGGTTCTGGATCTCTTCTGAATATTAAAGGTCTACAAGAAGCCTGGATTTTCTTTCACTAAGTAGTGATTGTTGTTTCCTTTGTGAGCAGCATCAGTAGCGGAGGTACCCCACAGACTGATCATATATGCTTAACCATGGACATTTAGGATAATATCCTCCCAGAAGATGACAATTTATTCTCGCAATTTAGGAGAATAAGCCTAAACCGTGAGCCTAACTGACCAGCGGTTTCACCCAGAGAAACGCAAGGCTGTGACACAGAGGTGTCACAAAGTAAGGTCCATAAAGACATGGTTGGATGAGTTCGGTGTGGAAGAACTTGACTGGCCCGCACAGAGCCCTGACCTCAACCCCATCCAACACCTTTACGAGGAACTGGAACAGAGATTGGGAGCCAGGCCTTCTCATCCAACATCCGTGCCTGACCTAATACATGCTCTACAGAATGAATTGGCTCAAATTCCCTGATAACTCTCCAAAATCTTATGGAAAGCTGTCCAAGAAGTGGAACCTGTTACAGCTGCAAATGAGGGACCAACTCCAAATTAAAGTCTTATGTAAATCCAAAATCTTATTTGTATCCAAATAATATTCAAATATTGTGGTGTTGATAGAGGTGCATATACTTTTGATGACAACATGGACCATTACTCGAGAAAGAACTTATCCTGATGGACATTTTGTGTCATAGCATGCTCAGCATGTTAAAGTCCATATTAAAATCTATAAATTTGAATACAGTTTGAATATGTCTTGAGTGTTCCTGTTGGTGTAATGGGCGGGCATCTCTATACGTTTGTCCATATAATGTAGCAAGACTTCGGGCACCATTAGGGTCGACCTGTCTAACCTGTCTTATGTCCATCTACAGGACTGCACTGTTTTCCCATTTGATTGAATTTGAAATGGGGTGGTCTGAATCTCCCTGCAAACCTCACACAGGCTGAAGGTTTGGTATTTGAATGCAATGTCACGAAAATCTCTGTTGGTGTAATGGTCTGGCGTCCCAATACTTTTGTCCACAGTGTGTAAGTCAGCTAAGCTGAGCTCTGTCTCTGACAGAGCGTGCTGTTGTGTGCGGAAGGTAGGTACACAATGCCAAATGGGCAAAGTTAAACAGCGCAATTAATTAGGCTAATATTAATATGATCAATGCCGTGGAAATTCAATTCTCTCAGCCCTAATCACAACCGGATAGCTTGTAAAAATTATTTTGTTAGGCCCCGGTGCAAACACCGAGGCCTTTTCCAAACATTTGAGCACTATTTGTTTTCCGGGCCGATTAGAGTTGGGCGGAGGGCCGATAAGAGGAGCGAGAGACACGGGGAGGAGAGGCAGCATCCCGGGGGCCTTGCTAACTCATCCACACACACACACACGGAGTCAGGGCTGCTGTTTGGGGGGATTGGAGGGGGCCCCTGTGTTTGAGCAGGTGGCTCGGATTAGGAGCACTGTCAACAAGCCTCCTCAGCCCTGCTCATTAGCCTTCAGATTTTACCATTTCCTCTCACACACTCACATACACACATCTTTTTTGTTTTTGTAAAGATAGCATTTGTTTTGGGAATGGCTAGTGTTCACTTTCGAATCCCCTTGTAGAGAGGCAGTTTATAAGAGCGATCCTGGAAGTACACTATAGGTCTATAGACAAAAGTATTGGGACATACCTCTCAATCATACCCATTGCCACAGATGTATAAAAATCAAGCATACCTTTTGGACTGTGCTATGCTTCCAACTTTGCAGACACAGTGTTTTTGGCAAGACCTTTTCTATTCCAGCATGACTGTGTCCCAGTGCACAAAGCAAGATCCATAAAAAAAGTTTGGATGAGTTCGTTGGGGAAGAACCTCAACCCCACCCAACACCTTTGGGGTGAACTGAAACGGAGATTGCGAGTCAGTTCTTGTCCAACATCAGTGCCTAACCTTATAAATGCTCTACAGAATGAATGGGCACAAATTCCCACAATAAACTCCAAAATCTTGTGGAAAGCCTTCCAAGAAGAATGGAAGCTGTAATAACTGCAAATGAGGAACAAACTCCAAATTAAAGTCTACGTATTTGAATGCAAATACTGCCCAAATAGTGTATTCTTGATAGAGGTGCATTAAAATAGCATACTTCTGGTGACAGCATAGGCTTACACATTACATAACATAAGAAAGAGCTGTATTTATCCTGAGGGAAATTCATTAGCATACTGTAATAAGAAAGGATAAAAGATAAGACAATAGAAAAAGTTGGACAATAGTGCAACAGTGCTATGCTATTCTACTTACGCTAGAAAAAAATGTCCCAGAAAACTAACCATTGATAGTCCCTTGGTTTTTATACATTGTATGATTATTAAAAAGATATGGTACATCCATACATCAATTTACTAAGACTTACCATGCAGTAGCTGCTTTGAAACTACTGTTGTATGGTTTTAACAGAGAAGAAGGTGCTATATGGGTCTTTCCCCTTTAAGGGTTCATTTAACTCTCACAGATGCCAAAGTAGAGTAGTTTTTCAAGCCCAAGTGGAGCCATTGAGGTTGCTGGAGTGTCACTTCATGTCATTAAGTGTCTCTTATTGTCTGTCTTCAGCCAACAACAACACTTGATGTCCTGATGTGGGTGTCCTCTGTCACAGTTGTGAATGATCTGTATGGAGGATCTCAGTGCTAGACTATGCTGATGGGTCCACATATTCACAAACGTTTCAGTTGCAAGCTTCAAAACTGATTTTCCAAGACTCTCACGGATGCTAGGTCCTAGCCTAGGCTCCCTGTGGAGTGGAGTTTTCCCTCAGTGTTACTTGAAATCCTCCAAGGCCTTATCTCTTCTCTCTCCTCCCCAGTTTTTTAATCAATGCCCCAGTCTGGCGATTGATTGATTGGCGAAGTTTCAGCAGTGTGTCTGGGAGAGCTCATGCACTTGTTAAAAGTTCATCAGCACTTAACTGACTCGTTTATCCAGAGGGTGGGCGCCCACACACATTATTGGTAATTTACACAGTAATGACGTTGTTACAGCTGTTATTGCTATCCCATGGTGGTGCGTTTGGTCCACCCTGCCTCCAATCCCCTCCAGTGGTTCTAGCAGCCCACAAATCCGAGCTTGAGCGCATCACTCTCTCAAATGGCCCTCCCTCTGCTTCCTGGAGCAGTGACAATACAGCATTACAGCAGTCAATCCATGTCAACAGCAGCTTTGCTTAATGCCAGCTAAAAGCTTTTAAGCTAAATCTTCACCTAATGATGCAGAACGATTAGCACTTGGTCTTTTGATCTGCCGATGGGCTTCTGTCAATTAGTGTGTAGGTTTTTGGGTTGTTGGGTTTTTTTTTTCATTTTTCCAAGAGGGGTTTGTGGATATGTGTTTGTGTAGTCTGCCAGGCACTAAAAGCTCTTTTATGCAAGATCATGCTGGGCCTTCAAGCTTAACAGGTTAAAATAAAGGACACAATAAATGTAGATGGCCCTGAACCTGAACATATTCAGCAGCCCCATTATGGCCCATTAATAGACATGTAGAGGGTGTTTATCTTTGTCCATAGAACATCGCTGATCAGGTGCTGGTGGGATGTGCGGCCTCTTGTTGACCACCTGCTGCCATGCAGATGTTGCCCTTCACCCTTTATTCGTCACTGGTCATGTTGGTAGCTCCATGCCAATTCCTGACCACCACAGATAAAAGGAAAAGAAAGCTATATGATTTTTTAAAGCCATTGTTTGAAGCTTTTGATGCCTGTTAGTAAGATTTCATTATGGGAGATGTAATTTACAGATTTCTTTTTTTCTCCAGATCCTGTGGTTCTACTCTGTGCATTCTTTTCGAAGCGCAGGGTAACTGATGATCATGTTTTGGAGGCATGCTGAGGCAGGTTATTTTCTACTTTACATAATAGCAAAACCACTATAAACCATATATCACTATATACCAGGCGTCATCAACCTTTTTGAAACTGAGAGCTACTTCACAGATACTGAGCCATAAGAAGGGCTACCAGTTTGAGTTCACCTGAACTTCATGTATAATAAACATGTTTTTAAGATGTTGTCATTTTGAAATCTATATAAATGCAAATGTGATTAAAGAAGAATAGCAATTGGATCAAATTAAATGCTAGATGCAGTTCACTGGTGAGTTATGCTACTTTTAGAAAAGGGTGCAGGCTGCTGATGTGGTCCCACGGGCGCCGTGTTGGTGAACCCTGCATACAGTGCATAACCCACAGGTTATGCACTGTATGCACCTTGTTCCGTGTTTAAATGAATTTCCATTGATTTTTTGAAAACTGTCGCATAATTCAGTGTAAACAAAGTCATTAAAAGGTGTTTGCAACCAGTCATCTGTGGCATTTACTAGCCCTAAAAGTTTCCCTGAAGTTGCCTAAAAGTTGGAGACAATAAAAATTGCTTTATTTGCTTTTTAGACATCAACCACTGGTTCTTATCAGCACTGTTTTGTAGAAACCTGTGTAAGTATGTTTGCAATATATTAACTCTTAATATATAATTGCAGACAATAAATTAAGTCTGCAATTAACCCTTTCACATCAAACCACTGTGAATGACTTTTTGAGAAAATCAGCGGAACTCACCTTTAATATACACATAAAGACAGTTCTTAAATATTTGCATTTCTGCCTTAAATAGAGGACCTTTTTTTGGAGACAATAATCCTAGTCTTAGGCCACATGATCCACCCAAAGCCAGTTATTTAATCCCAACCTTAGAATAAAGGCTTCCACTGATTGTGTAAATAATACCAAACTGGCTTCTTAGAAATTAGAACTGTGCAGGCCCTCTGCTGACATGCTTCTTTAGTTTCAGTGTGTGTTATTAATCTGACTCAGTTTGATCAGTTTAATTAAAAGTAAGTTACAAGCTTATGTGTAAATTTACATTACCACGTTTAGCAGACACTCAGGGACACTGTAAAATGCCCTTCTAGATGCCCCTTGCCCTTCAGGTCCTTTCTGTTTTCATGGAGCTGAATGAGCTGAAAATAAGGCAAAGAGCTGAATGTTTGTGATTCAAGATCCAAAAATCAGGATGTTTGTTTGTCACATACACAGTTACATGCGTGAAACGTACAGTGAGCCTGAATCACTCCTAAGACAGCACAACGAGTAGAAAAAAAGGACTATATAAAAAAATGTAAACAATGTAACAATATATGCAGATTATAGGTTAAAGGTTTCTATTAATATTTACAATAAAAAATACAAGAGCAAAAAAATTGCCTTTAGGCATTATGGGATATGGAGTGCTATTGAGTGTTAGTGAATATGAGGCATGTCTTGGTTGAAGAGCTTCATGACCTGAGGATAGAAGCTCCTCTTTGTGAGTTTAGTGTTAAACTAAAAAAGATAACTCAGGTATTACAGTCAAGAGGGTCTTGCTGTTGACTGAGCTGCATGAGTTTTGTGCAGCACTCTTTGTGAGCTGGCAGAGGGCAGTAGTGCTCTAAAGCAGCAAGCCTTTCCCTCGATGAGCCCTCTCTCCCTCTCAGCTCTTCACAATGGGAGTGCGCCCGGGGGGAAGTGTTGCTTTTTTAGGTCTATAAGCCCGTATCCCTTAATCCCTCGCCATGATTGACAATCATGATTTAGGGTATATGGTGTCCCATTCTAATCCACGAGCACTGCTTTCATTTGCATACTTGCCGTGCGTGGCCTCATTTTCAGGGGAGGCATGCTGCCTGCTGCCTTTGTAAGAGATGCAGAGAGAGAGAGAGAGAGAGAGAGAGAACAAAAAGGGAAATAGGAGATAGAGAGAAAGAGCTGAGAGGAGAGAGGAACATTTAGAAAGGAGGCAGAGTAAAGGAGGGGGGCAGAGAAAGAGAGAAGGAGGCAGATAGAGAGAGAGAGAGAGAGAGAACGATGAGAATTAGATAAACACAGAAAGAGAGATTAGAAATCAGGAATGTTTGTATGTGTTGGCCAGAACCAAAACTGTGAGAGAGTGACTGTATGTGTGTGTGTGTGTGTGTGTGTGTGTGTGTGTGAAGTCAGTCTCTGCCATCCACTTCAGTGTCTCTCATTATTCCCCCTCAAGCGCTGAAGATGTGTCCCATGGCACACGACACACACACACATACACAAACATACATTCAGAGAAAGATTAGCTGGAGACTAAATTAGCATGAACTTAATGAGGCATTTGCAATCGCAAAATTTGCGATAACATGTATGGAGCATCACCAATAACCTGAAAATAACACTATGGATTGCATTCATAGACTGACGGTAAATAAATGAACACTCTTAGAAAACAAGGCAAACTGTAATCCAACATTACTTATCAAACAATTGGAATGTCCAGACTCCAGACTTGGTTCTGAAATGTTAAAGTCACAAAGTAGGACCTACTTATAACTAATCATTTCATCTTGCTCAGGTGTTTTTTAGGTAACAATCCATTAAAGCACAGTTTCTCAGTTGCTGACACACTCACACTCAAACCAACATGAAGGAGTAGGAACTCATGTCTTTCAATTAACTGAGATTAATGCAACAACCCTAAACCATTTCAATAATTAAATTTGCGATATTCATCAAAAATAAGACTCTTTCACTCATCTTGTGATGAACATGCATTGGGCCTGAGTAAAAACAGTTCAATTCCCACAGACATAGAACACAATGAAAGACTGTAAAATGGAATCTGTGTAGCAGAGTTATGAAATTAAAGCTGTTTTGTGTAGGTTTGCATGGTAGTACTGCATGATAGTTGTGTTGACATTTGTTGTACAGCCAGATGTGCAGCAAATAAAGGCATAAATGATAGGCCACAGTTGCATTGTGAGTCCTCTGTGATTGGCAGAAAGAAGACGAGACTCTTGTTACATATTGCTGATATTTTGGAAATTTCAGAGTAAAGTGATTCTAAAAGCCCTCTCTTATAATGAAGCGCTTCTGTGAGATTGATGTATCACTGTTATAAAAGAGAAGCACAGCTAGCTCTACTTGCGCTTCTCTTTGTAACAGTATTAGTGGAAAATAAAAACAGTCTATTATTGCCGAGCTTTCTGTGTTCTTGAGAGCCTAGTGTGAAACGCATTAATAAATGGGTTCATGTGTGCTTTTAGTTCGAAGACGACCACGACAGACACAAGAAAGCCCAGTAAAAGTGGCTGCTAATTGAAAATACTGTTGATGTTATGCATATGTAGGGTCAATATCCTACATTGTCTTGGGCCCCAAGGCTCACTTGTAACAGTCATATGGGTTTAATTCATTTTTACAATTTTTCAGTATATTGTTCCTTAGAAGTTGATACTATGCCATCAAGATTTCTTGCCCAGTATTCTGCACTGTATTGTATTAAATGTTTAACCTTAAACATGTAAAATGCTCTTTAGAACTTCACAGTGAATGAGCATGGCTAAACATTTAAGGTAAGGGTAAGGTCTAGCCGGTCTGATCCGATCCCTTTGAAGAGCTACTGTTTTAGAAGACAGAAAAGTTAACGTGGGCTAAAACACACAGTGCATCACAGCTTGCTGCATATGGGGTTGTGCGGACCAGTCAGAGTGCCCATGCTGACCCTTTCATGTACACTGGCACAGTGCAGTAATTTTTTTAGAAATGGTTTGAGGCAGGTGGTTCTAATGATATTGCCAAAATATACAATATTATAATTAATCAGATTTAAGTATAAAACCTCTGTGAAGCAAAAGGTGTGTTTGACTTCCCACTTTTGTGTGTGTGTGTGTGTGTGTGTGTGTGTGTGTGTGGGTGGGTGTGTGCATGTTCTGTGAATGTGTGTTTATGTGTTTGTGTGTGTCTCTATGGCTATGATTGCTGCTGTTGGAAGCTGTGTGTGATTGTATCTGTGTGTGTATGTGTGTGTGTGTGTGTTTCTCCTCTCCCATACACCATAAACAATCTCCAGTGTTTACCAGTGTAATTGATTTCCTATCACCATCTCTTCACTTACTTAGCTAATTTGTTATTAAGTATGAGAGAGGCTGTGTATGCGCGTGCATTCTAGCGCATATCTGTGTGTGCGAGCGCGGCAGTGAAGAAAAAAACCCTTCACTTATTCCCCCATTTTGAGAAATTATACTCTTGTACTTGATCCAGCTAACAGGATTTTCTTAAATTACTTTATAAAAGACCATCTTTTAACTTTCCCTCTCACACACACAATCCATTCATTAGTAGGTCTGCCTGAAGGGCCTCCCCACATCAATTGCTTGGGTTAAAGTTCCAAACTTAGGCGGCTCTGTGATGCTCACGCTCACGGTGGTTTGTGGAGGCGGGGGCAAGAATTATTAATTTCTCAAGTATTAGGGAAAAAAGCGCAAGATTGAATTAAGAGTATTGGCCCTCCGTTATCCTGCATGGCTAGCCTCAGGGCCCAACTGGAGTGGAGGACATTATGCAAATTCTCCCTCGTTCCTCTGTCTCTCTCCCATTCTCTCTCTCTCACTATTTTGGTCCCACTCACCCTCCCCCCCTCTCTGTCTTTCTTTCTGTCTTTATCTCTTTCTCTATATCTCTTTCTCACTCACTGATTTTTGGACCAGTGGCCTTGTGTTGTGTAATGACATTGTTTCTGTATCATTTTGGTCATTGTCCTCATATCTGTTACCATGTTCTTTTTTTCTGCATGGTTTCTCCTTCATTTTCTGCATTATTAACAGTAAATGAATATCTCCCCCTCAGCTCTAATCTCAGTGACTCAGAGCAGAGAGCAGGCTGGGATCAAAAGTTGTCCCATGAAAGAGGCAGCTGTCAAAATATTAACCATTTCTGTCATCCCATCTCTCTCTCTGTCTCGTCTGAAGTGCTGCTGCGATCTCTGAGTGCCAAGGGGTAAAAAGGATAATCTGCATTTATGTCTTGTTTTTTTCTCTCTGTGCCCCCCACCCCCCTCTTCCTCACTTTGACAATGCGGGGTGTCGAAAGCACCACTCCACTTCTTCAGCTTGCGACCTCGCTTATTGCTTTATGACCAAAAACAGTACATTTGACCACATAGCCCAGCCAATTAGCCATTAATTAGTAATTAGTCACAGCCCATGGTCCTCCACCACCTTTGTAGTGCAGCACTGACATTGAAACCTTCATGGTCAATTTGGGCCACTAATTAGTTGAAGTCTAGGCAGGCTTTTCGCAGCTTGATGGCGGAGGGGCAGGAGAGCAGAGACAGAACAGGCCTAAAGCCATCGTGATGGTGGTCTAAAAGCCCGGGAGTGCAGTTACCCACTGTCGCCCCAACTGCTGGACGGGAAGAGATGGAGAACAGACAGATCTAATGTCAGTAAATATTAGCTGTTTGTATATATGTGGTTTTCCCATTCCTTGACAAGTTGATTGCATATTCAGGGGTAGATCTTGCCGTGATTGTGCTGAAGGAGAACAGAGCGAGAGAGAGAGAGAGAGAGAGAGAGAGAGAGAGAGAGAGAGAGAGAGAGAGAGAGAGAGAGAGAGAGAGAGAGAAAGGAGTTGGGAGGGGGCAACCGCTACCGTCGGGGGAGAAGGTAATTGGTCCCCAGGCGATGAGAGGCTCCATCGCCTCCCCTTTCCTCTTTGCCTTCTCTCATCTCTGGTTCTGTGCAGATCTGATAAAGATAAACATACAGCAAACGTGTGGGTTGATGAGGGCGGCTCAGGGCAAACAGAAGCAACATGATGAGCCTGTGATATTCCTGCATGAATGTCAGTGGGGGCCAGAGGAGAGATCTCAATATAGCTCAGTCTGTTCTACTGCCTTCTGGCAAATGACTACAGTCTTTACTGTCTTTAGCCAGGATCTCTTTATTCAAATGAATTGACTTAATAAAAAAATTAAAATCACATATAAAAGAACATCAAGCCTTACTATTACACAATACGCTACTTATTGAAGCCATATATTTATCACAGCTGGCGTGGGTTTCCTGTCTCTCTATGAGGGCTCTCGACTGGCAGCATCACCCTTTGAGAAATCCGAATTATTATAGAAAATAATAATCTGCACATTTCACAAAATATTAAAAAATGTTTTATCTTGTCATTTTTATCTCAATGCTAAAACCTTTCGCACCAGAGCTTCCTATGTACAGCCCTGCTTTATGTCTTTAGTATGTTACTATTTTAAATGATGTTGAAGTATATTTAGCATAGATTAAGTGTATTTTTTTGTAATCTAATTTCTTTAATCTGATTGAAAGTCTAAGCAGCTTCAGATAGTTTACTATTGCTGGACCGATACATTAACATTGTACCCTAAACCATTAGCTACTACTAGTTTCCCTCTTGTACTTACTATTTGTAACTGTAAATAATATTGTAAATTTACGGTAATTTACTGACAGCTTTTTCTCCAGTTTAAACAATGACAGTACATCTTCTCACACAATAAATCCATCTACTTACTTGTACCAAAAGCTTCATACACGGTGAAGAGAAGGTTCTCCTTATTTTTACAACAGCAAGGGATTGTTTATCTATTCAAAGTGAGAGCATTATATCACATTATAGCAGCTACTGCCCTTTAGACTACAAATATGGCAGCAACCAAATACAGGATGAACCAGTATATGATGAACGAAATATTGAAATACAAAACACCATCAACTTTATTCGAATGTACCTTTGGGTTTAAAATAACATGTTAAAAATGTGTGAAATGAATAGATAAGAAAATAAAAACAAATCTAATTGACAAGACCACAAGGGATGTTGCTATGGTCCACACCATCATTAAAATAATGGCAGGCTGTAAAAATATTTAAATACATTTTTTTTTTACCTGTTTTTCCCAGAATGCACCACATAGTGTGTATTAAGGAAACAGTAGGTCGCAACAATGTTTTCACTCTTAAATGTCAGTTATTTACATTTACAGTTATGCTGAAATCCTTTATTTGCAATTTACACATCTGAACCTAACAAAGAGTGTATTTATTTTACTCCTGCTTAAAATTTTTTTATAGTATTTGAAATATATACACAGAGAGTCTTGTGCTGTAAATCTCATTGTGTTGAATAGGATGTTTGCCAGTGAGGCCTAAAAACGAGCAACAACCGCCAGGAAAAAATGTATTTGTGGTCAGAACACAGCTAGGTCAATTCAGACCCTTGAGGTGCCACATAGGGACCCTTGCAGATTAAGTGTTTAACGCAGGCTTAGCTATTAGGGAGAGTCTTCGAAAGGACACTTCTCTGCCATGTTTAGATGATCCTTCGGCTATGATGCTTTTGGAAAACTCAACCCAGTTGGGAAAAGGTTTAATTCCCTCAAAATGAATAGACAGCGTTTGGCAAAGTATTGGGATGTTTAAATTTGCTTCATTCAGACAAATATGTAATCTTGAGCGCTGGGGTACCAGGGCATGTTTTCAGCAATGGCATCAAAAAGACGTGTATAGAGGTTAAGAAGTAGGGGTGGGGTAGGGGAGGCAGGTGAAGGGGAGAGGTGAGAGCTTGCCTTTAGACTGTTTCTGCATGGTTTCGTATGTTTGCGTGTGTATGAGAGTGAGCGCGAGAGTGAGAGAGATGTGCTTTGTTAATGGAGGAGCTCTGTGTGTGCGCGTCAACCAGCTTTGAAAGCCAAGCCCGCTGGGTGAGTGCTGTGAAGAGCTCGAATGAGACATGCACAATCAGTTCCACTCCTCAAATCTCCCTTAGAAGCATATCTACTGTCACAGCCCTGCCTTCATGTGCCTCTCCATCAGTTAGTGGGCTGTGATCTGGCACATGGTTTTGGCAAAATCAGCCCCGTACTCAGTGAGGAAGAAATGGAGACTCTCTTCTTATCCCCCCCACTTTCTTTTTTACACTTTCCCTCCCTATCTACAACTTCCACTCCGAACCTGCGTCTGCCTCCTCTTTTCCTCCTTTATTCTTCCTCCTCTCGTCATTCAGCTCGCTCTGCAGGGCTCCTCACCAAGAGAAAGTCTCCGTCTTCCTAAGCCAATTGTCTTCTGTCAACAACTTTCACATTGTGAATTTTGAAATTGGCTGTGCAGAATGGTTTGAATCGCAGGATGGAGCGCTGAGTTGAAGTGGCTACCTCTTCTCCTCCCATATTTCTGCCAATGTAACACAGTGACAGTGTCTGTCATTTTGCTGTATGATTTGAAAATAATCACATATTTAAACAACGAATTGCATTTGATGAATAGCAGGGCACTAAAGCAGGGTCAAAAGAAATATCTAATTTGTAGTGTTTTAGTGAAACATCCTTTTAGTTTTAGTGTTTTCCATGAATTCTGGCAACAATCATACAGATGTTTCCCAAAAAATCTCCCCAAAGAATGGTTTTTGGGATTAAAAACCAACTATTTTATTTAGGTGGTTTTTCAGTTATTGATTTCACCCATGTATGATTTTAATTACCCTTCTGATAGCGGTAAGCTTGTAAACAACAGTGAGAGACAGACAGGCTAAGAACAGCCTACGCAAGCTGAATTGTGACGTGGCCTCCTAAAGTAAACAAGAATATGATTTTAATGAGCTGATATTTTCTCTTGTTCTTTGTGGTCAAAAACACATTTACCATATTTCACACTCTTTTTTTCCAAATCATAATGTTTATGCATTTAGGTAAAACAGCGTTAAAGAAAGTGTTTGATGGTGGCCGCTCTCCCCACATGTGGTTTACGTTCTGTATCAGCAGGCTCAGGTCTGCTCTCCTGACATTTTTTTTCTGTTTATTTCAATAACAGGAAACTGCATAAATGTGGAAAAATGTATTGTAACATTGAAACCTTACGAATATTAGAATACACACATTTGATCAGATTTCTCCACATGTTTCACTGAACTAGTTAAACTAAATGCAAGAAGACATTTAAGCATATGGGACACTTCAGAGCTGCCTCAAATGAGATGAACCTCTGATAGACAATGATGAGCCTGTGCCAGTACAGATACACGGAGTCTGTCATCCTCCTGAGTCTGTGGAGCGTTTGTCCACCTTGTCCTGTGCTAATTTAGCCTGGTCAGGGGTATATGTTGTTTTTTTGACCCTAACAAATCTCTGTTCAGGTTAGGGTGGAGTCAGGGTGGGAATACGCGTTTGGATGCCTCTCTAGGGGTCACCATGTTTGAATCTTCTTGCAGTCCCTTTGGAACAAAGGCATCACTGACAGGAGGAATGTGCCAGGCCACCAGGACATGCTACCACCTCCCCTTTCCCCCTCAGCTCTCCCCTAATGCACTGAACCTAACCAAGTGATTAGTTGGGGATTAAAATATTTGCTGTGCAAATACCTGCCTTGGCTGTCTGAATCAACGCCACAGCGTAGTTCAAAGACACTCGTTGAACTCGAGCGAGACCCCTAAACCCATTCCTCAGACCCACCCAGACTGCTACTCAGCACTACTATCCTTTTGCCCTGATGACCCGTCTGTAGCCACTGTTACACAATCACCGGCAATCTGCTTTTAGGGATAAAAGATGTTATTATAGTGTGTAATTAAGTAAGTAATCCTAGGTCTAAAGTATTAATGTCAGTGTTAATGGGTCAATAGACTTCAGTAGACAGTTTGGAGTTTAGTGTTCATTTTGTATGTTTTGGTGCTCTAAGTTGTTCAACACTAATGGAATTAAGGGTCTTAGTTTGACAACAAGTGTGCAAGCCTAGGACTCTTCATACTACGTTAGACAAACAGTCTTCAAATATTTATTCACTTCTTGGGCTTGGGCTGGGGCATCAACATGTTCCAAATGTTAGTTTGGATCGTGCTGAAAAAGTTCAGGCCCTTCTTTTCGTAATGGGTTTAGGCTTAGATTAAAAAGATGCAAATTTCCCACTTGTGTGACTAATAAAGGGCTAATAAAGACAAATAAATCTTATGTTATTCAGACTAATCTTGGAAGCCAAAATAGCCACTTTGACATTTTGATTTTTAATAACTAGTGACTCATGTATTCATATTAACTTAAAAGCTTTCTAAGACCCAAGGCATCAAATCTGATGTGAATGCAACAAAGCAGCAGTTGTCATTTCATTATAAAATGAAGTGGAACTTTAGGTTTCTATGAACGTCTTAAGAAAGCAAACAAGAAAAAGACACCTGCCAGGTACATTATGCCTTCACAGGTGGAAACAATGCTGACTGTACACACACGCTCCTTTCTATGAAGGAGGCACACTGTCAGCAACCGCAACCTCCACTTAGAAAACAATGTAGCCCTGCAAAGCTTTTTTTTGCCAGCTCGTGCTATTCCATTATTAAGACACCCTAACCCCTGCCACTCTGGCCTCGCATATTATTTTTAACCTCCAACAGTCATTTGGCACCAACTTGCTTTCATTTCAGGCCCCCTCCCTCTCCCCCCATACACCTTTTCAGTGTGCTGTACTCTTACGCACAAGGCAGGTTGTGGAAGCAAAGGTTTAATTACTTTCTGCTAAATTAATTTGAGAGGGAGAATGAAGTGGCTGGTGGTGGGTCTGCGGAACAAAAGGCAGCGAGCTGTTGGGAGTGGTGAGCGGAGTGTGTGTGTGATGCTGTGTGTGGCGGGGCATGTGGGGAGAGCACCATAGTCCGACTCCAACAGGTTTCAATTAAAGGAGACCCCCCTTCAGCTCGGACGGCCCAAGCTACAAGCCCCAGCAAAACCTGCCACAGTCTTAATGATGCCAGCCCTATACACATCAATCACTGTCAGCCAGCCTCACCAGCCACTGCTAATGCAGCCTGCTGAGGGACATATTGTGTTTTTTCTTCTTAAGTAACAGACTCCCGTTTCTTGAACAATAACATTACTTTACTGCACTTTAGAATAAGGACCTTGTTTCTGGAACCATTTATGTGGAGATGTTATACATTTATTTACAATAGTTGTAGGTCTTTGAGTGATGTTCAAAGACATTGTAAGCATAAAAACTTGTATTTCTGTAGATAAATCTTCATACAAGCTAATGTAACAAGAATGTAATACAAAGTCATTTTGTCCCAGGTTTTATTGGTCTGTTTATCATGAAATATTAGTTATGAGACTCTTTTCTAACAGTAAAACATTAATGAATTTGCTAAGAGCATCTCTACATCAGGATATACACTGCTGTGCAAAGGTTATAGGCATCTTACAAATGTCATTTATCATTTATCAATTACAGTTATATATTTTGACACTAGATTTAATTAGAATCAGTATGAATAACATTAATGTAGTTAGTTATGATTTCATATATGTCAGTGTGATGGTTAAACCATTTCCAGCTCTCTCCTCATGGCAGACTAGTATTATTTTGAGTCATACGCTGTGTCCGAAACCGCGCACTTGCGCACTTTAGTGCACGATTTTTAGTGCGCGTTTTTTAGTGCGTAGTGCGCTCACACTGAAACCCAAGATAAATTCAGTGCACTGAAAGTACCCGGATGGTACACTGAAATCGGCCAGAAAACGCAGTGCAGAACGATGCACACTTTGCACTAAACGGACGCCGTTTTGACCACGTAGCGGAGGGGGCGGGACTTTCAACGTGTTTTCAAATTGGATAATGGCGGCAAACAGTGAAATACA
>JBBJLR010000001.1:31995504-32007680 GCA_037577145.1 Brachypetersius gabonensis
CTTACATTACTCTGGTCACTGTTTACATTACACTGTTTATACATTACTCTGGTCACTCTGTTAAATTACTCTGTTTATACATTACTCTGGTCACTCTGTTAAATTACTCTGTTTACATTACTCAGGTCACATTTCACATAACTGGTGGTGCTCCTCGTTTAAGTTATTTTAGATTTGTGTTTCAGAAAATTTCAGATTTGTTTTTTTTTAAAATAAAAATTTTACTTACATCTATACTTATATTTACTTGTACTCATTTCTTTATTTTATTTGGGTTTTAGAAAATGTCCAGATTTTTTTATTTAAAATTTACTTTTAATGTTTGCACAGTCAGGAAGGAGCGGTTCAGGAGACATTTCACTGTGTTGTACTTGTATGACTATGCATGTGACAAATAAAAAATCTTGAATCTTGAATCTTGAATCTTGTTCTTTCACGACTGAGCAGAACTAAACTAACACAGAAATACACTATATGGACAAAAGTGTTTGGGTCTCTTAATTCAGGTGGCCTCTTAATTCCAGTGATGGGCAACCTTAATGCTTCAGCATCCCAAGACATTTTGGACAACGCCATGCTTCCAACTTTGTGGACACAGTTTGGGGAAGGCATTTTCTACTTCAGCATGACTGTGCTTCCCAGTGCACAAAGCAAGGCCCGTAAAGACATGGTTGTGTATTCTTCCATAGTGGAAGAACTTGACTGACCTGCACAGAGCTGAATTGGTACGGAGATTGAGAATCAGGGCCAACATCAGTTCCTGACCTCATACATGCTCTACAGAATGAATGGGCTCAAATTCCCAGAGGAACACTCCAAAGAAGAGTGAAAGCTGCTATAGCTGCAAAAGGGGGACCAACTCCGTATTAAAGTCTATGTATTTGAAAGCAGTATCATTAATGTTGGTTTAATGGTCAGGCTTCCCAATACTTTTGTCCATATAGTGAATGTAAATTGGCTGGTGTTTATAACATTATCAAAACAGACATTTCAAAACAAGCAGCTTCGATTCCACATATAGACCTTATGTATTAGGAGTGAACAGTACAAACTGAAATATATCAGTATATACATGATAAATCAAACACTTATTTGAGGAAAATGTGTTTTTCTTTAAAAACTTAATGTAACACATTATTGTTCATTAATGTAACAAGATTTATCAGTCATTTTGGACTGTTTATATAAATCCACTCATTATAAAATACACGCATTGCAGCAGCTGGCATGTTCAAATTGTGTACAAAAATAAGTACAGTTACAAATTTTTGCCATGGCAGTAACTGTATATTTATACAGTCACTGCTTATATTAATCAGTTGATTCTGTATCAAATTTTCAAAGAGACATCATCAGTACACTTTTAAAACTGTGGCCTTTCAAGCAAGCCACTGCCGTGCTGTTTGATTTTCGTCTTTCCTGAAATGTTCCATTTATTTTACTCGTAACACATATTTGTCAATAAAGTAAAATCGGTTCATACAATAAAACAATGCTCAATTACCCTTACTTTTAATTAATAGTCACGTTCTGGAACACTGGAAATCAATTTAATTTCTGTTTATTTCTTTTCCTGGACGCATGCTGTTTGTCTCAGTTTATTGGAGCCCTCTCTAAGCCCTTCCTAAAAACTACAAATCCAGTTGTGAAGGAATGGGAGATGGAGGGAAGGCGAGAGTGAAAGATAGGGGGCAGGAAGAAAGAGTGCGGGTGTGTGTGTGTTGTGTGGGACTGTGGGTGGCATGAGGGGCAGGCTGGCTAATCTGCTGTGCCTCACTACACCCTAAACAAGGATTATACACCATGGCCAGGCCTCATGACCAGCCGCTGCAGCATACACACACACACACACGCACATGCGCACACACACACACACACGCACACACACACACACGCACGCATACACCACACACACACAGATACACACACTTATGTTTGCATCAGCGTCTAATCCATTTGAATTAAGTAGATAAACTGGGTATTTGATCAATGAAATGAAAGCATTTTACAGTTTAATTAAAATACAGCCACAGCAACCAATTCATCAAGATACGAGAGCTAAGCATGTCTCCTTCTTCACCACAACATAAACGATGAACTAAATCATTCCTTGTATTCTCTCTTTCTCTGTTAGTTTAACATGTGCTGATCCAATAGCTTTATTCCCAGCAGAACTGTGGAGAAGTGACTTTTAATCAGCGGAGAAAGGCTGTGCGCAGAACACCATTTTGGTGTGCAAAAGAATAAATATACAGAAATCACCGGAAATATACAGTGATACACTCAGTCCATGATTTAGTTTGATTTACAATACCAGATTCACAATGTGATATTCTCATAAAACAATATTCAAATATTATTATTGTATATATTATTGTAATTAAGTGAACTTAATAATGACACTAGAAGTGGTAGGTAGGAGGCTTGTGGTGTAGGGGTGTGGGACTACTGCAGATAATGCAAGATCATGATGCTTTTTTTGCAATACTCTAAATGCCAGAATATTTATATAAGTTAGAATGGACAAATAGCAACCAGTCAAACTGAGAACAAATTATTTTATGCAATGTTTCACACACTGAATGGCACTAAATCAAATTAACCAGGGCAAATTACGCTCTCTTTGTAAGGAAACATGCTCGTCCTCCTTGTTCTGACACTACCCATTATGTGCTCAGAAAAGCATGTCGCAATATATTATGATGTAATTTATTATGATAACAATACATTTTGTCATATTGCCCAGCTACAGTGCGGCATGAACATGCTAGAGTAGGTTTGATTGATGATGAGTTCGTAGATATTATGTTTAGACAGTTCAGGGACATTATATGTGGTCGTATGAAAAAAGTTTGGTCACCACTGATCAAATTTCCTTTGGCTAATGAGTAAAAGTTAAAATAACTACACCTTTACAAGGAACACACTCATGCAAATTTTAGTGCAGGGTTGTTATTGACTAGCTGACATATTGGAAAAAAATAGGACATAAAAAAATTTCTAAAAATTTGAGCACATGCCACATTTTACATGAAAGGAAAACAAATGCCACATATACGTTTGTCCCCTATTTATTTTCAGTTGAAATCGAAGTGCTCAAACCTTTGAACCAAAAGACCATGGATAGGTAAAGAGCGCTTGACCTGACTTTAGAAACTTGGGGAACATGTTTGTGGCATTAATTGTTGTCTACAGGCTTTTTCTTTCATTTATTTATTAAAAAATATATGAAAAATACAATCAATGTAACATTTCCATAAGAAGGTGAGTGTTTTAAAGCTCATTTAAGGCACACAAAGGCCAAATGGTACATTTATGTCATTAGTAGTTTGGGGGATTTACCTGGATAGTACTATTTGCTCTGAAAGTGTGCCATAGAAGAGTCTGAAGCATTTTTTAATGCAACATACTGTACATTAAATGAGTACTACACACACATTTCTTTAACCCTCAGTTGTACTTTAACTCCTCTCTTTCTATATCAGTTAGTTGATTGTGCTAATGTGTGCTGATCCAACACCTTTTAATCCAAGCAGAACTGAGCAGAAGTGATTTTTAATCAGAGAGGAAAGGCTTCGTGTGCTCCAGCTCAGAGTGAAGGTGCGGGCCTGTGAGAGAAACAGCTCCCGAGGAGCTGTAAGAGTGAAATCCTCCCAGTGTGAGTTATTTGTCAGGGTGTCTGCCTGCTCTCTCTCTGCCATCTCCCAGCCCTGTAAATATTCATGAGGATTTAAGGGGTATAAATAGCAGAGGTGTCCACACTGCCACAATGCTTTCTATCTGCATAGGAGTGAGAGAGAGAGAGAGAGAGAGAGAGAGAGAAAGAGAGGGAGAAAGAGAGCAAGAGAGAGAAAAAGAGAGAGAAGAAAAAAGACAGCTTAATGGGCTTATTATGAGGCACATTACATCAGCAATGCCCAATTAAAAATCTCCAAAAGAGGACAGGAGGAGGCTGGCGCTCTTGGGCCAAACTTTGAGCAGTCCACTGGAAAAGTTATATGCAAAGACAACTTCTAAGTGCCAAGTTATACTCTGCTAGAAGATGTGATGGAATGTACTTGAGCTAGTGGATCCACTACCCCACACACTCACTCACACTTTTGGAGGACAATCAAGGTCATTTTTCGTGTCTCCAAAGATGTAGCTTAGTCTTATATGACATTGCTGTGAACATAAAATGTCTCTCAAAGACTGCTGCAAGGGTATGCTTGGCTTCCTTGGCTGTTATATTAGACGTCAACACGTGATTAACCTTTTAACATAGTTTGTGACAACTCTGCAGTTATTAGTACACTGCTGCAGGGCAATCCCCACATGACAGAGATGGAAACAAAGTCATTTAAGAACATTCTTAGAGAAAGAGAAATAACTCTGCACAGAAATAAAAATGTTAAAATCCTTTCCACATCCAAATGCAAAGATTAGGATCAGGGCTAAAGTTCCTACATTGTTTTTGTTGCTTTTGTTTACCTTAAATCCAACAAGATCCAAACACTTCCAAGGTTAGCTAGCTAGGTGGCTGGATACCATGAAACTGTTCAAATGAACATTTAGCATTACACATTCTCAGCCTCGTTGTAACATAATACTGTAATGTACATAGTTAACACTAGAGAAGTAGAGGTACGTTCAAGATATTACCGAAGGATGGCCAGTACGCTCTGGGTGGTGTGATGGGGTGCTGTCTCATTTAAAACCTTGGAGAGATGAGTATAAGACAAAACACAATATATGATGTAATTTAGTGATTTACTTGATATGGGACTACTCTATATAACCTATTTTTTTTATTTAGACAAAATAACATTGCTTTGAATGAATACATCTATAGCATTCAGCAGAAAACCTTGCCCACAGCGACACACAACTGAATCATGTCACAGATGTCGAAGGATGTAATGTTACGAGTTTTGCTTCAGATTGGCATAGCATGGTGTGTGGCTCAGTATAAAACATCCCAATTAAATTTGCTTGCTTACTCATTAATGCTGCATCTTGTGTTGGTGCGATTTAAGGAGCTAAATGAAGACTTGAGGCTACCAGTGTGACTGTCCCAGCAGTAGTGCCAGTGCTTATGCCACTATTTATGTATTTACTTTGCTTGAAAAGCCATTTGGGCATGACACAATTGATGACTAGCATGAGAACTGATTCTCTGTGATCAACATGTAGCAAACACGTAAAGCAGGTCATACGATCAAGATCTGAAGGAATAGGGGCATGAATGGTGGGGAGCATGTAAAGGTAGGGCAATAGGTTTTGTAGCGGAGCGCTCTGCATGCTCTGCCAGCCCCTGGAAGTATGCTGCAGATGCAGGCAGATTGTCTGGAATAGGCCTAGAGGCACTGTAGCGCGAGGGCAGGTGTGAGAGAGATGAGGGCGGAGATGTGTAACAGCGATCTCATGACGAGCCGAAAGCCTGATAGCAAGTGAGAGATTGAGCTCAGTTGGCACATGAGATGAGGTAGAAGAAGAGGGAGCAGTGGGAATCGGCGAAGGACGAGAGTCAGCAGGCGCTATCAGCGGGCAGCCCTGGAGGACTGGAAGGACCCAGGCCTTCCCTCACTGGGTGCTGGTCCAGATGCAGATGTGAGGAGGAGAGAGACAATCGGGCAAGGCAGCAGGGTGGGCACAAGGGGAGGGAAATGGAGAGTGGGAGAGAGAGAAAGAGAGAATGGGGGGGGGGACAAGTACCATCCCCGCCGCTTTTTATCACAGCCATTGATCGTGGCATGTGTGCATTGATCCAAGTCGACCATCTGCTAGAGTTAGATAAGCGTGTGAGGGCCTGGGCATTGTACTGTCACTCAGAGAGAAAGAGAGAGAGAGAGGCAAAAAGTGAGAGACAGAAAGAGAGTGAGACAGGAAGGAGAGACAGAGAGAGATTAAGCAGAGACATGGTGAGACAGGGCGAGAGACAGAAAGAGAGGGAGAAAATGTTAGAGACAGAGGCATAAATAGAGCTGGGGGAGAGAGGGAGGAGAGCAATGATGATGGGGAGGGAGAGAAGGAAAGATGGAGGAAGAAGGAGGGGGGGTGCTTGCTTTTGCTGCAGGGAATTACGAGGGCAGGATTAGCCTCTTCACTCCCAGGAAACTGAATTTTAAACGGCTGTCTCCTGGCTCCCTCTCACACAGACGTACCACCCCCCTCCACCCCACACGTACACAAACACACACACACACCAACATGGCTCTGTTTTTCTCTATTTTTCCACATCTCTCTACTTCATCAAATTTGTCAGCGAACGGATGTCCCCAGTGGTGGAGTGAGGAGCAGCAAATATACCCTCAAGTTCAACTGAGTCATCTCTCTGTCTCTCTCTGTCGCTGTATCTCTCTCTCTCTCACACTCTCACTCCCTCCCTATCTTTCTCTCTCTCTCACTTTCAGTCTCTCTCTCACTTTCAATCCCAGCTTTAAATCCCATTCTCCTTTCTCGTCAGCTTCTCCTGCTCCGCTTGTTACGCATGCTTAGCACTATGGATCCTCTACCTTTCTGTCTGCTCTTTCATTCTACCTTCATGTCATCTTTGCTGAAAGGCCCAGGACTTGGTTTTTGAGAGCCAAACTCATGTATTGCTCAAGTCATAACAGAGATTTGTGTTTCCAAAATGGTAACATTAGAGGAAAAGGACAAATTATTCTTCATTTTAATGCATGATACATAATACATTAATGCATGGTAAGCAATTTCTAACCCTTTTTTTTGGTTCATTTGCAATGTAGTGTTCATGACACTACATAAGCAATTACATCCAGAGTCAATAAAGTTTTCTGATTCTGTTCTGATTCTGATGGCACATGTTAGAGGAAGGTGTTTTAAATGAGGAAAAAGAAAAAGAAAGTTTTGAAATGACAGTGGAAGTTTGAACAATGAGAACTTTGACACCTCAGTTCTTACCTTTTTCATTTTGTTACATGTCACATAATCATATTGACTGCATTTGTATGAACTATATGTGTTAAGATCATGTATGCTTGCAGTAGTGTTGGAGTGCTGGAAAGGTTGGCAAGCAGAGAAGCTTTTGATGAGAATCACTACAGTTCATTTGACTCCACCCTAAATATTTACTATCGTTAGGTTTCTGCAGTTCTCACATAGGCCTTTAACCAAGTCATTGCAGACAGAAATGCTGTTACACTAGGAGAGTAGGCCAAAGTTGATGCTGTTATACATTGTGAGTTGTTGTGAGCTTGGTGTATCAGAGGGGCTCTGACCATTTGGTAGCTGTGGAGGTTCCCCATTTCCCCCTTGTAGAAGGGCTTTACTTTGGGGGATGAATGTATGAGGTTATGGGGAGTCCCATGGAATACCCTGTTGCCAAGGAAGCCACAAAAGAGCAACAAGAGCTTTTCGGGAGACACAAGGTGCTGTGCCACCCACACCTCCTTTAGAATCCTCCGTCCTCCGTCCTGCTTATCTTTCACTCTATTCTTCGGTGTTGTGGCAACTTTTACTTCACTCCATTTTGCTCTTTAGAACATGCACATTGGGGTCTGACTCCCAGTCAGGACTACGCCATTGTTGAGGTGTGCAAGGGGTGGGGGTGTTCCATTGGGGTATGTGGGGATTAGCGGGGCCGGTTGGATCTTCTTACAGCCGCCAACCCCCCTCCCGACCAGACCCGCGGACAATGGGGATTAAACTTCTCTTATTCTTCCCCGCGAATCGACGGGATGACAAAGACGGTATTCCTCTGGGCCTTTTAACACTGGGCTGCACAGCTGAAGTTACGGTCGGGGGTGGCTGGGGATTGCATGGGGGGGCCTCACAGAAAATTAATCCTATGGAATTTTCTCCCTCACCTCTCCTTCTCCTTCTCATTGCAAATGGAGCTTTGCGGCCACACTGCACTGTTTCTCCTTGTGTGAACACACACACACAAATGTCAGTCAGTGAGAGAGGCAGAGAAAGGACAACACTGATGCCTTGGTTATCGTTTAACACCCTTCAGTAGAGAAGTCAGTAGGCACTTAGCGAGAGAGCCTTGAGTACGCCTTGAGCTGATACCAGTCAATTTGAGCTAGTGTGCTGATACTGGCTATGATGTCAATAACTGAGACTCATTCAGGACAGCTGACAGTGATAGCGTTAATTATGAGTCCTAAACGACGGTCTCCCGCTGGACACCCGCTTCGTTTAATCAGTGCATGCCATTCAGATCTGGCCTACATGCATGATGGCCCTTTACAATACCTCCCACATCACTTCCACACAATTTCAGCTAACTGGAACCATGGATACTGGATAGCTGTTCAAAAGTGAGAGGTCATGATTCAAACAACAGGCCAAAACGCCGGATATGTAATGACGGTCCAGGTTTTGGCTAATGAGTTGTGTTAGAAAGCCTACAATATGGGTTATGTTTATGTTTAACTTGTCAAATCAGTTGTATCAGACTGATTCTAACTTCTTAAACTGTAAGAAGTGCTTTCAGGGTTGTTGATGGTTTACTGTTAAATAGTTAAATACAGTAGCCAGAGATGTGTGGTCAGCTCTTCACATGTTCTCTGACTTACTACTGCCTTGAATTCATGGTAAACTGCCTTGAAACTTTCATCTTAATGCAGTAAATGAATAAAGTCTTTTGTTTCCAGCCTTATGAGTGTGATTGTGTCTGTCAATCACACTGCAGTCATGCACTTTGTTGGGGTTAAAGAGCATTGTACTATGGGTGTAGTGAATTTACATGATTCCCTTGGCATATGTAGTCAGTGGTGCGCTGCAGAATGCCAGGTACTTTACTGACATTCCAGACCAGCTCATCCTTTTGAAAAGGAGAAAGTGCCAAAAACATGGGTATTACCCCAAAGAGGCGGGGAGGTTAAACTCACTCTGGCCCTTGAGCTAGCTGTGGGAAAACTTCCCCTGGGTCAACCAAACCGTTGCCTAGAGGCAGAATTCAGGAGAGGTACATTTCAGAAACTACTGCTATGCTGTTTTCTTTGCAGCCCAACGCAGGAGGTTCAATTCAGCTTCAGATAAAAAGATACTGAAAAGCATTAAAAAAGAAACAAAACCAGCAATAGCTAATTTAGTTACAGTTGGCAGCTAATCAAGCTGAAGATTTATGAGGTTACAGACTAGATTATACTCATCCCAAGAGAATCAAGACTAGACTTAAACTAAGTCTCAACTTGGACTTGCACCCTAGAGACTCAAGTGACTTGAATTAAGTGACGCCTAAAAGTGCATAATGCAATAACTGTCCAAAGTACATTTGTGTTAATGTATATCAAAGAAAAATCATAATTTTTATTAAAATTAAATGAAATGTTTAATATTTGCCTTAGACAATTTTTGTCTAGCTTTTATTACTATTTCATTGTTTTATTAAATATTCTGCATTGTCTGTGACATCTGTCGGCAAAAAAGTGCTTTATAAATAAACGTAGCTTAATTAATTAATGCTGTAAATTTGCAAAAAAGAAAAACCTGAACATTTTTAACACGTTTTTGTCTTTCCTTGACATCAAGACAAAATGTCAGAATGAAAGACTGAAGAGTGTAAAACGCATGTAATCCACAGAGTAATGTGCCATGCAATTAAATAGGTAAGTACATGGAACATTGACTTCGGCTGTGGTAGAAACCTAAACTTAATCTGAGTCTAGGGTTACTAGTGTGAGGGACGTCTTTTCTTTGTGGACTACAAAGCACCTACATACATCACTCTGCCACATGCAAATGTGAATGTACATCATAGCAAAATGCTTTATTTGAAGGATTAATAAAGTAGTACATAACTACAAGTAATAAGACACACACCACCAGACCATATCAAGTTATCTGATGTTTTGTGTGTTCATTATAACTCTCACAGCTCAAATTCCAGAACGCAAAACAACTGGAACCGCTGTTGGAGCTTTTATAGATCCGTGGACATCCATTTCTTCTGTAATATTTTTTTGGTTGTTTTGTTTCCAGTGTTATGCCATTGACAGATTACTAAAAACACTAGAGTTTTGGGGTTTAATAGTTGGACAATCTCCAACAAAAATGACACCCATCACATCCCCCTCCAAAACACACGTACACATTCTCTTTCTACAGTAGCGACTAAATGATTTGCCTCATAAAAATGCATCTTCTGATTATGAGGGTAGGGTATGCATGTTATCTTGTTCTCTTTACCCTACCCTCTCTCACCCTCCCAATCCTAATCCTATCACTCTTCCTGCGTCTCTCTCTCTCTCTCTCTCTCTCTCTCTCTCTCTCTCTCTCTCTGGCCGCATCCCTCCACAGTAAATAAAAGATTAAATGAGTGTTCTAAAAACACAGACTGGTCACCAGAAGATAATTGTTTCAGCTTTGTTTACTGTGTGTGTTTTCCTCTCTCTCTTCCTCTTTTTGTTCCTTTTTTTCATTATGTCCCATAATTAAAATTCCTTTATTTTCAAAGTAGTTTGACAAGAAGGAGCTAAATTGCCTTTTCCGCGTGTATGTTGTTGTCATTAGCCTGGTTGTATTTGAGGAACAACGGGGAAGGGGAGGGGGTTGGGGCAGACGAGAGAGACAGAGTAAGAGACAGTACCCGATGTCCTTGGGAAAGAAGGAAAGATCAACTTCATAGCATGTGCTTCTTGTCTTTACTCATTCCTTTCAGCATCTCTCCTTCATTTCATCCTCTTCTTATTTACCCACTTTTGGAGCACACACACTCAAAGTCATATAGTCCCCAGCGGTAAGATGTTATGAATCATGTTACTCCAGGGAAGTCACGATGGAGCTGGTCAAATGAATGTAGCTAAAAAACTAATATCATTAGACATGGTCTAAATACGCATTGAAAAAATGTAGTGTAAAATGACAGCAATACATTATTTATACATATACAATACAGTACAGCTTATATCACTAACACACATTTATGCCAGTCATTTAAACTGCAAGTATGACAGCAAACAAATATTTATTCATTCTCACATTGTTCCATGGTTGGAACATCAAGACATTACATTTAATTAAATTGACGATTCATGAAGTTTACATTTACAGCGTTTAGCAGACGCTTTTATGCAAAGCGACTTCCATTTCCTAACTACAGGGCACAGTCTCCCTGGAGCAACTTAGGGTTAAGGGTCTCAGGTACTCAGTGGTGTGCTGAAGGTAGGATTCAAACCCATGACCTCTTGGTCCAGAGGCAAGTATCCTACTCACTGAGCTACCTCCACCCTACTTTCACGTCTGTGGGACAGTGCTAACAGGTTAAAACAAAAACTTGTTGTTTTGTATGTGAAAATAATACAAACTGAATTACTAACTAACATTAACACTAAAAAGCCACAAATAATGCTAGGAAGCTCCATCCCTGGCACTATATTTTCCAGGGTTACAGTTACAATCCAACATTTCAACTCCTTAAATTTGAATTGGATTTGAACTGTAACTTTGCATCAATTCTTATTTCCATTATAGAATTTCCATTCTTTTCTTTACCATTTGAAAGGGATAGCACACTGTAAATTTATTACATTTGCTTGAAACTCAGCTGTGTGCTGCAATTTATCATTTGATTGAATGAGATTTTAATTGCCAATTCTATAAACCCTTTGCAAAAGTAGCTATAAAAGAATGCATTCATGGATAGGCCAATTTCTGGAGAGTGCCATAACACACACACTGTGACTGCACTCTTGCTTCCTGCACCAGTTCCGGACCCCCTCCCCAAATAATGCATTCAATGAACATCATGTGTTTCTCAGTTGAGGGAGCTTATTTAAAAGGTGGCAATGAGATTCTAAGCTAAAATTTGTCATGTGCCTCTTCTGTATCCTGTATGTGATTATGAGATATGGGCTGAATGAGAATTGACTTCATAGGAAGCGCACAAGAGGAGCATACACATCCCGGCGGTGTTGTGACAATGATAAACAATGGTAGCTTCAGCCACAATGGAAAAACTACACGCTTTCCTGAAGGACTGTATATATTATTATTAAGGGCACGTCCACCAAACATGAACAGATTGACCAATTTGTTGCATTAGAAGTATTAATGAATAAATTAATATATTGATTTAAAAAACTAATAAGGGCAGTTATAGAAATGTGCCACCATAGCGATAAACTTCAGAATTGACCATTTAAATCAACAGATACCACACACACACACACACACACACACACACACACACACACACACACACACACACACACACACACACACACACA
>JBBJLR010000001.1:32010859-32028675 GCA_037577145.1 Brachypetersius gabonensis
TGTGTGTGTGTGTGTGTGTGTGTGTGTGTGTGTGTGTGTGTGTGTGTGTGTGTGTGTGTGTGTGTGTGTGTAAATCCCTCTTCACATCGCAGGGCCTGAGAGAAAAGGCCATTGGTCGCCAGACTCTCACTCTCTGACACTCCTTCAACTTGAACCCCTCCTTTTGCCAAGCCTGTGTTTACCCCCACCAAACAATAGGCCCACTATTGGCAATTAAATGCCATTTGGTGATCCCCAGTGCAAGTTAATGGTATTACTGTTGCGATTCTTTCTCTGAATGGTGTGAGGGATTTCTTTCTGCACCAATAAAACACAGCTCACCGTCTTACCAGCATTACATAGCTTACCTTAGGCTTATGATTCACGCCTGCATGATTACCATTTGACTGTTTCTTTAACGGCAACGGCGTAGTCACAGCTATGGCTGCTGGGGCAATCTGTTGGATTATTGGGCTTCCTCATATAATTAAGCCTCATTACCTTATTCGTTTGTCTTGCCATATCGCCTGTCTGTCTTGAGTTGACTGTAGCTAATCTCCGATATCAAATTTACATCTGATTATTCAACATTTTGAGAACTAAAACTCACTCTGGCTGATTCCATGCCTGTCTTATCCTGCTATTCATTGCCATTTTGTTTCATTTGTCAGATGTAAACAAAGTTAATACTGTACATAAAATATTTGTGCACATCTCAACGTAGAAAAATATTCATGGCTGATTTTTTTATTGTCTTCAAGAAGGCCCTGAAAAATAAATCATATGATGTAACTGGAAACATAAACCTGCATTTATGCCTTCAGTGATACATTTGAGATCATCCCAACAATGCACTAATTCATACAGTTCGTTTTGGGTGTCATATCTCAGTACGTGCCAAATAAGCAGATTCTTGTGTATCATGGAAACAACAAAGGCCATAGCAAAAGGGAATGTGACGGAGAACAGTATAAAAGGCCAGTTATCTATTTTCCCACTGCTTTCCGTACCCAAGTGATACTCCATGAACAATGTGTGTTAAAGTCCCCCCCATCGCTTAGTCCCCCCCACTCTCTCTCTCTCCCCTCTCTCTCTCTCTCTCTCTTTCTCTCTCTCTCATTTTCTCTTTCTCCCCATTTTTTCTCTTTCTCTCTCTCTCTCTGTCTCTCTCTCTCTCTCTCTCTCTCTCTCTCTCTCTCTCTCTCTCTCTCTCTTTCTCTCTCCCTCCTCGCTTGTTTGCCCAAAGATCCTGTTTAGTGTGTCGCCTTTTCCTCAGACAAGGGGCTTTGAGAGGAATATGAAAAGACAGATTTAAAGGTGAGAGGTGGCCGGGAGGAGGGTGGGGGTGTATACTATAACAGCTCTCTCGCTACATTTAGATACTCCTCTTTTTAACAACAACAGAAAGACTGAGGATGGGGGGGAGTGGGGTCTGTAATATAAAAATCCTCCCAAACCAAAGGTCAACTTTCTAAGAGTAGCTGAATTAAACAGGGAGGCAACCTCAAACTCTGTTAAACAGGCTAAATGATTTGTGCCCACAAAACGCGATGGAGTAGTCATCGCTGCAATAATACAGTACCAGTCACAGAGATTATTTCCATGAATGAACAAAAAACAGAAATGTGACCATTTCTCTGTGGTTCAAAGTACGTTATCATATAATCCACCTTTCTGGAGAAACATACAGAGTCAGAATTATTTCTGACAGTGGTGATAGGAACCAGATGTCTGAAAAGTTCAATGCCTTTTCCAGAAACACCTCACAGAAAGATATTACATAAACATTACTTGATGTCTATCACTGTTTTAGTTTTGAGAATACGCTTTGTCATAAAATAATTTCGAAGGCAATACAGTCCCAAAACAAAAGCGTTTTTAAGGTTTACCACTATTTAACCAATATCAGTATTACATATAAATTACATACATAGGTTTACTGGTTGGGTAAATGATTACATATTGTGTTGTAAACATAATTTCCGCTTTCTGTCATCTCTTGTGCGAAGAAGATCAGAATCAGTATGTTTCTTGACAGAACACCATACATCTCAATCTTGAACAATGAATGGACTTGCCAAAGAAGTAAAAGAACATACACACCTCAACTCCACACAAATTTCAAAAATATGTCCACTTAAGTAAGAACAAACTGAGGGTCACAAAGAGTCACAAAGACACATACACACATGTGCGGTCTCTCATATGTGACCATAGCCTCAGGCACACTCACCCTTCACACTCCATTTGTGTCTGTGCTAATTTAGTTACATGTAACTATCACTGTGCTTGCTCAGCTATAACTAATAAAACAGCAGCATCAGTGAATCTGGAGGGCCCCCTGCACCTTCTATCTGAAATAATTTGTTCCCCTATTGTTGATCAGAATACACTCACTGTTCAGGCTGGCTCACCCTTAGACTAACACCTAGCTGAATCCAGTGAGGGGACACAAAATAAAACTGAAATTCAGGATGATTGAGATCCTTCTTATATACTGTGAAGTCGTACAAGAGGTGAATGCATTGATTTATTGACGATTGTTTGGCCAATTTATTTTTTCAAAATAGATTAAAACATAAACAAGCTGTCATAACTGGACTAAAATCTGAACTGAGCAGAATGGGGTAATTAAAAAAGACTAGTATACGATATTTGTGTAGAGAGACCTCAACCTTCACCTCTAGACATGCTTCACAAGCTTCACAAATCTGCAGTTGATGGTGGGGGCGGGAAAATGCAATTAGGAACCTTAGACCAGGATTTGAAACAAGATAAGGGCTCAGTTTTTGTGTAAAGAGAGCTTGATCCTCACCTTTTAGACACTGAACGACATGCACGTGTGTAGGCCATTATTCCTGCAGGCCACACCTCTTCAATTATAATAAATGTATCAGAATCATCCAGCGGCATTGTGTCATTGACCCTCTCGCTTCAAGTAAACCCCTGATGTCAGTTACTGAGCTCTTTCTGACAGTAAATGAGGGTGTCGCAATGATTCCCCTCCTCCTCTTGCTTTCCCTGGGGATGTGACTCCTGTAGCGCAGCAATTTAAACCATTTCAGGACGAGCTATGATCTTAATTAGCTACACCTCCATCACATTTCTCTCATACAGTGCAGACTCTCTCTTTCTGCCTCCCTTTCCCTTCTCCTCTCTCTCGCTCTCTCTCTCTTTCTCTCTCTCTCTAATTAAGCTCGCAGTGATCCTTGGCCGAGGGCCTCCGTGCAGGCAGAAGAGAGAGAGACGGAGAATCTGTTGGCCAGGGATTACAACCTTAAGCTAGGGCCACATCACAGGCAATCATTGCCCACCCTCCATCACTCCCCCACATGCTCCCCATCCCCGAGCACTAGTGCAGCACGCAGCTATTTTGTCCATTAATTTGCTTTGTATATTAAGCAGCTCCTTCACTTGAGTCAAAGAGGATTTCCCTCTCGCAGGCAGCCACTGTAATGAGCAATGTCAGAGGAGGTGGCTGGTGTTAGTGCAGCAGACAGGAGAAGAGCGCCGCAGCCTTTTGTAGCCTCCAGATCCCGCTAGTGCCCTTCACTTAAGAGATGCATTCGGGGCCAATATGCACTCAAGAGCCCTCTGCACTTCTGAGGGCTGCTGTTCTGAGAGGATGCTTTAGATAACACAGGGAAAGACTGGCGTCCAAGTAAAAAAGCTGTAATCAGGGCAAAGGTTAGACAATGGGGAATGTGGTCAATATCCAAACTAAATCCAAATAAACGTTTCAGTTTATGTACTAATGGAGTGGTTAGTGCTGCCTTGATATAAAGAACCTAAATACATGACATTACAATGCATGACATTAATATAAATTCAGTTCAGTTTTAGAGCTATTTAATTTTTCTCATGATTCACATGACTTAAGCATGAGGTAATATTTCATTTCAGTCATAATAACTAAAAGGATTTGATATAACCCTACTTATCTGTCTCTGGTAATGTGGTATTTTAATTGAGAGCTGTTACATAATATTGCCAAAACCATGCTCCACTGACTCAAATTTCCAACTTTAGATGTTACACATTACTTATTTATTTTAGACTGAGTGCATATTTTTATTAAACTACTGCAGATCATTTGCACATATAAATCACCCATTTTTTACGTCTAGTTTATATCTATATTTTATTTTTTATATATTTTTATATGTGTCTTTTTGTACTCTGACAATAAAGCTGTCTTTGACTTTGAATTTGAACATGTCATGGAAGATGTTATATGATTTTGTTCAGGAATATGACAGTGCGATTTCACTAAGTTTTAAATTAATGGCATTGTTATACATAAAATGCAATCATGAATTTAAAGGTAGTGTATTGCACACTTCTATTTTAAAAGTAATGTTATTTGACCAAAAGTGTAATAATGTTGTTATTATTATTGTTATTTGTAACAGTTGTAACCCTTTAACACAGTTGCAGTCAAAGTGTTTCTTGTAAATCTCAACTGAAACGGTAATGTAATCAAATCAAAAATGCTTCATGCTTTGTCTAGTTTGTGAAAGAAAAACAAGTTACCCTCAGAGTCCAGAGCATAAGGGCATTATTGCAGCTGCAACAGGGGACCAACTCCATATGAAAGTCAATATATTATTAACATCTTTGTTAGTGTAGTGCTCAGGTGTCCCATTACTTTTTTCCATATAGCGTATCTATATTATCCCTCCCAGACAAAGGCTGAGCGCACCCACACACACGCACAAAAAGCAGCTGAGACATAGAGCTGCGTGCTGCGCGCACCCACAAGTACAGATAAAAAATTTAAAATAAAAGACAATACAATAATACAAAACTGCGTTAATGCACAATAAAATAATTGTCGGTGTGACAATACCATGTTAACTTGACCCAGCCCTAGTAATTATACATAAATATTTATGCAATTGTGTATGTTAATATGATTGATGTAATTAGAGTGTGCTTAGCAAAAAATATTGTGATATTAGAATGCCATCAAATACCATCAAACATTGTTACATATGTTCATAACAATTTAAGGGAACTGTCCTGGTGATACTGTTATATTACTGAACAGCAACCAAAGACATGACATTTGCCATGGCATGGTTTTGTCAATATTATGTAGCCGCATTCAAATACACTGTGATGACAATATGATAAAAAAGAGAAGGAGAAATCAAGCATGGAAAGCTGAACCAGATCCAATTCTTGTCTCTTTTTTTCTCTCTCCTTCTGTCTTTCTCTCTCTCTCTCTCTCTCTCTGTCTGTCTCTTTCTTTCTTGCTCCCTCTCCCAGGATGAAAGTGCACTAGCCGCTGGGTCCACTCTTGCCGAGAAGCAGGCCAGTGATTAGTGGGGCGGAAGGCCAGTACAGCCCCTTTCATTTGGGTCTAGGCTGGGGGGTAGGGGGGGGCCTGAAGGGGGCCGCGGCGGTGTATCTGTGGCTGACAATGGCGATTACCTTCTCCTTTATCTGGCCAAAAGAAGGGGCTTTGAGAGAGCAATCTGAGGAGCGGAGGAAATGGCACGACACAGGATTAGCCACACAACAGGACGGTAAATTAAATGTTGGAGATGAAAGAATGAGCCTCTGACATGCATCAATAGAGAACATTGGCTGCATTCTAATAACACAGTGGAGAGAAATACCTGCAGAGATTAGTGAGAAGGGGTGGGGGGGGGCAATCACATACAGTATGTGGACAACCATAACTATGAATGTTAGTCAGCCTCTGTGTGTGTTTGTGTGTATGTGTACTGAATCTATGTTTGTCCATAGACACATTTCTTGCATCCCCTTCCTCCTCTATGCAAAAACACAGCTGCAATGTATGAACATTTGAGTGTGCTGGATCTCAGCGTGACTTTATTGAGAAATCTGGATTTTCAGTAGATCGGCCTTAAGCTTCAGAAAGAACAGTTATCCTGGCAGCAGTGCTCTACAGCCTCATACATAAACACAACTGACGCACACACACTCACACACACACATACACAGACACATGCTAAAGCTCAGTAAAACACTACCAGAAATCCCCTTGCTCAGCTATCACTTCTTATCTAATATCTTTATTTGTATGATCTCCAGAATGGAGCAGAATCTCATTCATACACAGCACAGCAGCGCTGGGGAGAGAGGCAGCTTAGGATGGTCTTTTGGGAGCACAGACTCACACACACTCACTCAGAGCAGGTGGGTTGAGTTGAGTAAGGTAGAGTAGAAGGACACAAGGGAACAAGGGACTCTTGGACTGGATAGGATTTATAGCAGAAAATCATCTATAAGAGAGTGCTTCGGTCCTAGACTAGACTGAACCCTTACCTTACATCTCGTCAGCCAAATGTTCAGAGATTTTGGCTTTGTCTCCTTTAACCCAATTTATCTACTGCCAGTGCCGTGCGTGTTCGCATTCACTATGTGGAGCTTTTTGTGCACTGTGTTCGGTCACTGTATGAAAGAAGCACTATGCTGTCTTTATTGTTGGATTTGTTTTCTGAGCACATATTAAAAATGGATTTCGCATGACTAAAAGAGCTTATTTTTATTCCCATCAAGGAAACAATGAAAGGCAGATGCAGGATGAAACATATTGCTAAAATAATAGTTATAGTGAGTATAAGATAAAAAAATATGGTAGTTATGTTAGTCCTGAGCTGCTTCACAGGTTTCAAATAACTGGACATGGGAGATTATAACATGAGTACAAGATTATAAAATGGCCGAGAAAGATGTGTAGCCTTGAGAGTAAAATTAATATCCAGAGAGAGAAAAAAAAATAGATAATTACAGAATTATTTGTGATTTTATTCCCTTCTTGTTCTTGAAATTCTAGAACTTGTTCTTGGATTTTCTTGAAATACTGAACAATTGCTTTAAAAATACATTTTGGTGAGCGGGTCTTAATGTTTCACTGCATATAAAATAACAACAGCCGGATTCTACCAATGGGCCAGTAGAAATCGTCCAAAATAAATTATATTTTGTTATATTATTATGAATATAATCTGTTTCACTGACAATATCAGAAGACAGAAATGGCCCTGGATTCTCCCTCTGGTTAACACACATCTGGGAAAACTGTGTGTTTATCATCATATGACTCCTATGTGACAAAAGTTGACAAGAATTGAAATCTTGTAAATGTCAAAAACACTGTAACCAAAAGAAGAGAATTTCAATCTGAACTCAACTTATAATGTTTTTACTCTGGTTTTTGAGGAACCCAAGATTTAGAGATCATTTCAGTTTTTTCTCAAACATTACTTTGAGGCTGGTGCAAATCATTTAGGCTGTAAATGAGTTCTTGTCTGGTAACATATGGATGGAGCAGAAGTCTCTACTAACCTTTACCGCTCTATAGTGTTGTGTTCATATCAGTAAAAGATTACTGCCTGCAGCAGACTGACAGGAGAATGTCCCAAGGGATCCATCCGTAAGCCCTTATTTGCTCTGTAGATGTATACAAACAAGTAAAAGCCCACAGTCCTAGGTTTGATCAAACCATGAGTAAAAGCATGCTATAAATAATGAACGTAACCCCCCCACACACACACACACACACACACACACACACACACACACTTCATTAGGTTTGTTACTATTGAGTGACAGGTATTAGATATGGAGAAAGAGGAGTAGACAAGAAGAACAGAAGGGAAAAAACCCTACTGAGGTGACAGATGACAGGATTTGTAACAGAAGAGAAAAGGAGAAAGAAAGATAGAGAGAGCTAGAGAGAGAGAGAGAGAGAGAGAGAGAGTAAGGAAAAAGAAAGAAGACAGACACAGGCAAGTACATAGAGATGATTCTATCAAAGCGATGCTTTATCAGCGTTATTAACCCAGCCAGTCAAGAAGATGAAGAGGGTTTGAGCTTAAGCCCAGCAACAATAGCAGCGGACAAAGGCACTCCTCCAGCCCCTATCACAGCCATATATCAAATCAGCTGCCTGAAAATGATCCCGGCCCACAGAGCCGACGGGCTGCTGAACCTGTGGCCTCACATTCGCACTTTCTCATCCAGGACAAGCGCACAGATAAGAGCACTTAAACACACACACATACACACGTGTTCCACTGATAAGAGGCCGTTTCTTTCTCACATAAATAGCGACATGTATCCCCTTTCATCCATCGCCTTGAAGAAACATGTGTTAAGGTGTGTATCTCTCTTTTTTAAAAAGTCTTGACTTTTAACAAATCCTCAGGTATGGCAACAAAACCTGTTTAGGGAAAAGAACAAGCTAAACCCTTTTGACAAGTTTACCTTTAGATTACCCTTATACAACGATCAGGTGTGTGTTCCACTGAAGGCATGAAGGCTGGTTTTGATTTTATAGACTAATTGCTACTCCGTTTCTGCTCGGATACTAATAAGATACCATTGCTGCAAATATTTGTTATTAATGTATTCATATTTGAATATTGTTAATAACTGCATCCCATAACAGTGGAATATAAAACATGTTTTTGGGAAGCGTTTAATTGTTCAGCATCACTAACAAGACACACTAAAAGGGAGGATCTTTTTATGAGCATTTTTCTTTGAATGGTGTTCAAAGTAACCAAGTAAATTGTAGGTAGTAATTCATTCTTCATTCAGTTTGCGCTACACTAACTGGTGGTGATTAGCTTTTACTACTTGTTTTACTTTTGACTGGTCTGATACCAGGTATTGGTATCAGTAAAGAATGCTGGGTCAGATCAGAGGAATGAATGAAAAAATAATCTAAAGCAGTTCTGTATTAAATCTACCCTGAAACAAAATGTCATGCTGTTAATTGTGTTTCTTCCACTTTAGTAGTAGAGTGTTAATTAATTAACCTTTTTTTCTAATTATGTTTCATTGAAATAAATTATTTTAGGAAGAATTTTATTTAGTTAAGAAACTGTTAAAATGCTCAATGGAAAATCATATAATCAGAACGTTTTCCTCCATGAAATACAGGTTGATATAGATTAGCAAACGCTTCAGGCACTGTTATGAAGTCCAAATAGATCATCCCCTAAAGTAAATATAACGTGCCAGACAACCAATAACATTTTGATTTATGTCATCACTACAGGCCTTCTGGAAGTTCTATGACTGATAAACAGTGGCAGCTCAATGTCAAGACTTTTTTTTACTATTAGCTCTGGAAAGGCTATATGCGAAATAAAATATTTGTTTGTCTCAAGATTCATGGAGTGCACTTATTAAGCTTTAGGTGTTCACGTTTAATCTAGATTGGCAAAAATTAAATGTGAAAAACTGTCATCTTAGCGCTACCACAGCTCAAGACTCTCATAAGGGTGGTACGAAAAATTAGCATCTGTGTTCAGGAATGATGTATAGGATTTTTTTTTTTTTACTAAGAACATATTTTCCATCTAAATAAGCATGTAAATTATGTCTCAAACAGTTCTTTGAAGGAATATAAGTTCTGATATAAATGGTTTATATTAGACTGTGTAACTGTAAAATATATTATACAGGAATTATATGTGCAATGTGGATTTTGCTTAACAGTAATACATATACTGTAATCAAAAACACAGTGACTGTGTGTGTGTGTGTGTGTGTGTGTGTGTGTGTGTGTGTGTGTGTGTGTATCTGTCTATACAAAACTGATGCAGCTAATTTGTCAAACTCATGAGTGCTCCGTCAGCCTCACTACAGTCCAGGACCCCATGTTACCACTAAATGCCACTCTACCAAACTCCATAACCTCTCCCAGGAGCCACACCACACATGGTGACCTTTGAACTCTTAGAGACAAAACCACCCTCTCCCACTCCCTGCCATACGGCTGAAGACGAAGTAAAATGTCCTTGTGCCGGATGGCACTTGGCAACAAGAGAAAAACGCCGCCAATTTCATTATCCTACAATGACAGGCTAATTATTGTGTTTGTTTGCCACAAATCACTGTACAACAGACAGCCTGTCTGTGTCCTGTTTTCAGCATCTTAATTACTTCTTGTCCTCTCTCTTTCTGACTCCCCCCCCCCCCACTCTCTCTCTCTCTCTCTGTCTCTCTGCATCCTTGCCTCGGCTGTTTGTTTGCATATAAAAGGCGGAAACTAATTGTCTGGACTATAAATATTCGGCATGCAATTAGCAGGCTGGCCTGCCTTTGCTGAGTGTTATCACCTCAGCGTTTGGAGCACAGACCAAGCTGCTTGCTCAATTCCCCATATCTAATGGGAGTTTGATAGCAGCAGAGGTCCTTTTGTTTCAAGGAACAAACATCATCCCAGCGTTGCCCTTTCTGATATTCTTGTTTTTCCCGGTTTACGACACAAAATCATGCGTGGAAGATGCTTTCTATGAAAACGCTATATGATTGAAAGGGCCTCGCTCAGTAAAATTCTACCGTTCTTCAGTAAGGCCATCTGTGAGGCCTCCAAACCCAACGAGAGTCATGAGAGGCATCCTGTGTTTAATTCCAATTCGATATTTTGAAGATTTTTAGAGATTGTGTGCTGTGCATGTATCAATTACTTCATTTTTTGTAATGTTGCCACGTTTTTTGTAGTTATTTAGTGGTTAATTTTATCATTGAATGTTCTTTTTCTTCAGAGGCCACAAAGCTGAGGACATTTAATGGACTGTCTGTTCTGCTTTTAGTCAGCACATGAGATTGGAATGAATAAATTAAAGAGAGAATGCCATTTAACAGGAGACAGTGAGAGAGAGAGAGAGAGAGAGAGAGAGAGAGAGAGAGAGAGAGAGAGAGAGAGAGAGAGAGGCAACTCTTCACGGATGAGCGCTGCCCAGCTTGACCTGCTGAAGTGAAGACACAAAGTCTTTCATCTACCCTAAGCACCACTCTCCACGGAGCAAATGAACCTGTCAGCTCACACACACACACACACACACACACACATACATGCGTTCACCCACACTCTCACACACATTGCTGTGTGAGCAATGGAGTGTGAAGACACGACTCTGCCTGGGAAAATGTAGACTATCTTTACCCTCACATCCAATCCAGGATAAGACACAGCTTAGAGATCCTAAATGATTTTCACATGGATAACTGTTTAAAGACACATCAGAGAGAAAGAGAGAGAGAGAGAGAGAGAGAGAGAGAGAGAGAGAGAGAGAGAGAGGACTGAACAAATTATGCTAAGGAACAGAAGTGCTGACTTTTGCAGAATAACTTCACTGCAATGAGATTTTATTTCAAGTATATGTCACTGTGTACTGTATATACGGCTAAAATGACAATAAACCTACTTCACCTGACTTAAAGTAATTCTGAATAAATTCTGTTTGTTTTCTTCTCATTTTCACACAATGTTACGGGCCGCTAGCATTTTGATTTGTTATCAATACTTAAGAATTTTTCCTCAAAACTGTGACAGAGAGACCCAGGGTCATCACCATGGAGAGGGATCTAAAGAGTTGTTTGAAAGGCCCTCCCTAGGTGCAAAGACTTCTGGAAGCCAATGAACCAAGAGTGAGGGCTACAGGATTGGAGTGATGGGTGAGACTTTGCTAATTATGCCAACTATGATCCTCTGGCCTCCAAAGCAGGGCTGGATCTTATGAAGGGTTGGGGGGGTTCCCATGTCATATGAAATGTGGAAGAAGAAAAAAAAAATCTCTGATATCTTTAATAAGGAGTTTTATTTCTATGTGAAGGTAGGGGTTTAAGATATATCAGTGGCTACATGGACTTCATGTTTTAAATACTTTCTTGATAGGAATACAAAGGACAAATTCCAAATGAAGAGTCCTTTTTTAAGGGTACCATGGATTACAGGCTTGTTTAAAGTAACTGTTATCACCGTTAGGATGGTACAAGAGAGGACTACTAACCGGGCTATTGGGTACAGTACCCAGGAGCCTCTGAGTGTGTTTTACTTGATCGTTGGAGTGTCCAACAGTAACACATGTGCACCATTCCAACAGTGTAAAATATGATGTCATCATGTCATTTTATCGCAATGACAGGTTCCATAAATTGTTCCCTGACCTCGCAAGAATAGGATCCGTGTCCTCGGGTTAAAGAAGTTCCAAATCTTATCTTGAGAGTGAAAACTGCAGCATTTATACAGTGACTCTATTGTCAGTGCAGGATTTTTTGGCCTCTCTTGTTCATGGCCTACATGCCTGAAATGGATATCCCATCATTAATATGGACCCCTTGTTCACTGGCTAATGTTTATAAATTGCCCAGCTGTCTCCACCTTGCCAGAAGACGAGGAGCCCTGTTTACCCTTGAAAGCTAGTAACTTTTACATTTCCTGTTGGCGTGCCCCAGCCGCGGGCTCCATTATCCGCCATGACTATGCAGACACATGGTTGGGTAATGAGATGCGCAGAGTCAACATGTCTCACTGCCCGAGCCCTGCTGACTGCTTCTAGCCCACACCCCCATTCTCCGGTCTCCTGCAGAGACACCCCTAAACACGCACCTGAACACACACACGCAACCCGGTCACCAAGGTGGACACACAAGTCTCTTGAAAAGAGACATATACATACACATAACCCCCCACAGACTGTTGCAGCACAGGTCATATTCATCATAAGCAGGCTGCCCTCCAGAGCACAGTACTCTCCAACCACAAAGCTTTTGACATTATCATGTCCTGCCTCAGTGAGATAGAGGAAGATCTGGTTCTTGGATTATTACCCAGTGTTTCTTCTACTTCAAAATCTCACATTTCTGCTACCATCAGCCAGTTTTTAGAGTATTCTCTTACTAAAGTCAAAGGCTATCAAAACGCTTTAAACCCGCCCAAATATGGTTTGAGCTAAAGACGAAACCTTTCTAATCAACTAATCGCAGTAGCCCCCATTGGAATCAAGTCTTTCTGAAATTAACACCCACATTTTAACATAAATGTTCCTGAAAAAGGTTTGTGGAAGTTGTGTCTTAGAAGAACCACTTCTGTCTCCCTGTGAAACTTTTTAAAGGGTGATTCCTTAAAGAGGGTGAAGAATTTTTAGAGTGTTTAATCTTCTCATAACTAAGGATGATGCAAGAAGCAAAATGTAAAGTGAGTTTTCCAGTTCCTCGCCTCCACCCCCTTCCCAGCAAGAAAATAAAACTTTAACTGTAGTTATTCGAATGATCAAGTCTTATAATTGCATGTGAATGTAAAAGGGATCCAAAAGCAGTCTCTTTAGTACAGAGGGGCTTTATAAAGAGGTTTCATAATGCCTCATATATCAGGTTTTGTGATGTTTAAGCTACAGGTGCTGGAATAGCTTTCACACATTCCTTTATGGACACCTAAAGGGAAAGCACCAGAAAGCTGATTTTGTCTTCCCATCAAATTTCCTTACATCACTTATAGATTATTTAATTATATTACGCGACATACATTTGTTTCATGGTAATAAGTTAATTCTTTGAATAATCTATTGAATAATCAGTTACTGAACAATTTAAAGCAGGCACTGCTGTTTTGAAAAGAGCTAAAGGCAAAGGAAAGAACAAAAAAGCACAAAACAAAACAGGTTTGCAATTCTGTTGTATATTCTGGCATATAATTCTGTTATACAAATAAATACAAACAATAATTGCTTACACTGTATGAAGCTGCTCTGACTTTACATCCAAGAGACTCCACATTTAAATCCCAGGACACTAAGGCCATAACACATTTCAACAGCACACAGAACCATTCAGTGTTTTTACCCTTTAAGTAAAGTTGATGCAAAGCCTGTCCTTCGTTACTGATGGGGGTTAAACATGGCTATACTTTGACCGTACTAAAAGAAACACAACTATCAGTGTGTGATCTAAACTCAAAAGATAATGGCTAGAGGGTTAGACTCTTCCTCCAATAGTCATTAATGCATATTATCCAGCTACTCAAGAACTTATGAAGAGGGCAATGCGTGGTGACAACCAAAAAATCAACTGGGGTTGCCTTAAGTGCTGTATAAGAGGAGGGAATAAACTTATAATGTGAGCAAATAAAACAGAAAAATAAGACCCGAAAAGGGACAACTATTCAAAAGCATCTAGAAATTACAAGATAAAGCTAAAATATGAGCCTAAAAACAGCAAAGAAACAAAAAGTACAATCGAGAACTAAAAAGACAAGTAAAACAGTATGACAATTAAATAAAAAAATGAAGGCTTCATTTGACAAAAAACACCCACACAGACACCTTCAAATGGCAAAGTAAAAGTAGGTTTCAAGTTATGAAGACTTCAGATAAGGAACTTCAAATAAGTGAATGACAGCTATGTTGCTTGCTGAATAGCCTTAAGATAGATAATTGAATAATGAGTCTACAATATAGGAGGTTTAGTTTCTTTAGAAGTTTCTGGTATAATGTTATCTGACCACTAATACACAAGTGTGCTCTTTGGTCATACTGGTAACCGCCCCCAAGATTCTTTTACATCCCACTCTACACTACCAGACCAGTTCTGACTCAGGTCCCTAGTAGCATGAAAGCAATACAAGCCCTGCTTCAGGCCGACTGGTCAGGCGGCTGCATCACAGTCATGCCCTCCTGCACTCTCCACTGCCGCAGCACATCTGTTCCGTCTCCAGAAAGGGGAAATCAAACTTATGCCTCTTCCATAACAAATAACTTCAGAGGTGGAGCAGGATAGGGAGTTTGGAGTGTGTGGAGCAGTCTCTCCGTAACTGCACTCGCCGCTCCGCTGCCTCCATCTCTCCCAGCAGCTCAGCCGTCTGCCCCGCCGCGCCTGCCTGCTAATTAAACATCCACGCCATCAGGCAGCCAGCTGCCGGGCCTCCCTCGAGGATGCCAATTAAGTCAGCAAAACATTTAGACTACAAAACTGTACAAGGGGAGCCATCGTAGTACAGCAATCATTTGCACAAGTCCCTTAAGGCCCCTGCACTGACCTCCCGGCACCCCCCATCTGCGAGGTACTCAGGGAAATACCACCTATACATGCACCATGCTCTCCCAAGGCCCAGACTTATGATCAGGAGTATATTAACATTAGATCAAAGTAATAATTATGTAATGGCAAGACTTGACACAAATATTACCAGTCAGAGGCCCATGAATTATTCATCAGTGTTGCAAGGAGCGCATAAATAATTAATGGACAATGTAAATGGCCACTGGTTCAATTAGCAGTGGATGTTCAACACCTGTACTTAAGTCCGATAAATGGCAGAGGAAACACGAAGCGTGCAGCACACTCTTTGTGGATTCACTAATAGGAAATACTTTAGTGGTGAATTTATGATGCAATCTTGCCCTTCTCTGCCTTTAGGCTCTGCTACACATTTAACATTTAATCAGGAAAATCTCTGCTCTCTACTTAAAGTTTTTGCCCCCCTGAACATGTTGGCCAAACACATTTATCAATTAAAAACACTCTGTGGGTATTCAAACCAAGTTACCATTCATTAAGGAGAATTCCACTGGTTTTGGTGGCTATTTTGCCTTACAGTGCTCTGCATGTATGTTCCTGCCATGATTTTTCTTCAGAAATACAATTTTAAACTTGCCTCAAACTATCATAAAACCATGTGTCATACATTAAACAATATAGCAATTTAATGAGATTATAGTTCTGTTATAGATCTTTTAAAGTTGTTAAATGCAACAGCTGTCTGGTTCCTAACACCAACACTGCAAACTGAAACGAACCACTCACATCAACTCACTCGGAATAGTTTACATATCAACCGCTTACAGAAATTGTGAAAATAGTTTTTAAAGATGGTATTTAAAGAACCATTTATGAAAATGTGACAGACCATTTAAAATGTGAAAGAACTTACACTTTATTTCAAATTTCTATACTAATTAAAACTTTTTACCTGAACTGTTCATCCAATTAGAGAACCTGCATATTTAATAGTGTATGTACATGCAAATCAGCTGTCAAATGAATGCTCAAGACTTAGAGCCATAAACTGAAACAATGATAATATTACAGCCTTTAGGAAAATAACTTTAGCATAAATTACCCTCAGAAAGATTTTCCTGAAACCAAACATGATGTCAGTGACTAAAAAAATTGGATTGTATTTCACTCAAGTAACATTTTACTCTTATCACGGCTCGTGTTTTCCAATCATGTGCAAACCTCCTCAGTCTCAGCCATGGGGCTGGAAGACAGAGTGACAGTGCGACTAGCTAATTAAGACAGGATATGTAAACGATCGTCTCATCTCCATCCCAGACCCCCCTGCTCCTGCTCTGGGCTCCTCTATCAGTGCTGATTAGCCGTGATTCATTTGGAAGTTAAACGAAGTTACCGCGTGTAATCAGTGTCTCTTTTGAAAGATTGTCCATTATGTCAATACTAACTCTGTTTGGATTCCTTTAAGACAACATTGCCTCAAAGAGGGAGTTAGACAAGATGTCACAGAACAAAATGAAGGAATGGAAGGGAAGTAGAGAGAGAGAGTGTGAGAGAGAGAGATAGCAGTTTCTATGAATGGATGAGTGGATGTTGGGACACAGTAATTAGTCTGTGTGTGTTGGGAAGGTAGATGTTTTCTGAGGTAATAGCTTATCTGTACTGTATTTTTAGTCTATTAGTTATTTAATCTACCTATTTATTTTGTTAATTAGGTCTTATTTAGGTCCCGTTGACAGAAAAAAAGACCACTAGAAAGTCTAGATGGCACGATATGTTCTGGAGACAAAAACTGTATGGAGTTCGAGATTCTGATGTTGGTATTATGAGAATTCTAGTGTCTCATTCTGTCCCAGCAAACAAAGGGTTAAATTAAATCTTACTGTTATCCACTTGCTTATTCAGGCCAACCACCAGTTTAATACATCTGAACATCTGAAACAAATATAACAATGAAAATGCTGCATAATGTTTATGATGAACCGAGTGCCAAAAAGGTAAAATTGTATACCAAACAGGTATGTGCATCTCAAATTGAGATTCATATATAAACAATAATGTAATGGACAATTATTGTTTATTTGACACACTTGGAAAAAATTTTTAAAAGGTTACTCAAAAGAAATTGTGTGCCATATCTGCATAAAAAATGCCTCATTTAAGTATCTCCCTGTTAAGTTTGGACACTTATTTTAATTTATTTTCAAAACATTGACTGGGATATTCAAACTTTTGCACATGACCGTAATATATAAAGGTGTGTTTTCCTTGAATGTAAGGCTGGGTTTAGGTTAACTTTTTGGAAAACAAACATCCTCACAGGCCAACTTTTTCCTGCAAGCCACATTTTGGGTAGTCCTGTACTATAAGGACCCATATGAATTCAATTTTCTCTTATTATTCCCATTGTTTTACAGACCTGTATCCAGATATATTAGTTTTGCAGCTCAGAGTATGCTGGCTAATGATGTGTAAGGGTTTCTTGTATTCACACAAAATCCTTTCTCCATTACTCTTCAAGTGGGCTCCACATGTTGGTGGAGTTTTTGATGTTTATTTTTTATTGGGCACATTTCAAATCAGAAGTCTGAGGAACATTGTACTAATCTGCCCTGAACAGTCTTTTGTTCTCCCATATTGTGGATATATCTGATGACCTCACTGCTCTGACATCGGGGATGAGTGGCACTTTGGAGATGATGGCCGCTTTGTTAACAGCGTGAACATCATCTGCATTTTATGCTTTTTAGAATGATCACTTCCAGCCAGTGTAATTGGGCAAGGCTGTCGCTGAAGAGTGGAGAGAGGTCAGCTAATTTAATGAACTGTGCAAAGGTCAGAGAAAATAAAAGAGAAGCAGAGTGAAGCCACTGAGCATGATAATATGTAAACAGAGAGTGACAGAGAATGTTTCTGACTTCAATCATCTAGAGGTATAGGGCAGTTGAAGAAATTACACATGAGCAGCACATATATAGGCCTCTCTCTCTCTCTCTCTCTCTCTCTCTCTCTCTCTCTCTCTCTCTCTCTCTCTCTCTCTCTCTCTCTCTTTC
>JBBJLR010000001.1:32051655-32065056 GCA_037577145.1 Brachypetersius gabonensis
ATAGATAGATAGATAGATAGATAGATAGATAGATAAATAGATAGATAGATAGATAGATAGATAGATAGATAGATAGACAGACAGGCAGACAGATAGACAGATAGATAGATAGATAGATAGATACACAGATAAATAGATAGATAGACAGATTGAAAGATAGATAGATAGACAGATAGATAGATAGATAGATAGATAGATAGATAGATAGATAGATAGATAGATAGATAAATAGATAGCTAGTGTCTTGCTTGCTATTAACTAACTAATCACTTATTTTATTTTGTATCATGTTATTAATCAAACAGGAATTGACCGCGTAAACAAACACCCCCTCAGCGGTCCCCCGTGTGAAACAGCCGAACTGGGCCACAGAAAGTGTCTGCGCGCGTGTGGGGTGTCTTTAAGAAACCAGTGGCTCTGTGGTTAGTTTCAGTGTAAAGGGACTCGATTTGATCCATAATTGCGCGCACTGGAGGAAGGAGGCAGAGCGTGAGACGGGCTGAGATTCGCCACGGCCTCCTTCAGAAACTCCGAGCAGCTGAACATTCAATTAGCGCCCTTGACTCCGCCAGTAATCTCCTTTCACTCGCTCCTACTCCACCACGACGCCCTAATTAAAAGAATGGCTCGAAATAATCGAAACGTTTAGACGCTGGCTAAAGGAAATCGTTTTCCTCCATCCGAAAGAGGGGCGAGAAGATGAAACTTATTTTATATTATTGGAAATTGTCTTCTCTCACGTGCCGACACGCATCTGAAACTCTGATGCACTTCCCACGAATTAAACTCGAAATAAAATCTTCCGGTCGAAAACGCGGTGAACTCCGAAACAATAACTGAAGAATGTAAATGTACCTTCATGCCTGAACAGAAAGGCTCTATAAAACCTACAAAATAGACAGGAGCGCAGAAACGCAACGCAGCCTAACGCGGGGAGCCATAACAACAATACACAGCAGAACAAAAGTGTATCTACATGAAGACAAATCTCACGTGGTAACTGACGTCTCCTCCAGCCATGTGAACAACAATAAAATGATGATGACGACGATGATGATGATGATGATGATTATTATTATTATTATTATTATCATTTGTATTATTCCTACTAATAATAATAACTATAATTGTAACAATACTGTAATAATAATAATAATAATGACAACAATAATAATAATAACCTTCGGTGTTAATTTTATCGATAATTTCATCAAGAGATACACGCACATCAACGTCTCATATTATATGATATGAATGTGTACTTTTCAATTAATTGTGAGAATAACGTATTGCCCTTCTAGGCATTGAAAAAAGCTTCCGCCTTAGCGCCAAAGATCTAAAGAATTCTTCTCTATAAGCTAATTAAATCTATGTCATTTTTTCAAACATGTCTGTGAAATCTCGAGGAGAAATAAAACTAGTCCGTGCTGGTTGCTCAAATGTGTTTTCTACAAAGCCAGCGCTTTAGAAATTATATCCCGGTTAAATATATTTTACGCGAATCTGCACAGACGGTTGCAGCCTGTTTTTATAATGGAGCTACTCACTAATATAAGTTTTATTCTCAGTGATGATACGAAGACAAGCTCTATACTGCGCTGTACTATGATCCAATTAGGAGTCTCAGTAATGTCATATGGAGAAAAAACTCAGAGCACAAGTGAACAATACCTTCTACCTTCTCAAAGTGGAAACGGGCTGACGAATTAGTGAAGACAATCTTGTTATAATTCTCCTCTAAACTGTCATTGCAGCAGCTTGGCTGTTGGGTGTCCATCTGATTGAGTGAATAGTTGTTCTATGTAGGTCAGCTGCGACAGTTACTGTCATTGTGAAGAGACAGACAAGCAACAGTTAATTGAAATTTTCAGCGACAGTTAAGAGAAACTGTACCGTCTCCCCTCCCCACATAGACCAACACCACAGGGACGCAAAGAGGCACTCTTTTAACCAACAAAGTACGAAACTGCATCATTTACAGCATACACATGCACCAAAGCGTGGCAAAACGCATTGGTGCAGCCATAAAACGACTGTTTTGCAGCACCTGTGTAATCTGGCTGCCTTCAAATTGAGAGCTGACAGACGTTATATAAAAAAAACGATTTATGACATCACACCATCATATGCAATATATGCAATTATCTAATAATCTGCATAATCTAAATATAATCAGATCAAGATTCCACAATCCAAAATCATTGGGAATACCACCAAACGTACTCCCACTTCTCAAGCCATCACAGATTTTCTTCTTTTGTCAAGTCAAATTCAGCAGTGTGAGTCTGGTAGCATCAGAGTTTTTATCTTCTTGCTGTTGGACGTTAACTAACTTCCCACACTTTATTAGCTAAAGTTTAAGAGGAGAACATGTTTTTTACAGTGTGTTTGAGTCGTCAAGCAGCTTTTTCGATCACACACTGGGAGTCTTCCAGGGGCTCTAACTCTGTACTTGTTGTTGTTTTAAGGGTGCACAAGTCATCCTTAGATCAGACCTGTCCCGAAGGAGGGGCCTCCATTCCTGCAGAGAGCATCTTTCTTTTTTAATTAAGGGCAGCGCGGCCCTACAGTAACATGTGGGACGGGCAGACGCCGGGCTAATCCGTACCCCGCCCTGCCCATGCTGGACTCAACAATGTGTCTCTGTTCTTTAAGCTCTCCCAGCCAGTCACCGGCCAGACCGCTTTCTCAGTCCACACGGGTTTCTCCAAGTCCTCGCAAGATACTAGCCATGAGCATGAGAGTGTGTTAAACAGGGTGTTAAACAGACTATAACCCTATATCCAACAAAATAAAGAGTTTTGGTTCCTTTTGCATTGTTATATAAAATATTACATATTACTTGATTACTATATTTTGCATGAATTAAATGTAACTTCACACCCCATAAGTAATATGATTTACATACTTTTAAAATTCCAATAATTTGAAATAATTGTAGTTTTTTCTTCCACAGTTCTACTTAGACATCAGGTTTTTAAGGGTAATCTTATCCCGTTGTTTATATATGTAACTATACTACATTATATTGTTATGATGATGATGATGATGATGATGATGATTGTTATTATTATTATTATTATTATTATTATTATTAACAACCAAAAAGACCCTAATCAATTGTACAGCAGGGTTATCTGTTTGTCCATACTTATCCAGACTAAGCTGACATTTTTGCACTACTTATTTAAGTTTGTGACATCATCAATGAATTTGGTAATCTTGTCAAAGATTAAATCAAAGGGTGTTTGTGGCCTTAATAACAGATTTAGATGTTTTAAAAATGAAGTCTAAAGGGATTGAGTTAAGCACACTAAAAAGCATGTGATTTTAATTTTTCTGACTGCTCACATAAATCTGTGGATTTATGGAGATCCGATACTGATAATATAGCAGTAGCAGCTTGACAGCTTGGGTGGGTGCTAATGTACAGGCACCCCCCCCCATATGCACAAAAAAAATTATGCATAAGATTACTGTCACCACTTGTTGATTTGTCTTATTGTTTAGTTTCAACTGTTGCTGCCCCTCACTTCAGATATGTGCTGCACTTCAAAATTTTATTGAATACAGCAAGAAACATGATCAGTCCATGTTCTTTCCTGTTAGGGCTTTCTCTCTTGCCTCTAAGCAGAATAAAAGTGAACAAGCAAAACAGGCCTCCTACCATTAGACAGAATGCTATTTGGTTGAAATGGTGGAAAAAAAATGCATAAGCTGCTTAAGAGGTCTCAACATATGCTGCACTGAAACTGCGTGTCATAGCTCCGTCCACTGGTCACTTAATACCTAGTTAGCTAATGCGCACCCTTCAGTGAGAGTCCATTTAGGCCCCTAGGCCCACAGTGAGACTATAAAACTCATGGATTATGTTGGATGGAACAGCTACACAACATCTAGCCTATTTCCTCTGTTAGAACATTAATGAAAAATCTCCATAAGAAGACAAATGGAAATACTTTTATACAGGATTACTGGACTCTAATGGTGGGTTTTTTTTTTTGAATGGATGAGTGAGTGTTAAGAACAAAATGATAGTCTAATCCTAACCATGAACAAAAATTCCAAGAACTGGGGACTATTACAGCCAACACAAACCCCATTACTACATGTAGTTTTAGACTCTATAGCTTTAAACATTTCTTCAGCAAGAAACATGGCTACCAAAACAACCAAAGGTCTACCAAAACAACCAAAGGTCTACCAAAACAACCAAAGGTCTACCAAAAACAACCAAAAAAAACCCCAAAAATAACATAAAAAATAAATAAATAACATTGTGTACGCATTGGAAAAATTACTGCTATGAAGGGCAGTACTTGGTGAGCACCAATGTTCAGGTAGGTGTCAAAGGAACATCCACATGAATGCCAGAACCTAAGGTTTCCTAGCACAACTTTGCCCAGAGTCTCACATTACGTCCGCCGTTGCTCTTTCAATTGGGCATCCAGCTACTATCTCCTTTTTTACTATTTAATTTTTCATGGCCCCATGATCCAGTCATGACGCTCACATGCCCCTTGTACACGCTTTTGGCAACAGAGGACTATGGTCAGCATGGGCACTCTGACCAGTCGGCAGCCATGCAGCCACATTCATTGCAATGCCAGCATTAACGTTTTCCGCTATTTGTGCTACAGGAGCTCCTTACACATATCAGTGAGCTTCGGGTGCCCATGACCCTGCTGGCAGTTTACTGGTTATCCTTCCTCGGCAGGTGCTAACCACTGCATACTGGGAACACTCCATAATACCTGCCGCTTTTGGAGATGCTCAGACCCAGTCATGTAGCCATCATATCTGGGTCACTCAGATCCTCAGCTTGGCCATTTTTTCTGCTTCACACATCAACTTCAAGAAAGGTGCTGAACCAAAAAACAGAATAAAGTTAAGTTAAAAAATAAATTCAGTGGAATTACTAAACTGCCAAATACAAGTTTTTTGGTAACAGAGTAAATGTATTACCAAAATCTATTGAAATAGTACGCCTGTTTAAATTTAAGTAAAGTAAATTTAAGCAATTCGATTCTCCTCTGCACTGCACCACTATAACTGGACATTTTTTTGTGTGGATTACATACATGTATCTTCCTGCTATAATCTAGTAGCAGCTCTGTGCCACCCTTTAGAACAGGCTTACTGGGTTGCATCATTAGCCCAATTAGGCAGGTGCAAGAGAGGAGGTCTTACCCATCATTTACCTTTTTAACGACCTCTCACATGTACTTAATCTCCTGCAAACAAGACACACTTGTGAGAAAATGTAATGGAGAGTGCAAATTAATTAGCAGAAACTGTAAGATTATAGCTTTGAGACTTCCCTGGATGGACAGTGGTGAGTTAGAAACCTGAAAATAAGTGAAAATTAAGGCTGAAGGTGTGGGTTGACTCACGTGGGACCATGTGCTTCAGTTTTCTATTGTAAGAGATCTTGGTTCACGGCCTGTTTGAGTTTTACAGGCCCTTTAAGATCTTCCTAATCACAAATTCGACATTCATTTACTTTTGAATAGTTTGATGTTAATTTAAACCAAAGTTTTATTTTTATTTCCTATTGTTTAAGTAATGCCTGCTTACTTACTTTTAAAATGCGCCTTACTACAAGTTAGGCTATTGGTTTGCAATTAATTACTGCATTAGGCTGCCAAAATGGAGTTGTTTCTGTCCTGTCTTTCACTGTAAATTTAATACAGTGTCATAAGTTATAATTATACACAAATTTAAGGGTATTATAAAACATAATAATATATTCCCCATCCCCAAAACCACATCACCTGTTGTTTCCCTGACATCTCAGGTTCTGGCTTTAGACAGTGTAATTAATACACAAGCTCCTAATTGTTTGGGGATAAAAAAGATGACCCGCACAAGGGAATTCTTCATTATCCTAATCAAAGACACAAGAAATCTGAGCACTTGATCACACACGTAAGGTTTTGGCCACAGCTCTCATCAGAGACGTCAAAGTATTCTAGCCTAAGATAGTATTCTAAAGTTTTTTAAGAATGCCTTTATCAATCACTTTGAAATAAGAAAATGTAACTGTATCTACAGTCATTTGTATATTTGAAGACAAGAAAGTGGAATACATGAACTGTGCTAATAAGACATTTTAAATGTTACCTTTATTTCTTGACACTTTTTTGTTCTTTTGGGTCAAATTCAAATCGACAGCATTACCAGTCTTTGAGCCAGAAGGAGAAAAAAGACCCATCCAGAAGCCTTGGAGGACTTGGAGGCCTACAAGCATGAATGTCTGAAACTAATATCAGCATAGATTAACATACTATTTGCAACCAGTCTCCTAAAGTGTTGATTGATTTTTATACATAATATGTGAGGAATCTGCAAAGGAGTATATCTTAAATAGTATATAACTGCTGCAAAAAGAATGTGTTTTTCCTGTGATCTAAAGAATAAATACTGGCAAATTATCTAGTAACATTGAGTTGAATCAGCCAATAAATCCTTCAATCAAACACGTGTGTTTTCCTCTGTGGTCCTCTCCCTTTTTTCCTACTCACTCTATCCATGGACCACATATATCCAACCAGCCACCACCTCTTGACCCACCTGTTTAGCAAAGGCTGGGCACTGGAGACAGCGCGTGCCGCACCAGCCGCTTGGCCACTAGTTATTATCCCACCCAGACAAAAGGGGTATTTAGGCTGGCCTGTACAGCCCCAGGGTACGCAGTGGACTTTGGGGGGTTTATAGGAGAGGGCATTATGGAGCAAATCTGACAGACTTGGCTTGGTTGAGTGACGTGTGCAGCTGGGCAGCAACTTGTTTGTGTATGCGGATGTGGATGATGTATTTTTATGTGTTTTTATAAACAACCATATTCCCACTAACACACTTAGGATGTACTGGAGTAAAGCCAAATATATTACAGCTTACATTTGTCAGAATTGTAAATAATTCAGTCACATATAGAAATTCACAGTACTACTTGGAGGAAGTGTAGTCATTTGGTATTTCACCATTAGTATCTGGGCTGTCAAAGCCTTTTATCTCTCGGGGAACGGGTCAATGAGTTTTAAACCAGCTTTTCGTCCTAAACATATAAAATATATTAACTAAACTTTGATAAGTAACATTTATTTTCGACCACAAAGTAGAACTGTAAATATCAACACAATAAAATGTAAATCTACTTTACTTACCTAACATGTATAGTGTCCTTAAATAGAAAGTAATGCAAAAATAAACCTTTTGGAGTTCTGTCATTGTTTACTTTGGGAGGCTTAGTTATAAAACTGGGCTAAAACCAACCCCGCTGTAGCCGGGCTAGCACAATCTGAGAGTGTGACCGGTGCTTCAGAATGGTGATTTATTACAGTGGGTGATAAATATATTGCAATTGTCAATAATAGGACAACACAGTATCTAGTAATTAAAAAAGGATGAAAAAAATAACTTCCTTAGTAAAAAATGGTCATTATGGTGGATTTGGACCCCTACACTTCCCTAGTCAAAAGAAATCTAGCTTTAGCGATCTCTGTTGCCCTTGGCTTGCTCACTAGGGGCTTGGACCTATATTCTGAAAAGCTGCTTTGTGATGACATTTTGTTGTATAAAGCACTATAGAAATAAAATTGAATTGAAATTAAATAATGCTATAAATTCCACATGCAAACCTACACTGAAGTCTGGCATCTCATGCTATCAAGAAAGCTTTGTCAAGTGACTTTCTCTATTTAGGCTGCAATTTGCTTATCGAATGTCATACAATGGTGTTAAAGTAGTAAAAAGTTATAATTTGCAGCCTTGCTTTTATAATTTGCGGTTAGCTTTTAGCATGTATGAGGCAATATGATCACTTGACCTCATAAGTCAATAGACCCAGTGACATTCAGGGCAAAAGAATGCAAAACAGCTTTGGAATATATTTGTTTAACATTGGGACAGGGATGATTTTCATAGAAAAAAAATGTAAGCATACAAGAATGACACAAGATCTTAAAGCTCTATGAAAGGTCAATTTATGTCTGACCTCTTTGTACATAATATTAGATTTCAGATCATTTATACCTCAAAGATGGCTGCTGCAATATTATAGTCCTACAAATGTGTAGACTCTAGACTCTAGCATCTTTAATGGTCATCTGGTTAATATACCTGATTTATTCAGATGTCTAATCCATAGCAGTAGCTACATGACTGTGGTTTCAACTGGTTTTTATGATATGATCCTTCTCATCTCTTCAAGTCAAGGTCATATTTTCTCCTCTGTACTGCTAGCGTTTTTCATTTCTGTGCTCTGCTACAAGCATCTTATCGGGCAAACTAGACCCCGGGTCTTCAGTTACGAGCTTAGAGATATCTTTTGGGGAGCACTGGTTCAATGTAAATATAGCCAAACTGAATTGATTTCTCTGTTTTGTTCCCTCTGCTGACATTGTGCTGTTTCATTGACTATCCCCTCCCAGAGGGAGTAAGGGGGGCAGCAGAGGTCAAGCCACAGTCTCTACAGGGAGCAATGGCTTTAACCTCTCATTCCCCTTTAAAACAACTTATCACGCCTCAGGCTACAATATGTCGCCAGAAAATTTTGCACTGCCCAGAAAGCTAAAGAAACTGGTATTTGCTGTTTTATGCACGAATCAGCCAGATGCAGCATATAAAATGAGAAAAGGAGTGCTTGATAACTACACTACACAACCTTCGCATCCTCTAAAAACATTTTGTTATGACCTAACCATGCTTTGTGCAGTTTTTACATGTGTGGAAACTAACATGTGCTCATCCCTGTCTTGGTCAAGGCATTGCTAATATCAGCATTGTTAAATATTGCATTGTTAAATGAATAATAAATGAAAAGTCATATCTGTATGACAGTTGTGATGTTCTGTAAAAGACTTCATCTGTTGTATAGTAAGATACAACACAGTACAGAAAGTATAATGAACATGTCATTGTACTAATGGAGGCTTTTAACATGTGCCTCTGTACTAATTCGACATGCAAGGAGCAGTCTAGACTGTGTTACATCTAAACACTGCATGCTACTGAGAGCTGTTTTTGTTTATTGTTTCCTTTGTCACGGCCGCGTCGCGCCAGTGACCCACAACTCCCCTTCTGTTTGTCATTAGTTGTTTGGCCTAGTTTCCTACATACAGCAAACCCATTTGCACGCTACTCTAGCTGTCATTTGTATGTAATAGAGACAACATGCACCAAATTGTTTGAAATGGGCAACAAACAGCCAAACAACCACTTCAGTTATTGCTTACATCATAAACTCACAAAAGCAATAGAAAACAGATTTTCTAATATCAATGGTGGGTCTCGTCAGAAGATGTTTTCAACTGAAACTTACACTGGCCTATGCTATGAGTGGGTTAGGGCAGTTATTGTTCATGTCTGAAGAATAAAATCAGCATGTTTGACTTTTACCCTACAATGTCACAGAAGTGTGAAATGTTCAGTCTTATCAAACCAAGCCCTCCCTCTGCCTCTGCTGGGACAGAAGTAGGCACTCTGGAGTTCCCATAAGAGACTCAGCTCTAATTAGTGGGGCACACTGGTTCAAAGGCGGACTGTCTCTGTGTTTGTCTGTGAGGAGGTCGCTTCTAGTGGGACGATGCACAAGGGGGACATTTTTTGTACAGGTTGTACTACTGCCAGTGGTACACAGTATTACAGAGATCCTCAAATAAGTGCTGAAATAAATCTTCTGTTGCATTGTTTAGGCCAACTACTGAATAGTTGGCTATATGCTTAGCCTGTTTTTATACTTGATCATGCACAACATTTATTATAAAATATATTAACTATGTTAATGGTATAATAATTCAGATGCTTACCGTTAAAATGTTTTAATGGTTTGATCTTGCCTTTATTTTGGTCTGAATTTTTTATTTATAATTCAACAAAACATTTTAACATACTACACAAAGCCACACTTATTTGAAATGTTAGTTGGCATTCCGGTTTACACTATTGTTTCTAAATGCTTAGCAGGTGCTGGGTGTGTAGGCACACTTCCTGCACATGGTCGGCATCAAAACTGTGTGTGTGCTTGTGTGTGAGCGTGCATGTGTGTGTTCTGGTGAGGTTGCATAGGACAGTGGGGCCCCAGATGGGTTAATGGGGAGCTTAGCATCATGATTACAATGCAACAGTGTCGCCTTCAGATTTGGCAGTGATTGCCCCTAAGCCCACGCGCAGGACCTCACGTTCAATCTGACCTGGGGGTTTGAAGGGGGAGGGGGGCAGCAGAGGGTGCATAAACACCACTATGCTACCAGGAACACCATACTCTCTTTAGCCCCCGAGTCATTCTAGACAATCTGCCACTCAGTCTACATCTACATCTGTCAATCTTGCAATCGAACCAGTCCCATCAATCCAAACTGGTCTCGTCCAAGAACAGCAACACACAAGCAATTATGCATGTATATACATCATCATTCAAAAGTGTGGAATTGCTTCAATCAGTATGGAATCATTGTTCTGAACAATAATAATAACAACAATAATAACAACAACAATAATAATAGCAACAACAATAATAACAACTATTATTTTTATTATTATTATTATTATTATTAAACAGAAGAAGAAAAAGAAGAGAAATAATATAATATCAGAGAAAGTCATAATAAAAAAATTTAAAATAAATAAATAAATAATACTAATAAATGTAATACCTCATCTAATGTAAATTACTTACATACTACTATAAACTGATATTTGTAAATAAGCTATTGTTTCCACCCAAATGCATTTGAATGTTGAATACTGAATAATACAGTATAACCCCCCCAAATACATTCTGTTGTCTTGTATACCTCACTTTACAGATCACTGCTGAATACAGACACAACAGTAATTAATTTAAAAGCGTTTGAAAGCCATCTAAAAAACCTTTACACGTGTGGTGTGGATACAGTAAGAGGAACACACACTGAGGAAAAAAAAAAAAACACACACACACACACACACACACAAAGTCACCCCTCCATGCCCTGACCCCCTACGCCCCACCCATGATGTCTGTCCATCAGAGGCCAGGCTGAGGTGGGCAGAGGAGGGAGAAAGAGTGGTTGTGGGCAGAGACAACAGCTCCACTAATTAAATTGTACCAGGTTAATCCCTCTGTGTCCTCTCCACTCACTCTCCATCCCACGCACGTGGAGGGAGTGGGGGGTGGGAGCTTCAGCAATGACAAACAATAAACATTCATCGCTAACAATAGCAGCAAAACATAGTAGTACATAAAAACAATCAGAAAACAGCAGGCCTAGTGAAACAAACAATGGGCCACTTGGGTTGAAATGCGGTTATGAGAAGGACACATGGGCAGCATCTTCACAAACAAACCCAACGCAGATAACAACAACAGTACAATGACATACACCTGCTGCATGTAACAAATGACCTATTGTCCTTACTACTAATACGCAAAAAGAAAGCGGTGAACATTTAAAGCTCCAGTAAGTCATTACCATGAGTGGCAGTAAAAACAATGTGTTTTCACTGCAGATGAAGCTCAGACCTGGTTTAGGGTTGGCTAAGGCTTTGTTAATGGAAATTAGAGTCTGAACTTCAGCATCTTAACGACTGTACTGTAAGTGACCAACAAAGCACACCACAGTACTCCTAATTGAAAAGAACAACCTATGACCCCTACAGCAGGAGGTCCCCAAGTCAGCTTAGAGTGAGCGACCGCCACCTTGTCATTCTCCCAGCATGCACAGCTCATAAACACACTTCTGGCTGTCTGGCCCTCCGCCCCCTCTGCACTGTACGGCCCTTGAGAAATGGTGTTTTGATGACCCCTTCAGCATGAAGGCTGAGAGAGCTGCTCTCTCACCAGCACCATGTGACAGACCAACATGGAGGTGGTTTAAACACTACTCACAGCAGTTTCATGCGTTCTTATAAGACGTGTGAGATTATTTTGGACATGATTTTGAAAGTCTAATTTTTGACAAAGATTAAAACATAGAACAACACTGTTGCCTTATTGCGTACAAGTGGGTGCTCTTAGCATAAATCAGCTTTTGAGCCTGTTTTTTTAAACCTTAAAGAAAAACATGTGCGTTACAATCCAGTCTTTATCAGCTGCACCTGTAGATGAGTCAAAAAATTAGAACAGAAGTTAATGACCTCAGGTTTCAGCATCTGCCCACTGCCATTCAAAATAACAGAATTTTAAGTGACTGAGTTTTCTGTTCTTTCACAAAAGTACAGGAGAAACAGTACAGGGAATTAATCTTGATAATATTCATTCAGTAATAAAAAACGAGTCTATAAATGATTTTGCCACTACTATGACACTAATATGCAAGTTATGTAGTCATGAGACTAAGGAACTGAAGCATGGGTTCTCCTACCAACCTTAGTAGTTTAAAGGGTTATGGTGGGTGTTTCTACTACAGCAGCGATGTGTTCCGGCACTCTGGGTGTTGCCACACTTTAGTGGGCGTCTCTTACACACTCCTGGGGTGGGAGTTTGTGAGTGAGTGTTTGTGTGCGTTGAGTGAGTATGCGCAGTTGGCATGCTTCTGTAGCGGGCATGCTCAGAGGTGTAATGTCTGATTAGGGGATTACAGGGGAAGTGCTTCTTCGCAGTTCTCTGAGAAACAATTATTAACATGTTGGTGTCTCTAATCCTGGATAAACACAGCTTTTCAAGAACAACAGAGAGGCTCCCTCTCTCTTTCTTCCCTCTCTCCTCTTCTCCCTTTAAATCCATCTCTAAACCCCCATAGTCACTTGAACTCCAAAGCCTAACTAATACCAGTTGAGCAGACAGGGCATTGGCGTGGAACAGTGTCATTAGGAGAATACCTTCGCTTGCACGTGTTGCACCGAAAAAACAATCCCCCTGTACTGCAGCAAACCAGCAGGCAGCACTGAGAAGCGCGGCCTGGGGAGGGGTAGGGCGAATTTAGTTGGGGGACGAGATCGAATAAGACTGCATTGTGCTCTAGAAGCTTGTTCAAAAGGGCACTGGGCTGAAGATGTTTACAGTATGTAATCTTTTGTTTGTTTGTACACTTCTCCCATGTAATCAGCTTTCTGGTGTTGGGAGGAGATTTCACAGAGTGCCGGGAATGGAGCTCCCAGGTGGGAGAAAGAGAGAGAGATTGAGACAGAGAGAGAGTTATGCTTTCTGCTGCTCTCCCATCAGCTCTATATATATATAACATAACCAATACTGTATATAACGAGCTATAAAAAAACAACACAAACACACCAACTGTCACTTTATCCCTTCTGCAAAAAGAGCAATCACAGAGCAATCAGCCTATATGGAACATGTTGGGCCAGCGGACAGTACATATTGGTGGATGAGGTCTCTCTCTCTCTATCTCTCTCTCTCTCTCTCTCTCTCTCTCTCTCTCTCTCTCCCACACACACACACACACACACACACACACACACACA
>JBBJLR010000001.1:32074452-32094331 GCA_037577145.1 Brachypetersius gabonensis
CTTATAGCCTCGGACCTCAAGCTCATAGGCTGAAATCATGCCGCGTTAGGGGCCGTTCACATATCGCGTCTTTTGCGCGCAAGTCCATTATTTCAAATGTAGACGCGCAGCAGCTGCGCTCATAACGGAAGCGACGCAGCCGCGACGCGCCCGTTTTTTTCAGGCGCGTCCGCGCGGCGTTGAGTGGAAAACATCTCAACTTTTCAGAATGCCGCATGTGACAAGTCATGTGACAAGATTCAACCAATTAGCTTCCTTGCTTTTCCCTGCAGTCCAGGGATTTCCTGAATTTTATGATTTGCCCATTATTTTTTTAAGCCAACTTTTCCTAAAATATAATCCAGCTGGTCCCTGTCAAGTCTGAAATAGGCTTTGAACCTCCGGCTGTCCAGGCAGAGCTCCTGGATCAGCTGGTGTTTTTTACACGTTTGAATAATGTTTTTTTTTACGTTTTTGAAGAATGGGGTGCACCCAAACACTACAGCGTTTTTTTTTTCTTTTCTGCGTAAATAAATCGTGTAGCAGAGTTACAGCAAGGGTTTATCGTTGGTGGAAATTCAATGCTGAAATTAACGGAGAGCGTGGCTGATGGTTGCTCAGCAACGACAGACACTCCCGGAGCTCAAGCGTTCCACCAGCGAGTGTGAGATGATGAATGACACCACGCGCGTCTATTCACTGACCACGAACAGGACATTTTTGTTAATGTCTCGCGGGCGAAAACTTAGTTGTAACGCAAGGGTTACTGAATATGTAACGAGTAAAATATTACTGAAAATTGATTCGTAATGCCTTACTCTACTGCGTTACAGCAAAAAGTAATACGTTACTGTAATACATTACTTTTGTAACGCATTACTCCCAACACTGCAGGTGAATAACTTTATCTTGTTACAGTGGCACCTGTCTAGGGGTGAGATGTATCAAGGAGCAAGCAAACAGTCCATTCTTGAAGTTGGTATGTTGGAAGCAAGAAAAATGGGAAAGAATCCCAGTGAATAGGGGGTAGTTCCTACCAAAAGTAGTTCAAGGAAGAACCACCAGTAATCTGGTGTCAGGGTGTCGGCCGCCCAAGGCTCACTGAACATATAGGGAGTGAAGGTTAGTCCGTTTGGTCCAATAATACAGAAGAGCTACTGCAGCACAAATGTTAGGATGTGTTATCCATATACATGGAGCATTGCTGGTTGCTGTGTATGGAAACACACTCCTATCCATCATCAACAAGAATCAGAACACTTTATTGAGGAAACATCATCAGTATGTATGTAAGCATCAGACTGGAGCAAAGAAAGCAGCCTGGTCTGGAGGGACGCTCATTTTCTTGAATGTCCCTCCAGATGTGTCAGAGATGTTTTGATGTTGCAAGGGTAGCATACAAAAGGTGATTTAACTGTTATGACTCATCTACATATTAACTCCTTAAACTGCACCATCATAATCAAATCATCTGCATTTTTGTTTCACAGTATATTGTCAGTTTAATGTATAATGTCAACAAACCTTCAATAAGAAAGTATGTTTTAGCACTTTATCTAAGCCAATAAGGTTCTATGTGGTACCAAAATGATTCTGACTTGTAATATGTGTTGTATTATATTACAATTTTACACATACACATGCCTTTTCAGATTTTTATTACGTTAGAAATGCTTAAAACAAATTTAACTGACTGGATTTCTGCATTTTATATTCTGTACTAACAAATAATTTAGCCACAAACTAGTTGTTTTGAAGAAGAATTACAAGGTATATCTTTATTGCACTTTGTGTTGATCATGAAAAAAGAGAAAGTATCACTCAGCTTAACGTTAAATTCTTTCTGGGTTACGTACTGTTGGGGAAAAAAATCAACAGCATTCTTCAAAATTGTGGCACAATTATATTCAGTCCAATGGTTTTGAGAATTAGGACTCGTATGTATGTAATCACTGAAAACGTGGAATAAACAGAAGAGATTTCAGAACTGCTTTGATTTAGAACAGTTTGATTTGCACAACTTGCAGGACCCATGCAACTTGCAGAACCTGAAATTGAAAGAACCTTATTTTTTAGATTCAAGGTAGGGTGTATGAAGTCAATGCAAATATACAGCTGTAACAAAACATGAGGGTAACACCTCATGACCACAATTGTACCCTGAAAGGAATTTTTTTAGAATGTGTGGTTACTGAAGAAAATATTCTATTATCCTACTAAAATACAATTAATGAATAACGTATTGAGACAATAGAATAATATGGATGCAGTTTAAGCAAGTTAACATTCTAACTACTCTTGTGTTACCTCTACCACCTCCACCTTCTAGCTGTTCCTCAGACTTGGGCAACAACTAAAGAGACAATCCCCACCACCTCAGAAGACAGTGCTGTAATGAAAACATTTGTCTATGTCAGCTCAAAAGTAATTACTGTGTTTTTGCACAATATCTGCGAATATTAAACTGTTATCAAAACAACCACTCAAACCTCAGTTCAAGATTTAGGAAAGTGTATGCACACTTTACAGTCAATGTAAATAAATAAAACGGATAGAAAACCCCAAACTTCATCAAATAAAATACAAATTAAAGGCCAATGTGCTCATACAGTCAAAGATGCTAGAGAATACATAGTCATCTATCATCTGTGCTGAAGAACAAACCACTAATCTGAAGCATGATCTTTCTATAATACTGACCATTAGTTTGTTTCACACTGACAGTTGAGGATTTAAAATTTCATTCTTGGTGCTTACTCCGCATTATCATACCTGTATTAGCAAGTAACGGTCATTATATTCAAGCTTGTCATCATTCTTCCATCTTGTAGGCTGTTTATTATTCATCTGATTGGACATCTACACACAGTGGGTATCTGCTGGTGGTTCAGTTTGCATAACGGTTTCATTGAGGTCTAGTGCTTTTGTCTTTGAAAGTCTCTGAGCATGTCCCTCTCCTTGCGGAGGTCTGTGATGGCTGACTGGATGACCTGGCTTTGAGGGTCCGTGGATTCTCTCTGAAGGTAGAGGCTGAAGTGGTGGATACTCCTGCTCAAGAGAGAGTCTGGCTCATGGTTGCCACCTCCAAACCTGAGCAACCGCTCTGCAGCCAGAGCCAGATTCTTATCCCAGTTGGATGGATAGTCAGTCTGGGCATCCACAATTTCACAGTACAGCTGGCACAAAAGTAAAACAAAAAGATAAAAATAAAACCTAAAATACAATTAAAATTCTGTTCCCAGAGTTAATTAAAACCAACGAAACATTAAACCACCCACTACATGACATATTTCTTTACATCTGGGGACATGCAAAAAACAAGGTAAAATTAGTAGAGAGTGTACACTAGCAGTTTCTACTCCATTTCATCACAGTCAACTGTGACTGGTTCACTGACTTCACAAGCGAGCTGAACTGCTTGCTGCAATAGCTGCCTGGCCACAACGGTTTGCTGGTTAGCTAACCTGCCAGTCGGGTATGTCAATCCCCAATCCAAGCCAGATAGAGCGTCTGTTATACACACATACCCTTTCAGAGTATACAAGTTATGCATGCTGGTCATGAATATGCATTTTGGATGCATCTGCAAGAGATTGTGTGCACAACTGACCACCCAAAACCAGCAGAAAGATGACTTTCAGAACTACCAGACATAAAAAACTATCACTTACTAGCATGAAAGTAGATTTACAAAGCCATGATTTTACTGGAGGCTTTAGTTGACATGGAATGTCTAAGTTGCCCTTTACATTTAATAAAATATGGACTGCAATGAACAATGCAAGTAGTCAAAAAGATTAATTTAAATCTCACAGAAATATGAATATAAATAATCTATGCCAGAGGATATGGATCATGTGTCCAGCTACAATGTATCAGTAGCATGTCTGACATAATCGACAGAAAGTTCATAAAGGCAAGTAAAAGGAATAAATTGACATCTGCATGTGTTTTCCTTTGCTATTTTATCTCAGAAAAGGTAAGATATATTTATTTAACAAACAGTCAAAAAGCGTATCAGAAGGTCCTTGGGAAATGTGTGTGGGAACGTATTTTTGTCAGATAATGAGAAAAATACATATGCAGCTTAAACAACCAGTCAACAGTCTTTTGATTATAAGTGAACTATGCATTTCTTCAAAATAAATTCTTAAAACGCAACCCTACCACATCCACTATTACCCTATACTCACATTGTAAGAGAGCTCATAGAGGCGAGTCTGGCCCCCTCCATCCATCCTCTCAGCAAGGTCAAAGAGGAAGAATGCCATTTTCATCCTGTAACACGAGGAGATAAATGGAATTCTGGTTCCACTAGAAATGGGATTTTTATTCTGTAAACATGGGACAAAATACCATGTAACAAAGTACAGTTAGATGCAGCGGGCTTGCTGGAGGTGTAAAGTGTGGAGTACATTACCTGGCTTGCCACATTTCCTCATTGGCTACTCTCTCCCATGAGTCAGGAGGGAAGCTGTGATAGCGAAAGAACACAACACAAAAACATCTATAGACACTCAGATTAGGTCAGTGCCTACTGTGGTCAGTAGCGTGTGGATGATTATAGCTTTTATTTTTGGTAATCTAACTACATTCTGTACAGTATGTAACCACACAGTATATCATTTTACATAACATCAGTTCTGTCCATTTATTGCTGCTTGGTATGGGAGATGATTCAAATACGCAAGACAAAATACAACTGTAGTACCCTCATGTAATTACAGATATGTATCATGTTCTAAGAATACATCCATCATTTAACACACACCGAACATGATGACAGTATCAAAACCTCCTGTCCAATTTTTTGTTGGCACACCGGTCTGGAAAAAGAATGGCAATCTTGAAAATCATGTTCTCAGCATCCTAAAAACTTGTGACAACTGATCTTCTGCAGACTACGATTTTCAGAAAAACTCTCTGCACTAAATGACCCACATATTTCTGCATTTCTTCCGTTCCGTTTCATTGCGCATAACCATGCGGCCTCTCCTTCAAAGGAATATTTTAGCATGTGACTTTCCCGCTAATATTTGGCTGGCGGGCAGGGATGGACACGCTTGTAGCGGCCGAGAGGAGAGTAATGTCACACCATTCAACCCCGATTAGCCTGCTGAATACCAGGCAGGCGCGCAGAGCCTCAGTGCCCGAGACTAGAACTAATTTCACTTTATACACACGTATTGACACGCCGCAGTTTAGAAAGTCATTAGGGTGGGGTCAGTAGACTAATAACGACTTTGAAGCTGGAGACGGTGGTTGCCTTCCCAGCAGGATGCTGGTGCAGTGGTTAAGTGGACTTCAGTAGCTGTGGGGATAGAGGACATTTAAACGGAAGCACATGAAGTGTGAGAAGGTAGGGAGGTGCACCTGAAAAAGACCATGACACTCAATCTCAGTCCTGCTCCTTGAGTATCCTTTCCCTTAGTTTAGCACATTCCACTATACAGCAGACTTACTATTTAGTAGTTAATTACCTCTGCTTAGTGGTAACTGTTTCAGCCAATTAATGATATCAATGCATATGCATATATACAGATACAATGGTATTTAAACTGAACCATGTAAAACCAAGGAATCACACTGCACAAAATCTAATTAAATTCAGAACATAGGTCTCTTAAACGTCTGTTAATGTGCGTGTTTAGTATGCTACATCAAACATGTGCATTTGCTAAGGCTAATACCTTCAATGAACATATTTGGTGAAAAACATTTACTTGTCGTGTGGATGGCTCCAGTTGTATAGGTGCTGTGTGCGCTGTATCCACTCTTCAGGGTGCAAACGGCTGGTGAGAGGCACCAGCTGCTCACACACCCCCCATGGCCAGCGGGAAAAAGTCCTCTCCCAGCTCGTGTCTCCCTCAGATAGACCAATACACACAAACACTGGCCTGCTACAGACACAGACACAAATACTCCTGGTCAAATTACACATTTTGTTGATTTTCAAAGCGAAAAGAAGTTAACACTACATCTAGTGGTGCATGATGACATTGGAATCATATGGCAGGTAATTCATTCATTCATTTAAAAAGAACAATATTCAAAACTGATACCTGATGTCATAGTTATTGTACACTAGAACAGCAGAACATTCAGGATACTGGGCAACTGCAGTAAATGGTATGCATTTTTAGTATTACTGCATTTGTAAATCGACAGAAATAAGTGTTAGATCTCAATGTCATTCAAACTAAGTAATGAACCCCCAAATTAGTTACATTTAAGTCAAAACGTATTCTGTTTGTGAACTGTGATTTGAGGGCATACGTCAGCTTTTGAATGAAAACGTGAGCTATGCAAGTAGCTATAAGGTCTTGTATTCTGACTACATTTTGTACTTTTCATTCCTTCAAATCAACTTGTACAGGTTTGTGTTTGAATCGGCTGCACAAAACTTGGAAATGTCACTTCACTGCGGTCAGAATTGCAATTTGCCATGAAATCTTGTAAAGTGTGGATTGCAGATGGATTTTAGCCAGTGAAAAGGCAAGACTTAAAACTTTGCCCACAGTCTTTGTCATTTGTTCATTCAGATTAACTCATACAGGTTCTGTTTATGTTCAAATTCTGTCAGAATTGTATTCAAACGGCCAAGAGAAGTCTGTGAAGCTGGTAAATATGGTAGCTCAAGCGAGGTCACTATCTGTTCATGATTGCTCTTCCCACTTTACAATAAATGAAATTACCTTGTTTCATCATGCTATTGGTCTGCTGTACTAAAATTGACTAAATATGGGTTATGGGAAGAAGACAACTTCCAGCTGTATACAGAATCTAATGTTTTATTGGCACCAAGCCTTCAGATGTAATTACTGATGTTCTGTGGCAACCCTTAGTATTAACATATTTCCCAAAATCTTGTAAAGCAAGAGAGGACTATAAAAGGTCTATAAAGAAGAAACTGAAGTTAAGTGGAACTTCTGAGGTCAAAGCAAAATGCACGACCAAGAAAAATCTCTCGTATGTTCGTCAGGTATCCAAAGCAAAACATCCACTGCCAAGATCAACATCAACGCTGATGACAAATCAACGATTCAAAGCTCAACAAAATCAACTAAACTACATACAAGTTATGGTCTTCACCATTCTCAAAACCTGAATGTTATTGAAAAGATTTTAAATTGGAGATCTCTCTGAAATAAATGAATGGTGACTCCACCAGTCCTTGATCCAATTAGTGGAAATATTTTTGCTGCCTAACAAAACCAGGCAACCAAGCCAATTAGAGCTATCTCATTTACAGAGTTTAGCTGGATCCTTTTGCTGTTACAGTAAGTCTGTCAGAGTAGATTGAGCCATTGAAAAAAGTGGATTAAGTGAATGAAGAAATTTTCATTTAGCCAGGAAAAGAAGCTATATTTACATATGTAATAACTGGGACGGTCTCTGCATTAGATGTTTGGAAAGAATGTCCACAACATCCAGAAACACCAGATAGACGGCAAACATTTCCAAAATATTTCTGTATACATGAAACTGTAGTCAACAACACATGCAGGCTTGATTAAGGTTGCTTGAAGAAATAATAATTGAAGCAAAAATAAATGTACTTCCTAATGTGCTAATGGATTGTTGCTGGATAATTCTAAGGCCTTGTTTTGGATGATCTTACACCACCAGTGGGAATTCTCCACTCAATACCTGTTTTAGACCAGATCTGTATTCATAAAAGTGCAATTTAGTTTATGTTTCTGTCATCCTGTTCTCTTTTTTCCTCTGCATGCTTTCCCCAAGCACACTGGGACCCCAGGGTAGCCCCTCTGGCGACTGGTGCCCCTCACTCAAACCTGCAGGGTTTTGACGAGGAAATACTGCCGTCTGGTGGAGGGAGGCAGCAAACAACCCAACTCTCAAAATGGGTGTGATGTGCAAGCAGAGAAAACGCCATACAGTCCCAGGTATGATATCATCTATAAGGATACGTGTAACTGTTTTTACTGAAATAATTTAACTGTACGTACTACCGAACAACCACAAACATGACAGATGTGCATGTGCACATTTAACTCACTGCATATTGTGCAGGAGGAACTGCTCAATATTAAAGCTTTTCTTCACTTCAGTGTTGACTGGGTCCCAAAGGCGGCCGGGGAACTTGACTCTAGTAAGATGGCGCTGGAGCTTAGACACATACCAACTATATGTCATCATCTAAACAACAAGCGAGAGCACAAATAAAAAACATTAAACCATCTTAATTAATTAGTCGTTGTTTGCTCTGGATATAACAAATGACTGACTCATAGTAAAACAGAGAAACTCTAAAGTACAGTTTGTAAACTTTCAATCAACTCTACATCAGTTCTTCTCTTTGGAAGAGAACACACATGAAAAGTATAGATTTTTCAGTATAGATGCAAATTCAAATGTAAGTGTAATGCATTATTTAACTAACATAACATGCTAAAAACAATAAAAATACTTCTAACCATTAATTTAAACAAGCTGTAATGGACATGATAGATCATGTAGGGTTGTGAACAGCTGTGTGCCTGACCTCCTGGTCAACAAGGCTGAGGTCCGGTCGCAGGCCCTGACAGTACTGCATGTAGCGGATGGTGTTGCCAGGGAGATCACCCCGCGTCAGCACCAGCGAGCCATTTGGAAACGACAACATCACCTCACGAGCAAAGGTCTCCACAACCTTGTTACTGCTTTGATCACACTCTCTGGAAAATAAACACATGCACACAAAATATTGAGTGAAAAAAGCACTGATACACTATACATACTACTGGGCCAAATTTATACTTAAATGTATAGAATTCAAGAACAACTTCTGGTTTATAAAACTGAGAGGACAGAATTCAGACCACCTGAATTTATAGTTTTAAAATTTAAAGTCAGCAATATAGATAGTAAGTATTCATTTAATTAAAAAAAAAAAAAACCTAAAACTTTATAAAAGAATAAACATACAATGATGATCATGCCTGAATGTCTGAGAGTGTTAGCTTCAGCTTTAACTAAACACTGATGAGAACAGTGTTTCTGGCCCTCACAAATAACACTTTTAATAAAAAAAATTTTTTTAACTGAATAAATGTTTGATTACAAGCACACTTGTCGCAAAAATAAATAAGTTAAAACATTATTTGTTGGTTCAATTTTTGCATCATGCCCATGCATGATTCGTGACATTTACTCATGATAGCAAAAATGATATACATAATGCAGATAATGATGAAGAGTATGGGGATCCGTGACACTATCATGTCTCCAGCCAGTCTGCTGTCAGCTCCTTTCCCACGCAGAGTGGCGTGCAGTGAGTGAAAGTCTCGCAGATGACACAGTGAAGCGCCTCACTGCTCTAATCAGCTTCCGACAGGTGTGATGAGCGCCGACAAGTGCGTCAGTCCAGCGGGCTGATCAAAGCAATGCGCTGCAGAGCAAGGCAGCCATGCACCAAACCACACGGCGCTAATCTACGCGACTGCCGTGGCCAGGACACCTAATCAACCACGGCATGCCGCAGCTTTAATCTGCATGACTAGCGTGGCCAGGATAACTAATCAAGTGGAGAGTCAAAGAGACACAATGTTGCGAACCCAAGAGCTTTGAAGTCAGATGAAGCATGGGTGTGCTGAAGACTATCCTGGTACAAGCTGGGTGGAAACCTACGACCTTTAGAAGCTATTTTGGACTACTATTGGAGCTAATTTTTGCAATAATTTATATTTGGAAAGTGACCAAAGCTCCTTTTAGTGCTTTTTTCTCTACAATGTTCAGACCCACTCTCTAGCTAAAATGAATGCAGCCACTGCAACTTTTTGCACTGCTGCTTATCCACTTTCATTGGTGGAGAATGAGAGTCATTTCTGTTAGGTCAGTTAACAAACTGCTAATCCATGCTTGATAGCATCGTGGTAAGTAATAGAGGAGAAGGATGGACATCCCAGAAGAAGCAAAGCAAAAGCATAAGAGGCCAAATATGCTCTTTTGTACTCCTCGCTAAAGATGGTTACCTCACCACCAGGGAACTCGTGATGTTCCGAAGATTTAGAGAGTTGCACCAATAAGAAGCCCTATTCAGCACTGTACTTATTATTCAACTCTAATGCTGCTCAAAATCTGGCATCTGGCTACTACAGGAAACAAAACTTCAAACTTTTTTTTAAATCTCAAACATTTTTCCAAGAAGTCAATTTGCCAAACAAGTTCAGTGACATGGTATACTTAAACCAAAAAAGTTTGTCAAAACAGGAAAAATATTTTTAAAAAATCACTTTTGGTGTGAGACAAAAAATGCTCATAAAAATAAGGTTGCTCTCCTAATTTCAGCTTCTCAATTGTGTTGCTGTATAGGGCTCTGGTCAAAGACTCTAATGGTAAATAAGTCCCACCCTTGAAACAAGGGTGTGATAGGCTACTGTGAGTAGTTCTTCACTTCAAAATGACTGACATAACACTGTGGCCAACCACGGCCTTTGAAATACGTTTTCATTTTGTTCTATTTCATGTACTGAGTACTGACCTTGAGTGTGAGACTGAAGCTTCATACATAACAAAACGCGTAAAATATTATTTACTAATACTTAATAATATTATTTATTTGTATTTTATATTTTATTATTTGTCTACAAGTGCACTGAAGGCAGGGCATTGGCTTGTTAGCTTGACTGCTAGTAATCCCCCACCACCACCCAGCCAAGCTGGACACTGGTGAAATCCAAAAAAAAAAAGACCAGGTGGGCAGAATTAAATTATAAGGCCTGTAGTGCAAGGTTAGAATCACACACTGACTTACGTATAGTTTGAGTGGATCATTTGTAAGAGCAGTCCAGAAGTGAGAAGCCATGAACCTGTTGTCCAGACAGAACCACAGCCAACTCGTTTCTCTAACCAGCACACAGACCAGCTCAGCCCCACACCAGTCAGAACACACACACCAGCATCAGCCTGCAGCCAGAACCGCTCCACCTGCCCCCACAAAAACACATACATACACATTCACACAAGCTAAAAATGTACAAAATTAAATGTCTTTGTCTGAAACTTTACTGTACAATTAATTCATGCTTACTATTTCTGAAACATTCTGTGTAATTAGAAGTTGGGCTGTCACACTTACACTAGTAACTGGGAATTATTTGCTTAGATTAGTGATTAGGGCTGTAACGATATGCGATATGAAACTGAAATCGCGACACTCAGATCCACGAACCTGTGTGAGAAGGCAGACACACTACACACCCCTTCCAACTTCCTTTCCTGTCCAGACCAATGCCACCACATCTGTTGTTAATCAGAGGTACACCTCCTAATAAAACCTTTTTTACACCGTGATTGGTGTATTTTCACGTCAATCAGGCAGTAACCAATAGTAGACCCTCCTAGGTGGAGTTACAGTCCAAAATGAAGGCTAGGGGAGGTGTGCATGTCCGAGCTGAATTTCTTCAAATGTAGGTAAAAGAAATTCTGACACTTCGCTTTATAAATGTCTATAAGCAGGTTGGTTGTGATAAAACTGCTGGAGAGTTTGTTTGTAAGAGTTTTGTTGTGTTTTGAGCGAGTTGTTTTGCGATTTTGGCCAGCTGGGCTGAGTGTGTTTTTAGTTTTGGACAATGGTCAACCAATAGCTGAAGAATCGGTTCGGCGATTCCTTGGGGTCTTCTGTATGGAATGAAAACATGAGGATGTCTCGAAACAAGATGGCGCCTCGAATGTACTGCTTGCACTACGCTATACCACCCCCCAAAAAAAAGATTCATGATACGAACCGAATCACGGGTTTGGTGTCTCGTTACACCCCTATTAATGATTAATCAAGTTATCATATACACACTTTAGATCATTTTATTTCACTTCATATTTGTTCCTGCTGATGTGGGTTCTCTAACTTTCTATACTTTCATTCATTTGTCATATCTTTATCTTATTTATTTTTATTTGTTTGTTATTTGTTCTTCAAGACCTCCTTACAGAGGATATAGACAATGTTCAGACTGCAAAACAATACTTTAAAATGACTATATCATTCAAAGCGCAAGCATACACTTAAAATGCCTTTATTTAAATATTTTTCCCAGATGTTTTTTCAAATAACTGATTTTAATTAAGCAATGATTACTGCACACAACATTTGTCATTATTTTGATCCACAAAAATGCACAGCAAATTGTGAGATCCCTTAAACACATCCATTTAAAGAGTGCAGGTACTTCCTACTAGGGTTGGGCAATATCACAATACAGGTTACTTAAAGATGTTTTCACAATGAACACTTTTTATTCTGACACAATGTGTTATTAATTTTATCAACTTTTTTATTTGTATTCCATTATAAGCTTTTAAGAAAAGCATATTGTGTATCACAATCACAAAATGTATCACAATAATGATAAGATGTTGTTTTATTCCCCACTTCCAGGTCAAGCATGACTAACACTAACCACTGGTTCAATATAGAATGAATCTAAAACTGTTACTTACCACTCCTAGCAGCAGGGGATTCTCAATGTCCAGGTTGGCTCTCCATGCGAAAAACACAGAATAGAGACTCACCATAATCGCAAACACCCACACAAAAGCACAGTGCCTGTTGAAAACATAAAATAAGTAAAGAGGTTACGCTGAAAGGCTTTTAAATCATTAGATGATTTGATCATTAGATGATTTCTTAGAACAACAAAACAAACTTCCAACATATGATCTCACATCCAGCTGTTCAATACTGCTTACAAATTAACTTAAATACAGACTTAGACCTTTACTGATGTGGTGACAGTGACAGCTAGGCTTGTCTGAAGAATCTTACCTTTTCAGTGAAGCATGTAACAGACCCAACATCGCTAATAACAGCACAGGAACAGTCAGATCTGCCACACAGTGATTCAACTGAGCACTAAAAAATAAAATATATGCAATTACACATATACCCATTTCCGACTTCATGAGTGATGGAAAATAGAAATAAACACGTAACTGGTAGCCTTTGGCCTGTTTTTCTTTTTCTGTTTTTGCTTTATGAGATTTTGCCTTCTAGCTGTCTCATTTTCACTAGTCAATGGGCAATTTCCATCATCCAGGACATAGCACCCTGCCTTAGGTTTTAATACCATCTCCATTCTTGACAGCATATTTAGGCACTGTGAGCATGAGCATGTGAAAGCATGTGGCCGTCTCTGAGTGTGTGTGTGAGAAAGACTGTCAGTTCCTCGTGGCAGGTTTACACACTGAGGGTGACGTGCATGTTGTATTCTCTCTCGTGCATGGTTGTCGCTCACTCTGTGTGGTGAGTAGCAGCGGGGAGTGATGGGAAATAGGGGTGGGGATGAGTGATGGGTGGTAGGTTGTCTTAAGACGAGAGAGAGAGAGAGAGAATAAAGCACCCAAACACATGAAGAGGGAGGGCCATGGAGCAGCGCCAGATTTGCTAGTAGATTGCACTGGCTGTCGTCAGGGTAGCTTGTCACGCTCCCATTGCTAGCGATCATTTCAAAATCGAGTGCAGAAAAACACAGCACACAGATTTGGGCCTTTAAGCAGGTGCCATGCTGTTCTGATAGAGAGGTGAGGAAACTGGAAGAACAAAGAATGCATGCGGGTGGTTTCTCTTAGCTCTCTGCAGAAGGAAAAGTGTGGATATTTCTCAAAACACATAATATCTAATATTTATCACATCAGAATAAAAAGCAAGCTTCTAGACAGGTTATCCTTTTCTAAAGGAGGTCTGAGTTCATGCACTTAATTCTTCTGAGGCACACCAGTGTAGGACCAGTACTGGAGCATTAAATATGGTGTATAGAGCAACTAGACTTTTTCTGCATGTCTCAGACCCTAAGGGACCAAATATAGTTATCCCTAAGAACAGTAAGAAGCTCGTATACTCACTGTAGCATCCTCACCAGGTTTACTTTTCCCTCCGATTTTGCCTGTTGTCAAGAAAAAAAAGAACCGAATATTGTACATAAGAGGCATAGTCAAAATATTCTACGTCGTCTTCAACCTAAGCTAAAATCACATAGGTTTTATGAACAGACTTAGTGAGTAGAGAGAACAAGGGGAAAGAAACCACACAATACACACATAAACCATCATACAAAATTTTTTTAGACATACTGATTTAAAATGTAGAACAACTTTGTCTCATTACTGCACTGGTTTTCATTCAAAATTTCACATTTAAAAATAAAAAATTCATCGTGTTCTGAAAACATGAAGTACCGATTACAAAAAAGTTAATATATTTGTGTCAGGCACTATTTAAGTACAGATGTAATGTATCTAACAAAGAATATAATCCCCATTCATATTATGATATGTAATATAAAAATGTAGCAACTATGATTTACTTGTCTATAAGATGTCAAAGTGTGCCTATTTTAATAAAGATAATAATATTGCTGCTAATCTGAGACTACTGGGTTTCTTTCACTATTAGCAACAACTCTTTCCTACAGTCTGCTTACAATTGTGAGCCACTGGAAGCTACAGCAAAAAATAAGTAATATAATGAAAAAAAAGACATAAAAAAAACACAGACATATTAATGCAAACTCTGTTCTCAAAGAGTAGCTGATGTAACAAAGCAGCTGTAGTTTGGTTTGTCAGAACACAGGAATGGAATTAAAATTATTGCTCACTTCTGCTTCTTTAGAATGAATACTTGTGCTCTGAGAAAAACAGACTTACATACATTGTATATAACCACTTTATCCTTTATTTTAATAAAATGCTCCCATATAGGTTTCTTCGTTTTGAACTTATAGTCATAATTATTATTTTTCTTTCACTACCTGCTCACATGGGTCATGTTGATCACTGCAGTCGATAATTATAGACAATGTTGAATAATGGTCTAATCTCATGGCTTAATTCTCCTTCAACAAATTAAATGCTTGTGTTCAAAATTATGTGGAAATGGTAAAAACAAGGAAAACCCTTCTATGAGTAGACGACAACTGTACAGAAACAGACAAAAATATATATAATGTGTACCAGGCTAAAGGTGCCATACTCAGTCCTTAGCAGGTGTGTGATCAGGCCACTCAAGGATGTCTGGTCCCCCCAGCTCCAGCGAGCTGTGTTCAGATAGGAGGAGATGGGCAGGTAGAGGTAGGGCAAGAATCCAGCCAGGAAACACAAGCCCAGGGAAATTAAACTCGAGAAACAAAATCCCTAAAAGAACATTATTGAAATAATCAAAACCTTGAACCAACCATATTTCTGAAATATTCATTTAACAACAACATTGTCACATTAAATATGCAATTATTAAAATGTAATGGTATTCCTTTTTAAAGTCTCTAGCAGCATGTTATTAGCCCATAAATATAAAGAAACAGCACTCAGTCCTGGATGGGTTGAGAGCCCTCCCTCTGAGCAATTTCCTTAAAAACACTGCAGATTGGCAGTGTGTCCAGTAATCTACAGAGCAGCCTGCCAGCTCCTAAACACTTTCAGCAATCACAGCAGAGTGGGAGCCATTCCTGTCCAATAGAGTGCTTAACTGGTTTGCAAAGCAATTTAATTTCAAGGCTGTCCAAGCTGAGCACAAGGGCTAAGCAATTAAATACGTTTGCCTGTGTTGGGCAATTTTCTCTCTAATTTTTGTTAAAAGAGGGGACATTGCATGCATAATTATGTTTCCATATGGAAGCATAAAATAATATTAGAATATAGTTTGGCATAAAATCATGCAGTCTGTGACATTTAATGAAGATTGTACTTTACACACACCACTGGACTGAAACATTACTGTTTCTCAGTACTCACATTATGAGTGTAGAGCTGGAGCAGCGCCCAAGGAATGATGATGAGCACATAGAGGACCACGGTGTGCTGATTACACAGACTCAGCCCACAGCACAGTGCCCCCCACAGAGCAAACTAGGGACAGGCAGAACAAGATGACATAATTTCTTTAGATTATGAACACACCAAACCGAACATTTTTGCAGAAACAAAGCGACAACAAACAATGTATTGACAAGCAGCGTGATAGTATGTAGTATGTTATGTAGGCTCCTGTGGCTCAAATCTCCAATAAGAACCAGCTGTTTTGGATCTCAAAAAATTTGGTTCATGTATTAGAAACGCATCAACAAAAAAAAAAAAAAAAAGAAAAAGAAATGCATCAACATTTTGGACACTGAACATTTTTGGCCAAAAACAATGTACAGGAATTATTATAATAGTTAAACATTATAATTATAAAAGGTAATTATAAGAAACACTGTTTCTTTCTCTCTTCTACAATGATCAGTGCAGACACATTCAAACAGTTAAGAAAAACTTTAAGCAACAAGAGGAACAATGGCCCACAAATTTCTCCACTACAGGTTTGAAAAAAGGCAGTCACCAGAAGAATGTTTTTTAAATAATAAAGATGCTGATATTTCAACATCTTTTAGATTCCAGTTTTTAGCCTAGTATTTCCTGAAATTAGGTTTTAGCCAAGAATTTTCATGTCAGTGTACCACTGAATGTGATTTATGGCTTTTTCATGTGCATCACTTAAACTGCAATGCAATTGGACCTCTAAGATACACACGGGTGAAAGGCAAACAATCATCTCACTGTTTGGATGCAAACTGTTAAGCTACAAGTTCAAGCTTGGTTTTATTTGGTCCATTTCAATCAAGGCACCTCAGAAAATGACTTAAAATTGATTTTAAAAATCAAGCTTACAATTGACACAACTGGCACAGTGTGTGTCATTACCTTTGTCTTCTGAGCCATAGATTCTGCATTGTGGAAGCAGGCTAAGAGGGAAAAGAGGACCCCCACAAACAGGTTGTTGAAGGAGAATACTTCAGCCACTACTGACCACTGCCACACCAATCTGGACACAGCGAAGCTGCCCCCCGCCATCACGGCTCCCGGGCCAGGACCGGCCAACCTGGAAATACGAAAGAAACACTGAGCGAGTGTCTTCTTGACTCACTTCACACACAGCCAACTTTCTCTCTCCGAGATTACCACTGAGCTTATGTTTCACAGCACCTAATAAACAAAAGCTACACATCCTTAATCCCCAACCGGTATGGATTATAGTCTCTGACTTCTACTGTACATGACAGTAATGAAGAGAGGTTCCTTTGGTGGCACTGTTACTGCTATAAAGAGAAATAAATACTGATGTAATACTTATCTGCCTCTGGTAATACAAGTCATCCAAATCACTGCCAAATCATAAAGAATCATTCATTCAAGAAAGCAAAATGTTCCTAAGAATAGATGAAAGTTATATAATAGCATTATATAAACAAGGTCAAGCTAATTAGAGGTCACCAGCTTTCATCTGTTTAAGCCATGTTTGTATGTTTCAAATATGTCATTAAGGGAAAATATACAGGCCACTACAAATTGTGTGTTCAATGCTTTCACACATTAGGACGATTAAATAATCAGTTTAAGTGTGTTTGCAGTAATGAGTGGCCATATGGTGAGGTCTACAAAAAAGAGGTTTTTTTTGGCCCTCACCTAAAGGCCAGAAACTGAATAGCACTGCACTGTTTTTGAAATGGAAGTTTCACTCACAGTCTGCCATACCAGACCAAAAAAATATTACATGACTGAAATATGGTTGCGCGAAGAACAAGAATAATTTTTGACAAAAAAATAAGTAATATAGATTAATAAAGACAATTCTGTGTGCAATCACACTATGAACTATTTTTTTCAGTGTAGTAAAATTTATAAAAGGATTTCACTTTGCTATGAATTTTAATGGAAATGTTCTCTTTGTTAGTCATTATCAAAATACTGCAATCATGATGTAAATAAACCCTCTTTCCACACTTTTTTGTGCATCTTTGATGGGTGTTTTAAGGCCTTCATATGATCTGACAAATATTAATCATTTAAATACAGTCCATTTTAAATTTACTGGTGATGCCACATTCATGGTGTCTCATGTTATAAATATAGAGTGATATGACTATACCAGCACTTTCCCATATGCCTTCACATGTATAGTGTATGCACCAAAAGTAGGCCAAAAATTCTCAAACTCTTTTGCAGGTGTCTATTAAATCACCTTTCTCATGCACTTCTTTTCATATTTCTACCAAAAAAAGAAATCCGACCCATATATTACCAATACAGATAGGCTATCATGTACTTTATAAAAAGCATAAACAGCAGTCCCCCATCCTATAGACTCACCACTATCCCCATCTCTTTAACGGTAATTGAGGTAAACTTGGGATGATAAGCCGTCATGTGCAAAGACCCACCACTTATTAGAAAGACACACAGGATGAGACACAGAAAGAGAGCACATGCGGCAAAGCAGAGGCTAAGAAAAACACCCTCCAAATCTGAATGTGTGCAGGGGGTAGAGGAAGCCAGAAGAGGGAGAGGGAGGAGAGTGGAATCTATATGAGACCAAGGTGGATAGAACTGAAGGGAGGGGTTAACAAAAAAAAAGAAAAGTTGAGAATGATGCCTGGAAGAGAGCTGGAGAGAGCTAGGAGGGAAAAAACTCAGCCCAGTCTAGCAGCACACTGGCTTGGAAAATTTTTGCGGGCTTGACAATTAAAGGGGTGGGGGGGTGTAGGGGGGGAATAGTCAGGCAGTATGGCCCTTTCCTCATTGTAGCGAGTGGCTTAGAGTCCTCATCAGCCTATCAGCTAAGTGACAGGCGGAGAGCTGCTCTATTCAGCGGCACAGATACACGCCGCGGGCCAAGCGGCTGCCAGGTCCCTCCTGACCCCGCAATCCCTCGCCGCTGACAGCTTCAAGCTCCATGGCAAATTAGGCGCTCTCACATTACAATCGCACAAGACAGATTCCATTAACGGTATCTGAAATTGAGTAGAGAGCAGGGCCCCCGCCTTATCAGACCTGACTCATAAGCAGCGGCGGCGCTGCTGCAGCGCGCCGGCGCTTAATCACCAGCCATGATACCATTTAGACGTTTCCAGCGCCCGTTCTGCCTGCCGCTGTGATAGTCGGCCACAAAAGGGCCTGATGAGACTTAGGGGAAAGGGAACAATAGAGCTTTCGCAGGGAAAGCAAAGTAAGTCGAGAAAAAAAGCAGAGAGGAGAGGGAGTGAGGATAAAAAAGGAGGGGGGATTGGAACTCTCATGCTCGCTTACTACTTCACCGCTTCCTTCAGTACACCCCTCAACCCACCCCATCCCATCCCATCCCACCTCACCCCCCCACCACCTTCCTTATTTTCACACTCCTTGCCTTCTTCTTTTTTCTTTTTCCGCCTCAGATGATACGGAGCATTTTCCGCATATGCAAGTGTGAGCGTGTGCGGTTGGGCTAATGGGTTGTCACAGAGTACTGGGGGTGTATGTGGTGATATCAGCTGCTTTCTACCCCTCCTTACTGCTCAGACAGTACAAGAAGAGAAGGAGGAGGGAGGGAAGTGAGGAAGAAGTGCTTTGGTGAAGGTGCAGGACCCCCCGTGCCCTCAATTCAACCCCCCTGTGTGCCAATTAACCCCCAGTGCACTCGAGGCAGGGGGGGCTAGTGGGGGGCTGGAGAGGGGGTGCCATCCAGAGGTAGGCGTCCTCAGTGTGAAATAATATCACATCCTGCCTGACTTAGCCCCCCCTTCCCACCACATCGGCGTGTGAGGCTGACAGGAGTTCTCAGGCACATTCACTCGCTCCTCTTTGAATCTCTATCCCTCCCAGAGCGCTTGACATCTCTCTATTTACGAGTGTCACTTCGTCTGAGGGAAGGTGTCTGACAGGCTGTGGGTTACACATCTCTCATCTCAGCACATACAAGACCACCCGGGCCTCTCCTTCTCCTTCTTCTAACTCTTAGTCTCTCTTATCACAAAGTGGAGAGAGAGAATTAGAGAGAGCGAATGAGTGTAGCATCAGAGGCGCGTTTGCTCTTATCTGTCCATGTTGTGCGGCATGCTCTGTTTGCGTGTCTGTAGCTCAGAATGACTAACTCCTGCAGACTGAGTTTTATATA
>JBBJLR010000001.1:32123034-32135052 GCA_037577145.1 Brachypetersius gabonensis
TAATTGTCGGCGTTAAGTAAATAATGCGTTAACGCGATAATAACGCGTTAACTTTCCCAGCCCTAATATATATATATGTTTACAAAAACAGAAATCTCTGTTTCTGTGACCTTGTTGATTTCACTGATTGACTCATAAGTTTAGCAATTAATACATGAGCAACATATGAATTATCAGTATGTACTAGTAGTTAATATTCAGCATTATACAAATATACTGTCCTTTATTAGTGTTCCTAATTAGAAATCTAGTTACTTTGAATAATAACCAATATTGTTTATTTGTGTGAGGCAAGAGGCATTTTGTTAGAATTGTAACAGGGCTTGTTAGGATTAATCTATTAATCTATCTATTAAAAGACTGAAGGCAGATGTCTTACTTTGCAAAATAAATCAGAAAAATAACAAAACGTAATGAATTTGAATGCGAATGCCAATACAGTAATGAGGAAGAAGTCTGATCAAGTGAGTCACCCCATTTTCATTTTATACACAATAACCTTGAGACAATTTTAAGAACTAACCCAACAAATTGTGCCCATGTGTGTTATGCAGCAGATTTTCTGCAGCAGCTGTAACCTCTTTATGAAGTGACCCCAAATGCAGAGGCGAAACTAAAAGATAAGAAGATCACGTTTAGAAAGTCAAGAGTTTAATAACTGCTGCAGCCTTGCGGGGTTTTCTCCACATTTTCTCTTTTTCCCAACACACTGTAGTGGCAGTCCTTTACGATCTATGAGGTAAATTATAATTCAGCATAATGCATTACTAACCATCTCATCTTAGATTAGGAGTTAACTGCCATGCCACCTCAGAATAGTGGGAACTGTGGAATAATGAGGTGGGCAAATGTTGGAAAGCAGGTTTGTTTAGGGACCCTAAATGAGTAAATAATTATACATATATCATCTGATTACTTTTATTGCTTTATTAAATAACATGTATTTCAGGCAGATTTATGTTCATTTTATTCATCCTCCAGGATCAAGTTTTCTGATTCTGATTAACCTCTCCTCAACATAGTCGCTGCTTAAACACACCTAGTCCAGCTCATTGCTGACACCTGGCTCAGACAGGTGTGCTGAAGTTGGGTCAGTCTGCAGGGAAGCGGCTCCCCACAAAACAGTCATGTTGCTGGTACTTGCTGTTTTTGCACAATTATTTCTTGCTGTCTACCTCAATTTTACATCTAACTGTGCTGCTACAGTATTTGTCCTATACTGTATGCATTTATTAGTACTGTTACTGCTCCTGGCGACTGCACTGTATGTTCCATCGTCCTGTAAATGATTGTACTGTTGCTGTTTTTTGTTCTCTCTTTAGTCCTGCCATGCCTGCACTTGCGTGGTGTTCCATCATTCAGTCGCACCGTGGTGCTACGGTTTCATTTCACTGTGCACTGTGCGCATGGTTGAAATCACAAACACCTGCCCGATTTGACAGATGAATCTGTTCGTTCCGTATTTAACCACCAGGTGTCACTGAAGTGCAACACTTTCCAAAGCTTCGAGTGCTGAACTGTTTAAAGCGACTTTGTTTCGCATCACTATTTTGTTTTTAATTCTCTGCAGATTAATCGGTCCTGATGAGTGTATAAATGGAACCACACAGCAAGGCCATTGTGCAAAGAAAAGAACCATTCCAAGACCCTGCAGGAAAACACATGAAGATAGCAGCAGCATTCTGATATTATGTAAAATTCTGGTGCTACACCAGATGATCCAAACCCCACCATCTGCTGAAAGGCTTTAACTCGTCACTACTGCTTTTAAGTACATTATTTGCTCATTTTCAGTATATTGTGGTTAGTAATTCACTTACATCTGTACACCCTAGCTAGCCGAAACAATACTACTATTACAGGAAAACAGACAGTTCTTCCGTCTGGTTGTGAAGCGCATGTCATGTGGTGGTTACAGGTCCGTGGGAAGGTACCAATTAGATCTCTAACACAGAGTTTGTTTGACATTTTTTATTTAACTATGTTAAATGTGCTCAACTGGAGCCAGACAATACACTGAAGTGTTATCATTGCAATACCAGTAATATATAATCCTCTTTATTAGTAATGTACCTGGAGCATCACACATCAAGTGTTTCTGTGCTCCTTGACATCTCTGTAAACAAACTCACAATTTCTAATTGTGTAATAATGCAACTCAGCATTGATGTAATGTTGAGCAAAAGGAATATCTTGCTTTAGGGGGACGTTTTTGGTTCTATCACTGAACATTTTAGAGGCAGTGCAATTTTTGGCAGTGAAACAGGCATTGGTGCTCAACTTCTGACATTCGTCACAACTCCCAGTTGACAGTACTGTCAAGACACACCGCAACACCGAACTCGAAATAACGTTCACTTTTTTAGAAAAGGGAAGCATGTTTGAAATACAAGATGTTTTCTGAATAAATAGTTCTTCTGTTAGAAAACTGTACATGGATGTGGTAGTAGTAAAATACATCTGCAGTGAGAACAGAAGACAAAAACAGGGCTGTTTTAATTCAATTTTTTATAATCTTTTTAAAATGCAATAACCCCATCTTCTGATTAAAATATCTTTCAAACCTCTGTAAAAAAAATCCTCCATTTGCAGTCACTAAAATACATCTCTGTACAAAGGTTAAGAAAATAGAAGAATAACATTTTCTTTCATCTGAAAACAGCCTTAGAAAACATATTCACATCCTAGATTAAGATTTAAATTTCCACCGGTGACAAATTTGGAATCAATCACGAAGGGTGGCCAGCATCTGCCAGTGGACTGCATAGAGGCTAAATATGGGCCATTTCAAATACCTCAAACCCCCAAAACTGACTGGTTATCGGGTTTTGGTTCAAAACAGGATCTAGCTCATGAAGGTTTGGATGTGGATTACAGGGACTGATGCTACTATTCATCCCGATTGCATACCGTTTCTTCCTGCAGTACAAGCAGTGCAGGCTTTACAGTACAATAAACAGCATACGTTTTAAACAGCAACCATTAGAGAGATCCTACAGTCAGACATTAGTTGGAAACTATAAATCACTCCTAATGCATAATCCTACTCATGATCAAGCACCTCGAATGATCCAAATTTATCCCTGATCTGATAAAGGCTGATCTAAGTAGTCCATTTATTTCAGCTTTGGCCATCATCTTTGGACATCAACTATTTTGGTATGTCAAATCTGGATCATGTTCAGTGTTTTTATTTTGAAAAACATTCCATAAATCTGTAGGTCAAACTGAATAGTTAGAAGCTTTAGAATAACCTGGTGACTAAACTTGTCCTGCAGCTTTTTTAAACACATCTTTTTGAAATAAGTGGATTTAAGCAAGGCTCAGCAAAGCTGTTTGAAAGTGTTCTGAGTGTTCTAATAATGCTGGTGGGAGCAATTCCTGTGAATTGAACAGGTCATGGTATGCAAGACAGACTCACAGTTTTAAAATCTTATTGTCAACATCCAGTGGACCTCCAAGGTGTGCGAGATCATTGTGACATATGGAGAACAAAAACAAGCTCAGCTGGGCAAAATCTCTGTTCTCCACAATGTCACTCAGTATATGAGGATAGATTCACAGTTTGTGGTGTGCAACAACCTTTTGTCATGTTCTCTGTTCCATCTACAGCTGTAACGTAGGCTCCATTTGAATAAAGCCATTCTCCGCTCATCCACAACCTCAGCCTTGGACATTCAGACTCAGTCTACAGGGCCTTGGAAGATGAGTTTGGAGCATCCTTGAGTAAGACTGAGCTGGGTGGCACAGAATGGGCATGCAGCATGGAAAGCATGTGTACCATGTGGCAAGGGGATTTCTGACCAATAGCGGGTAGACTTCTCAGAGCACACATGCCCGCAGGGCACAAAAGCATGTGTTGGCGCACCGGTGTCCACATAGAAGGCCGGTTCACAGCCCAGCCATAATGGCACATAGGGGCCCACCGCCCTGCACATAGGGCACTCTCTCTGTGCATTGGACTCTCTTTCTGAGCGATGACCCCAGTCGTGATAGCCATGGACGTGCCCACAGGCCAAATAGACCCAGGGCTGCTTATCCTCCTGTGATGCAACACTGGGCACGGCCCTGCTGCAGCGCTGCATGCTGGGAAAGGCCAGGGTGTTGAGGCCCACAGGGCACTGAGGTCGGGCCGCGTTCAGCTCCTGCCGCAGGGCCTCCAGGTGTTTCTGCGTGGGGGTGTGGAAGAGGCCTTCAGCCGTGCGCCACAGCAAGGTAGCTCCACACAGGTCAACCAGAGAACCGTCCAGCAGCACGTTGCTCTCACTATCCACCTGGTTACCAAACAAAGCCTAGAGTTAATTTAAGCTTACAGATTCAAACTACATCATACATTTCTCTTACACAGGTGAATATATTTCGAGTGCTCATTTCAGTCTCTTCTATGTCAGAATTCTAAAAGAGATTAAATGCTCCGTTTCAGTTTCTCATGTTCTACATAATTACTATTGGGTAAATACACCATGCAATGTAATCAGCAAAGATTTCATATAAAATTAGATATTTACACACAAGCCTGCAAAAAGAAACAATGGGAGCATTTCACAAACACATTCAAGAATCCCACAAAACAGGACAGCCTTCAGTTGGCAAAACAACCGAGAAATGAGTCCTTGCCCTTCTGCATCTTTACCTTGGAGACACCTCTGCTGTGTAAAATCTGTTTTGACCTCAGGAGGGTGGTAGAGACCTAAAAGAACAGCGTTTTTCTGTACCAAAGTGATAAAAGGGATAGGCTGAGCACTTTCAAATCAAATCGTTAATCATGGTTGTGTCGGTCATCAACACACTTTTTGATGTGTAGTGCTTTAACACTGCAAATCTCCAAACAAAGCTGTTGAAGGTCTCATTCAGTTTAGTTCCAACCACTGCAAATTGACATATCTACCCTGTCTCTTGACTAAGCTTGAAATTCCTTTAATGTCCGTGTACACTTGTCACTTTCTAGGAGCTCATAACTCAAGGAGATACAACCTAAATGAGTATCTTGGCTGATCATCAGTCACGGACATGTTTGAAATGCAAATGCAAATATTTCAACAATTCTGAAACAGTGCTTTAAAAGCCAGCACGGTCAAGGAATGTTCTCTTTCAGACTATAGTCATAAGGGAGTCATTCTCTCCCTTTTTAAGACCCAAGATCTCAAATTAAAGGAAATGAAAAATGTTATCATCCCATGTTCAAACTGAAGAACCTAAATACCTTAATCTCAAAATCACCTTTTGCTAGTGGAGCATTTAAAAGATCTGATGTGAAAGTGACAGGTCTTTTTGGGTGTTTCCATTACATAGCAGTCAATAACAAACAAAAGTGCTCCCAAAAAGGGCTACCAATGAACAAGTGACAGGTTCAGAAGTACCCAAGTGTCACTGATGATTTTCCTTAATACTGCTGTAGAATCAGTACACCCTTTCATGGCAAGGGCATTCCCTAGTGGCAGTGGTCTCTTTCAGCACCATGCCACGACAAAAAGTTCAAGGTCTTGACTTAGCTTCCTAATTCCCAAGATCTCAGTCTGACCAAGCATCTGTGGGATGTCCTGGACAAACTAGTCCCATCCATTGGAGGCCCTACCTCACAACATATAGGACTTAAATGATCTGCTGCTAATGTCTTCGTGCCACAGCTTCACACTTGCCAAGATTTTGTGGGGTCAGAGCTTTTTTGGCAGCAGGAAAATACTAGGCAGGTGGTTATGCATCAGAAACTGACATATAGAATGACAATTTTGCATTCTAATAAAAATAGAAAATTCATGCCATCATAAGAGGCACTTTGCATCTGCATGTATAATACACTGGTATAATTAAGTGTTCTTGCTAGCATAACACAAGCTAGGTGGCATAGCTACATTCCTAATTGGCTTGCAGGAACAGATGTGTTCAGTCCAGGGCATCAGCTGCTGCTGTTGTGCACGTCCTGGGGTTATTTTACCAGTTATCAGATAAAACGTAAACACTGTCAGTCTGGAAACACCAATGGTGGATAAAAGCCAAGACATCTGTGCTTGTGGTGAGCATTTTCAGCCAGAGCTTCATGACCTCAAGAGTTCTAGATGCACCCCCAAGAAATGAGATAGCTGGCACTACAGAAGCATGACTTTTCTGAGCAGTGGGGGAAAAAAATCACTTTGTATCTTCAATGATATCAGTGCTTCACAGAAATGTTTGGTATGTGGCTCAATTATCAGATTACAGACATCCATATGTACCTGAAAGACTGGACATCCCTGGTCAAAAACACTTTGTTTACAACTAGATAGGTATGATATAATTAATTAAAACATATATATTTTTAAATCTAGAATTAGACATTTAAAAATGTGCCATGTGCAAATGTATTTCATGCATTTATTCCATCCACTAGTGTTCATTTCTTGGATGGTTGCATTGCTTATTTTACACACACTTATTTTTTTGAATACTTTAACTAAAAAGAGTTATTGTTGTATTGTGACCATTTAAAATCATTTCAGTCATTTCAAAACGAAACCTGTTAGCCTATTAAGTGAGCCTTAATACCCTGACCGAGTGTGATGTTTTCAACCAACTTCCAACAACAAGCAGACAAAAGGTTTGTGGTCTGCTAATTAGGTGCAATGGCCTTTTACTAAAGTAGATTGACTTGATTTGCCCACTGATTTTAAGATTTTAAGATTTTAACTTTTGAAACCTCAAGTGTCAATCAGTGGTCTCAGGATATGTTGTGAGTTATAAAAAAAAAAAAGGATTCTAACAAATTTTCCACCATCAGTGAACGACTTTTCACTTAAAAACAACAACACTGCATATAACCTAACAACTTTAGGAAGGAAATTAAGTGATCATAGGCAACCCAGCAACATCTCTGCGTAAACAATAAACAGAAAAGGCATCACTGATAGCAGCAAGCATGGCAGAAACTACCAGCAAAATGAACTTGGAGATGCATAGAACATAATTAACTGTTTTTGAGTGGAACTTCTCTTTAAATCAAGGTAGATCTATGTTAAGATATAAGGATAGAACACACTAACCAATTTTCCGCGTGTTTGTGCAGATCGAGTCTCTCTTAGTGTATACACGTCTCCACACACAGATATCTCCCTCCACACACCAGGCTTGGACTCTTCTGTGAAGCCACCACGTGGGTGCATCACCAGCACACCATTGGTTGTCAACCCATCCATTTGGCCATCTGGATTCTTCCATTTGGCAGCTTTTTCCTGTGTACAGGTGAACATGGTAAAATACATTTACACATTCGTGACTACAGTCCCTAATTTTGTACATGACCAACACACTTGGTAAAGCCTATATTTACCAGGTTAATCAGCAGAAGGAGATACTTCCAAATGTATATAAATATACATATATATGTATGTACATACAGACAGAGGCTTCCTCAAATACCAGTGATTAAAGTAGTTGAGGTTTTTTTGACACATAAAGCATACACGAAGTCAGGGCCACGGCCGTGTAGGAGCACACACTTACCCCTAAAAAGATGTTCTTGGAGGAGTCGAAGCCTGCAGCATAGATGCGAGCAGTGTACGGAGGGTTGCGTTCACACACTACTCGACAGGCAAAGCGCGAGATTGTGCTCTGAGTGATGGGTGTGTCCTCGCTGTCCCCACCCCCAGACACAGTGTCTGTCACCACAAAGTCTATGGGGCTCTCTGTCGATCGTCCAATCTACAAAACAAAACAGAAACTGAATTAGTCATGCAAAAAAAAATTATTACTCTATGTATTCAATGCAGTACCATAGTAGTCTGTACATGTTAAGGCCTGACGGCTATGAAAACCTTGTCAATGATAGATTTTAAGGGGCCTGCAATATTAGCTGATATAATGTTTTACTGGCCATTATGACTGTTGGTCGTCAACTGGTTTCAAAAAGACACTCAGTTTTGAAATATATAAATAATATTCTAATATTGAGGCAGAGTTGTTCAGATTTCTTTGTAGTTTCAGTTACATATTTTTCTTATACTAAAGATTAGAATTAAATGCATTTCACAAGATGGTCATTTTAAAAACAATGCTGTAGTTCAAATTTACCAGTTTTACAGAAACATTAGCAATTAATTTGAAAATACTATTGATGTCCATAAAACATCAATATTATTTTATAATGGTATCAGCCAAGATCACTGAGCAACTGACATGCCGTATATGCTTAGTACATAGCAGGCCTACAGGTAAACCACAGAAATACGTAAGGCATTAGGGTGACTATTTTAATTTTACCCTAGTCAGAAATCAGAATGGTGCTTCAACCATAGTGTGCTAGAAAAAGTCCTGGCCACAAAAATCACTAACATGAGATTACGTCTTTACACAATCTAGTTATATTGTTTTCGTATGGTTGTACAACATACTTTTTAGATCCTGACAAAATTTACAACACAAGTCATGCTTTATATAAAATATATTATATTTATATTTTATCATAGTATATGACTGGACTGATACTACATCTAAAAGCACCATGACCTTCAATCCAAGTAAGACAACAGACCCTGCTTGGACTGCTTCCATTGTATTTGTTTGCGCTCTACCAGCCTCATAAGAGAATGCACATTAAAAAAAAAGGGCAGGCCTCTACAAAAACGACCTTTAAGTGGCCTTTACAGGGTGTTGGTTAGCCCGTATATGGCTTTGGCATAAACATAATAACAGTGCTTTAAACCAACCAGAATATAAAAGGCAGTTTCTTAAACTATTTCAATAGCAGAGGTGGCATGCACACAAAAAAATGGATTGGCTGAGACTTGGAAGTTTAAAAAGCAGGATTGCACACACTACACTGAAAACTACTCCACCACTAAAATAAATTGGACAGAGTCTCCAGATCTAGTTCCTTTTTAGTGTTAGTGTCCTCCCCCCCCTGTGGTTTACCGTGTGTTCCTGTTTTTGCTTTTCATTTCTGGCCATTTGTTGCCATTTCTTTGGCCCATTTTATGTTCTCAAGCACACATATGCTTCTTCATGCTTGCGCACGTGTCTAACAGTAGCTGGTTTCTCATGGGAGAGCTGGAATAGCTGTCTCCTTGCCTCTCTTCATACATTAAGATTAGCTGTGATGGGGATAAGAGATCAGGAATCATAGTGTATATGAGTATGACTGAAAAGGGTGGATGGGGGGGCAGAGAGAAAGAGAAAGGTAGACAGACAGACAGGAATAGAATGTGTGAATCTCCTGCTTTTCTAACAAGTAAACACAGAAGTACACAAGCACAGAAATTTCCTTCATATTATGACCAGTCAACTAAAGTATATCTAGGTAAACAGCAGTTCCCTTTTGACATACATGTACTCTCTAACACTAAATCTAATTTAAAAGTAACTTCTTAATAAACTGGCATTAGCTAAAGTATCATAATGATCTCTCTTACAGTAGAAACAGAACCTGATGAACACATTTGGCAACACAGCATTTTGTGCAAGTATGTAAGCAGTTTTAAATCTTTTATTTGGGCAATAAATGTGTTTTGCTTGGGAAAAAATGAGTAAATAAACATTAACGTAGTAACAAGCAGATATATTCAAATCCATCCCCAGCACACTTGACTTACTTTAACAGAGTACTGACCAAACCAGGTATGTAATAATGAATGTCAATATTACTTGGCAATAATAATACTGTTGGAATATTATTATTATTATTAGTAGCATTATGGGGACTTGTAAATGGTTAAGCAAACACACTGACAGACATAAAAACCATTATTCATCATCTTCATGTTAGTTGTATTTATTGCAATATTAGCATTTTTCTGAAAAAGAGAAGTAGGTTGCACGCAAGTTACACTTAAGGTAACATATACAGTACAACGCCCCCACCCCCAATTTTTATAAGGATCAGAAATCATTCAGTCACACACAGATTTTTTTTTGACAACTGAACTCATAGTTTTACATGGAAATCCCTACAATAACGCAGACACTGCAAATAATATGCTCAGCCTTTCTTTGTATTTTTGTGGCAATAAATATATTTTTTCTGAAAGTTTTACTCTTGTCCCGGAACCTTCCAAGTTGTATATCTTGGTAGATCGGTAGATCTGGGTTTGAGATATGGAGACCTTTCCAACGAGCCCTCATTTGTATTTTTAGCCCGAGTACATCCGGTTTTATTCTCTGAAAACCATTCACCTCGTCGCCATGTCCCAATACTTTTGTCCCGCTACCTTCCCAATACTTTTTGTCCCGAGTTGCATATCTCGGCAGGGAGGCGAATACAGGTTTACCCTTACATTTTCTTTAGGGGTAATGCATTAAACTGAGTTGAAAATGACAGTGTTCTGTGAGCATAATCGGGGGTATAATTACAGCTTACACAACAAAAATAGTTTTTTAGGCATTTTCTGTTTTACCAACAATTTTTTCACTATACACGGGTGCTCTTGGTACATAACCCCTGCGAAAAGCAGGAGATTACCGTACACGCACACGCACAAAAACAGGTCTATTGCAAAGCCATGTGTGTGGGTGTGTTTTACCTGAAACATGTCTGTGTCTTTGTCATGGCTGTACTCCACAACCACAGTCTGGTTTCTGGACAAAGTGTACGAGATACTGTGCTGGCCTTTACAGTTTACAGCCTACAATGCAACAACAACAAATAGAGGTTATTATGTGTGTAGGCATAGGGTGAAACTGCATTACTATGTTCAATGCACAAACTAACAAGATTACACAGCAGAGAAAAATCTTTCCCATTTATTTTATGACAACCAATAACAGATATCTGGCATCATCATGTTTAGCTTGCTTTACTTGGGTTGAAAACTTCTGCTTCTCAGTTTCACAGCCATTTTATTTTACCATGAACAGTTGAGGTAGGACGGCTGTATGCCCAGCCTTTATGTCATAATATTTTTAGGAATTTGACAAGACTGGCAGCACTGTTAGTACTGCTTTTCAAGGACAAACCTGTGACCTTTTCAGCTGGACAACACAGGTCACATCATGATGCAAAACCGACTTATGATGCAATGTATTCAGGAGGTACACTAGGTAAAATAGCAATGGTAGGATATAAGCAAGGTTATGCTGAGGAGCACAGCACTGACCCTTTCCAAAACAAGGCTGCCTCATGACTCATACAGCTGTCAAACTGCTGCTGTTATTAAAAATACATTATGCATTATGTTCAGGTCAGAGTTATGCTACTGTGATACAATGAGGGGGCAAATACAATTTCATTAGCTACAGCAAACAGCCTTTAGCCTAAACATTTAGCATACATGAAACACACACTGACGGAACAGGGCCAAGACGAGGCTAAAATGCAGGGTTAAAATGTGGCCATTTCACAGTTCATTTTTCACAGGGCTGGATCATATGAGGGATTTTATCACAGTGTAGCCACTTTCGCCTCCCCACCCCCTTTCTCTCTCTCACTAATCTGTGATTTCCAAATTACCCACATCTCCATCACATGTGCTCAAAGGGGAGTGGAAACTGGGTCACACGTACTACAACAGCAAAAAGAACAGCTCGGGAGAGAGAAAGAATAAAAAGAATAATGGAATCAGTACAAATGCAAGCGATTTCTAATACAACCTGTGCATGTGTATGTGTGATGTAAAGCAAGAAGGATTTGCTTTGCCAACATCATCCGTCGTGACACACTGTACATGTTGGCACTGCAGAACAGAGGTCATGAGCAGCTCACATATATTTAATAATGTGAACATGACGTGCCCCATATATACTCTATTTCAGCTCCAACAGTGGATCTGGTTTGGTGGCTGTGCAAACATATAGGGCAAAATGCATAATAATATTTAAAGACATTTTTATGATAAATATGTATCACTGTACATTTATAGATTTTTACAAAAGCTTTACCACATTTTACAAAAAAGGTATGAACTCTTGAGTAGGAGAAAGCACGACACATTCGAATGCAAGGTAAAATATACCAGTTTGATTTATGTAGCTAAATAAGTTCAATTCAATTCAATTCAATTCAATTCAATTTTATTTATATAGCGCTTTTAACAATGGTCATTGTCACAAAGCAGC
>JBBJLR010000001.1:32154886-32185423 GCA_037577145.1 Brachypetersius gabonensis
ATGAACACCAATACAGCTGAAAGTGATTAACAATGCCCTCAGCTGCTTAACCAACCAGAACATTATCAGACAGGTTTTATTGATTTCATGCCAGGCCCAATAAAAAAAAGTGTTCCTTTAATTTTTGTGAGCAGTGTATATATACATATATATACACACACACACACACACACACACACACACACACACAGTAGCTAAATCATGTGATGCAGCTATTTCAAACATGGACTATTTCATGAAATCCTACGTATACTAGAAGTTCTCACAACTTGGATTGTACCCTGACTGAAGCATCCAGGCAAACAAAGCTGACGTGAATAAAACGTGATGTTTTGATGCTCACAGAAATGCCATCTACTAGCTCGTACTCAGTGTTTAAGCTTTGGTCTCCCATCTGTAGAATGCAGAAGTTGCCAGACCAGAGTTTCAGAAGAACTCAGAATTACCCATAAACAGCTCACCACATAGTAAATCATCAATAGAGAAGTTCAGTACTGCATATTTGGGATACCGCTTCACGCAACAGCAGTGCAAAAATCTTACATTCATGGGCAGGCTCTTATTCACTCACCACTTCTAAAGCAAGAGAAATCATAGGTGTGATTACCACTGTAACCTCAACGAAAACCCCAGCTGCGTGTTGTCCTCCAGTACGATGAACATATCCTGCTTAACCATGATTACTAGCACATTTCAGTAAGAAACTCAAATAGCTATTACATTGAATAATGAAATGGTTGACCGCTATATAGCACGTAGCTCGGCACGAGTGGGACACATAAGCTTGTGGGCGCTGTGCTATGTCAGTTTTGCAGGCCACAATTATGTTGTTAAAAACCTACTGTATATTTCATACAGATTTCGTGTGCGACATAACAGTGATTATTTTATCTTTCTAATTGTTTGAGATCAAATCTCCTGGTAAACATACTCACAAATATCTTTTCAAATAATGAGACTGACATGGTGAGAGCAGTTTACAGAGTACACAGGTGTCAGATGCAAGTGATGACAGGGTAGAATCAACGACCTCACATTCTGAGCTACAGGCCTTGAAATACTGACTACATACACATACGTGTGCACACTACTTTGGTAGAAGCGGATGGCAGGTGTTTAAACAGATGTGACAATTATTTAGAAACAAATTATAACTCAGTCTCGCGTTTAAGTAGGTTTTGATTTGCTTTTGAATAAATCGCATTTGTTAAAATGCTCCCTTGTTCCACAAGGCTGATGCTGGAAAACACTACCACCTACTGACCAATATGATGCAGTGCAAGAAACGAACATCTTTTAAAAAACTAAAGCCCCACTGATCTCATTTATGTGTATACCGTGATTAACCTCTGCATTGTAAATTGAAACTGTCCAAGGCTTTTTTTTATTAACTAAACACTAATAAAAAAAAAGACCATGCATTACATATTTATCAAGCATCCCTTTTAATAACTGTTCACCTGTTTTACAAAAAATGAAATATTCTTTGTTAATGAAATTAGCAATAGCATAGAGCATATTGATTAGCTTTCCAAGATGCCTCTCTTTCGTCCCCTTTCTTTGCGACAATTACAGTAGAAGAAACCACTGTTCAGTGCAAATGACGTCCAATACCAGCAGTGTATGCTGGTGGTAAAGTGTAGCACAGAACAGACTCAACCGGCTTGCTTTGCTCATTAACACAGCTCTTATTTAAAAATGGGTACTCTGGCAAAACAAATACCATAACATTAAAAAAAAAAAAACCCTCAGTATGTGTAAAGAAGTGTTTTTCCATGTATGCATGTCTATGTGTTTGTGTAATGTACATAAGTGTGTGAGCTTTTGAGATTGTAGGATGTGAGCTGAAAACAACATAGTAAGTAAATCCTAACAGTTATATCAGTCTTTAAAACACAAATATTCTCAAACGTCATGTTTATGAAAGGATAAAAATCCCTCCTGTCAAAGAGAACTAACAAAAAGGTAATATTAAATAGTTTTTGACTGAAAAGGGGTAAAAATGAATCAAAACGCAGACAAAAACCATTAAACCGTTGTGGCTAATCGCGAGCCTTTGCTCTAGGGTCTCTACTGAAAATGAGGAATGCCATTGCAGAGTTGTTGACAGTCATGAGAAAGGATCCGCTTGGATTGGTTCTTGGAGTGTATGCCGCCAGGTTTCAGCTTCTCCCTATTCTCTCCCAAGAAGGACTCGGTCTTGAAGAGAGGGGGAGATGGTCCTCTGCTTACATAGCAGGTTGCAGGGTTGGTGCTATATAGATCTGGAGAGCACATATCAGATTTGGTGCAAAGGGAAAAAGAAAGGGCCCAGAGTTTGACAGGGTTTGTCTGAACTGTGTAAATTGGGACTGGCCATTAGAAGACAACTCTACACCACCTTCACTTTGTTTCAGTTACTCGTCCCCATTGTCCTAAAAGAAGAATCAGCAGTAAAGAGGCAAACAATTAATCACAGTGAAACTGTACCTAGAACGCATAGTTTACAAGATCAGGTATGAGTTCTGACGAATTACGTAAATTATATTATTAAAAAGGAGAAAGTCCTTGACGGGCAATTGTAAGTCACTTCTAAAAGCTTCTATGAAATGGGGCTCACCCTCTCTAGTCCCTTGGTGAGCTGTCGGTTTACAGCTTGTAGTAATTCCTGTAGTTCTTGTACTGTTTGGTTCAGTCCTGCAGTCATCTTCTCTTTGCGGTCTATCTCCTCCTAGAAAAATGTGTAAAGACTGATTAGCAAATACACATACCTTTTAAAAAAGTTCAGTGGTGAGTAAATTCAGATGTATGTATCTCTTCCCACCACTATACTACCACAATACTCCTGCTATAGGGGCACTGAGGAGATTCAGTGCTTTAGGGTGGATTGTCTGGAGTTACATACTGTAATTGTAATTATTTGTGTTACATGTAATATTTTATTAGAGAAGAAATGTGTGGTTAAGGTGGTGCAACTGTAACCACACCAGCACCTTCTTTTTGAACTAATGGTGATCACTGCTTCAAAAAGGCCTGATCTGTAACTCATCCTCATGATGTGAGAGTAGAGATCCTACATTAAGTGTAGGATCAGCTGCTCCTCACCGTTTGTGTGGTGAGGCTGCTGTTCTGAATCAGGTCAGCTTGGCCTGTCTCCTTCAAGATTTCCTCCTGGATCAGCTCCAGAGACTGCTGTGCCTGTGACACATATTGGGAAGAAATAAACATTTAAGATGTACCAGAATAACTCAAAATTTGACACCTGTTTCACAGACCAACATCAATCTCACCTTGTAAAGATCTGCAGCCACTTTCTGCCGTTCACTCTCCTCCATTTCCAGCTTGCCCAAGGTCTCCGTCAGCTGTGTCTTCAGCTGCAACAGAAAACCCCAAATCATACCAGTCACTTCACTAATTACTATAATTAAGTTAGTTACTGTAATTAACAACCTGCTATGAACAGATACTTCTAAGCAGATCTGGCTAAACATAAAACAATTTTTCTGCATGTTTCCATTTAATCTTCAAAATTCAACAACTAGGATACATTCTGGGAAAGAGGAGAAGCCTAACAGGTTAACGATAGTGCTACAGAAATGTAAAAGGGAGCGAGGTCTTGGCTAATCTTAGGTGAAGGGTGTGTGAACTATTTCAATTATAAAATCACTAAGGTTTATATTAAGCTTATGACTGAGATTTCCTAATGCATGCATGGACCTGAACTGTTGTGTAACCCCTTTTAAAAACAGGAGGACTGTTCAAACCACTCAAAAGCAAAGTTATATCCAAAAACGAGTTCCCCTAATACAACACTGATAAAGGACAAACCACAAACAACCAGTAAAACATTGGTTAGAACACAGGAACAGAACAGACAGACAGACAGAACTAAAAGATGAACCGATTAATGTGTGACAGACAGAAGAGTTGCACAGGACTGTTTGAGTAAGTGCCTGCATGTGCATGCCAGAGTTTGTTCAGAAGTAAGCTTGTTAAGTCCTGTCACCATAGAGCGAAAGTGTTTAAGGTATTAACTGGTTGATTAAAAAAATGTTCTTGGCAAGGAGAGCTCCATCCTCAATCATTTTCTCAACAAATGGGGCACCATAACATAATCAAGACAATTTTTTTTGCTTTTTGTTTTTCCCAAGAATAAAATACCTTAATGATGATAGTGGACAGAAACTCTTTGCCATAAAACAGCAGTTGTGAGAAGGGTCCCTGACCACATGCTAGTTCAGATGAGGGACAGCAGGAAAACGTAGCGCTACTTCAAAGCTGCAACGGGGCAAACGCTTACCAAAGTCAGTTCCTCATTCTGTCTGACAGCCTCTGTATATGAGCCATCAAGTTTGCTTTGTAACTCGGTCAAGAGATCTTTGAGCTGAAATGAAGTTTGACACATTTAAGGATGTGTGTGTCTGTGTGTGACTGAAATCAGGGCCTTCCTGCAAGGCCATATATACCTTCATACATCCTTGTGCTATTCGCTTAAAAATGAATCAGACTGGGCTGCAAAATCCTGCGCTATATCTAGTGTTCTTATATTTGCTAACACGAGGATAAGCAAAGACGTAAATTACAGCGAGAGCTACACGCTGTAATGGTAATGAGCTGAAATAATTTCAACTTCAGTTAGTCAGTCATGTCTTTCCATGTTAAACATTATCTTGATTCTTAATAAATCTCACTAATAAAATCTCAAGACATCTAAAATAGGGTTCCATGTCCTTGTGTGTGTATGTTAAAACCACTATATAATCCCATTTATTCCCAATGTAGCATGTTATGGTAGCTACACATCCATTTCCTGCATGAACTAAGTCACTAAATGTGGCAGATATGGGCCTAATATAAAGCCTTTTTAGAGGGCAGACAAGAAGAGGGCAATCAAACATAGGTGCTGTTTTGATCATGTGGGGATTATCAGAATAAATCATTCAATTCATTATGCACTAAAACAGATTAAAAAATAAACACTGCATACAAACAATAAAACTAGTGTTTGAAATTTCCATAAAAATAGACATTAATATTACACAAACCAAACAGCTTCCACCACACACTAGCATGCAGTAGAAAGGGCAGATTGTTTGTTTGTTTTTTGGTTTTTTTACCTCTCTGACCTCCGACACATAGGTGGCACTCTCACGTTCTGCTCTCTCCAGTTCCGACTCTAAGTGCTCTTTATCTCTTCTCAGCTAAAATGACAAAAGGATGCACAAAGCATGACAAAATTCATAAGTCATAAGTGTAACATACATGCCATCAGATTTAACATCGGTCATGTAATATAATTTGTACCTACAAAGAACACTCAGTTTGTTAAAACCAAACAGACTGTGATGGGTCAAACGTTACATAAAACTTGTAAATTGTGCTGTCCGTTTGATTAGAACCCTAAAGAAGACTCACACTCTCCAGTTCTCCCTCTGAGTTCATTCTGTCCACTTCCTGTTCCAGCACAGTCACTTTCAAGGTCATCTAAACACAACAGTTCAAAACTTTTACCTCAACTAATGAAATGTTCATTTCAAATTACATTCTAGTATGGGTGTGAAGTTTTGACCTTGAATTGTTGATCAAAATTAAAAACAAAAACCCACTTAATACACTAAGGAGTAATTCAATTCTATGATTCAGATATTCAAGCTTCTTAACAAAATAATTATGATGAATTAAGTGTTCATAAAAGCCATTGCGGATTAAAATGATCTGACAATTGAACATTTTATTTGGAGGAAACATTTGCTCATGACTACAGAGAGAGTGAGAAAGAAATCAGGTTCATGAGGAGCTGTGTTTCTAAAAAACAGTTCACGTTGCAACCTCACCTCATCAGTTTTTTTGTACTGTTCCATAAAGGCTGTTTTTTGACTGGCCCACTTGTGCTGTGCTTCATTCAGAAAATCGTGCTCAGGACTAAACAGGTGTATGCTATTACATGCTGATATATGTGGTTGGTCGTCCTGACATAAAATGAATTCATGAATGAACTGCTCAAAAGCTGCTTTAGCACCTTGTCTTCTATATATGGACTGGGGAGTACTTTCACAATATTTACATGGTACATTCAGTATTACGTAAATAGGAATATTCTGTTTTTTATATGACTCATTAAAAGCACAGCAGGTTCCACATTCTAACTGGAATCAGGATCTGTTAAGTACTCTTGTTGCCCACAGCTACAGCAAGGACCGAAACATCAATATTGTTTAAATGATGCCTCTAGCTAAATCTAATGCAATGATTACATATGGCAGTCATATGTTATGTGGCTAATTTAGTGTTGCACGCACCTCTCGGAGTTCAGTCTGGGCCTGTTCTAGCTTCTCCTTCCAGCGGCATTCTTCCTGCTCCACACTGCTCTGGAGCCGCTGTAGGATTCCCTCCTGAAAACAACAAATCCAAGGGCATTACAGCCTAAATAAGAAGGGCACCTAAACAGAGCAAGATAAGCATCAGCTACACAATTACAGTTGTGATGTTGACCCAAACCTGGTAACCTAATATTTGGTCATTTAATGGCAGATCAGTGAAAAAACAACAAAATGATTTCATTTTCTCTTTAAATACAGCCCAAGATGATACTGCTCTCCAACAAAAAGTCTGTCAAGCACAAATCAAACATGACACGCCATCTTAGGGGACTGGTGAGTGGAGCAACTGTCTAGAAGTTGGCCATATCTTCATGAGTTTGATCCACATAGATACCACAGCCATCCATGGCCAGGAGGCCAAAAGAGTACGGTTGTCCTCTCCCAACATCACTTAACACGATGCTAACCTGCATGAGCACCTGTCCAAAGTAAAATATATAAAGCCATCTCACCGTCTCCGCAAGAACTTTCTTATACGTTTCACAGTCTTTCTGTAGAACTTTCTGGGCTTCCTCAGCTTCTTTCAGTTTTTCTGCCAAACCCTGAAGAAATTATTTGTAGTAGTGAGTAATGGTACATACCTAGAATTACACATATTCTTTGCTCAAACAGCATTTCTAGACATTGTGTTCAAAGAATGATGTCAGTAAGCATCACCTTGGCATCACCACACTCTGTGGACTCTCCAGCTAAGGCCTCCCTCACGGAGATCTCAAAGTTCTGCAACCACTTCTTATGGTTCTGAGGAATGAAAATGGGAGTTATTAGAGCCTGGATTTGGGAATTCGCAGCGTTTTAAGGACACATGCTTGTATCAGTTTGTACCTGCTCAGTGGGAAGGGGCACATGGGGGAGGAGTCTGTGAAGAAATGCTCGACACTCAGCCTCAGCGGACTCCAGCGCTGTCTGATTTTCCTACAGAAGACAATAGCACATCCAGCAAAGAATGACAAATTTATTCATTTTCCTCATACATACTCGTCTGTTGTCCGAAACACTGGGAATAAATACAGTGCACATTTCTGTTAATGATTACAACCCAAAAAACATCACCCGTGTGAAAGCAGGTAGGCTTATTTGGGGATATCTAAATGCCAAGAGATTCACTGGGGACTCACCCACAAGTTCAGCATAGTAAACAGAAACATTATCTAGCAACTCACACCATGGATTTTCCTGAACACACAACACACAGAAAGACACAGACACACACACTGCAAAATGGCCCCCTTCGCCCCTCTCCCGGCCCATTTTCCTGAACCAACCGAAAGCCTGTGGCACAGCATTATTGACAAACATACATATTGTAACGGCATAAAAGAACAGAGATCATGTCACTTGACTATTAAAAAAAAATTGCATCACAAAACAAAAGGAAACCTACTGGCTGTTAATGTCCTTTAAAACATTTGAGCAGATATGCTCAAGTCAATATGTGTTGTGCACCCAGAACTTTAAAAGACAGACTTCCTCAATGGCACACTCAACTATGACAGCTTTATCTTGTGTTAATCATGTGAAGAGCCACAACACTGAGAAGAAACTAAAATTAAGTTTGAGGGATAAAGAGAAAACCATGAGCATAAGAGAATGACATTTCTAGCCTAATCCGTTTATGTTTATATTTATATTTATATATAGATATAAAAAAATATGAGCGCGCGCGAGAGAGAGAGAGAGACAGAGAGAGAGAGAGGCACATTCTCCTCTTTTGCACAGTTGCCAAATATTCACTGATTTCTTATTTCATAATTAGTGACGACCCTGGTTAACTTATATAACAGGACTAAGGACTGCCTGAAGGAAGAGGGGGCTGAGAGCCGATACATGACAGACAGACATTATGTTCTGTCCACTTCTCTAGAGAGGCTGCTTGGGACACAGCAAAAATACACATGATGTGTAAGCAGAGCTCGAGTCCCAGGCCTGTTTATAGCATCAGTGGTTTCTCTACACCCTCACTTGCTTAAATACCTCACTACATTTAGGTGCCCTGCACACCCCAAAATGTAAAGTGCACTTTAAAAGTCTGAGTTTCTAATTACTGACACATTCTCAGGTTTAACACACAGCTAAGTCGGCGAGTACAAGAGCAGCAAAGGGGCGGGGGAAAAAACTACTAAACTTTCAGTGTAGATACTCCTGTCAAGTGGAACCTTACTAAACTAGAAAACAGATTAACCACTTGGATTGTTGCTTCTTTTGTTTGCATTGATTGAAGCACTTCATCTGATTTCATCTGAATTAAATGAATTAAATGAGCAAACTGATGACAGATTCAAAATCACAGAACCAGGGGAAGACGGGCATGCTAGAGCAGGAGGGTATGGAAATATGGCATTCTATGACTATGAAAAAAAAACCAAAACAAACAATTATAGGGTACAGACATATGATCCCTAAACTAAATGATGATCTGGTTAATTTTATGAGCTGCACACTCATTCCATAAATGTACATTTCAGCATAAAAATGCATTTTTTCTTTTGAAAGTAAAAAACTTGGAAGAGGAAAAAATTGTCAGAATAGTCCAAGCCAAAATGCAAAACAATGCAAGCCTTCAGCCTCAGGAGGTTTTTATTGTAGTAGCATGCATTGCAGCCAAATAGCAACAAATAAAAAAAAAATGAGTATGCAGCTTTACATGAAGCCAAAAAAAATAAATAAAAATATATATACTATAAATAATTAAAAATAAAAGAATGCAGTATCTCACTGCTCGATTAATGGCAGGAGTTGAATTAAGATGCTGTGATTCAGCTCTAGAGTGAATTAGACTGGGATTGCAATGCGAACCTTGGCGGTCTTGCTGAGTTTTCCCTGAAGCAAGGTCTCGGTGGCTGACAGCGCCTCCATAGCGCTCCAGTTTTTCTCCCGAAGCTCCTGGTCAGTTTCAGAGAAACACCACTTTCAGTACAGCCGGCACTCTTGCCAAAAAATTAAAAACCCTTCACGGGTTTGGCATTTATGAGACCAACAGCTTGAGGATATTACAAGCATTTAACCAAAAGAAATCCTTCTTGCAACATTTTTTTGTATGAAAAAAAAATTAACCTGTGATTCAAGTATCAAGACCACCAGTCATCTAAGGAATGTTGATGTTTTGTTGTTTTAGTAAAAGTTGAAAGTTGTGGAGAAAAAAAAGCAAACAAACAGTCAAAACCTCACAAAAAGAGAAGGTGGCCTACTGCATTCTGTACCTAGTTCACTGATCATCACAATGCCAGAACAACATCAGCCCTAACAACCTCAAACCCTTCTCAATTGGGAAACTGACATATGGAAGCTGAAACCATCAATTATAGCAAAGCCATGAAAGCACAGCAATACTGCAGATGCAGCCAGGTGAATATTAAACCAGCAACAAAACAAATGTATAAATGAGCAAACCTTTGCAAAAAAACTATTATATATATTTCCAAAGTGCATTTAAAAAAAAAAAAAAGGTTCACATGGATATACTGCATTTCCTAATTTATACTGGGCAACGCTGCATGAGTTGGACCATTACTTACAGCCAGGGAGCGCTCACAGGATTTCACTAGAGTATTTGTGACATAAAGCTTACAGATAAGTAAAGCTTAAGTCATACAATTTTTCCCCAGACTTCACATCCCAGAGCATGCTCAGACAGAAGATATGCTACATAAAAACACCACAAATGTTCATGGTTCATATTTAGGATGTCCATGGTTTACAGGCCTGTAGTTCATTAATATCTCGAATGCTGTTCAGCAACATGAATACACGTAATACCATCTATTGTTTTAAATACTGATATGCTCTCTGTAGCTTAAGAATAACAAACACGCAATACAAATTCAATATTAATACATAAATGGCATATTCATGTTTTGTTTTTTTCCATGAGGATTAAGAAACTGAAAGAGGCTAAACATGAACTTACATTATTCTTTTTCCTGTGAAGTTCCATGGCTTCCCTCAGTTCAAGCAGCTCAGACTGCACATCAGACAGCTGCCTGTCCTTCTCGGTGATCCTGAAGAGGAGAACCACAAAGGGAGCAAAAAGAGGACATATTACAGTAGCCAACTCTTTTTATTATGTTCAGTTTATATATGGGATTTTTATGGGATACAAAACACTTACGCTGTTAGCAGTTCCTGACTGGAAGCTGCCGATACCATCTGTTTCAATGAGGATGAAAAAAACCCAATAATTTTATGAAAAAACGATAGCAGTAAGAACACAATGCAGGATCATGCATCTTTACAAATATAAAGGAGTGTTTCTAAGGTGTTTGCTTTGTATTTTTAAATAAATCAAGACTTATTTTCTGACAAGCTGCTGGAATGTCTAATAATATTCTTTGCTTTATTTAGGCTTGCACCATACCCACGAGAACAGTAACCTGAAATGTAAATGCTCAGACTCCACCTTCAGAATGATCTCACCTGTTGCTCAATCTTCTTTTCTGCTTCTCTTGCCTTCTCTACCATCTCCTTCTGCAGCCTCTGGAGCTCCTGATCTTTAGTAGTTAATCTATATGACAATACAGGAACAATGAGCTGCAAAACAATGGTAAAATCCTATGCCAAAGGCAAATTCAATGCAGTGATTCCGTGTAAGCATACAGAGTCTGGAGCTTCAGAAGTTGAGCGCTGGTGTTTGAGTTCTCCTGAGTTTCCCTGCTCTTCACTGCAGTCAATTCAGCTGCCAGAGTCTTCACCTGCTGCTCCAGAACCTGGAGACGCACACATTAACATAATCAAGGCAGGCCTGCATAATTCCATAAAGTCTGCAAGAATTTCTGGCGAACAGTTACTTTAGCCATCCATGAAATTATATGTATCCCCAGAATTACAATTTGTTGGAACCCCCATACTTACATTTTTTTGTTTTAGCAGGGCAGGATATAAACTAAAAGTTATGTACGTGACAAGCTACTAATTAGTTGGAGGATACTTCCATCACTACCAGACAACACAATTATTGGGGGCAATGCATATGCACTATAAAAAACTCAAATTTATACAAAATTAGTTTGTAAGACAATGACTACCAATCTCCATTTATTTTTCTTTAATTGTGCTTATTTCAGTTCATAGTCACATACATACTATGATAACTTCAGCTGTTTTTTGTAGCTTTATTCATCTAAAATGCTGGAGTTATAAACAAGAAATAGCATGACTGAACATGTCAGCTTAATATGATCAGCACACAAACCTCAATAGCTTTCACTCTGCTCAGCTCCTTCTCCAATGCTGACTCTAGACTCTCTTCAACAGTTCTGATCTTTTCATTCTTCTCCTGAATGCTGATGAAACATATGATAGCAGTTATTATTCAGACATTTATGCCACCTGTATACATGAGGTGTAATTTATTCAAGCACAAATGATGCCACAATGCAATTACAGAAAAAGGCAACATGAACAGCTATGCAAGTATAAAAGAGAAATGAAGGCTTGTGTCTTCATATTTTTAACATACCGTCTCTGCAACTCCTCTAGTGTTATGCCCGACTGCTTCTGCAACCAAACAGAAGGCCGAGAAAGACAAAAGTAATAAACTGCCACACTGCATTAACCAGAGCAACACAGAAATCCAGCTAGGTGTGTGAAAGAGGAGTATTTTACCTGCTCTGCTGCCTGCTGCTGCAAGGCCTCAACATGTCGTTTCAAAGATTCACTCTCTTCTCTTATCGTCTGTGGGGAAAAAAAAAAAATCCTCACTTGTGGAACCAGCCTTAAAATAAGATACTAATGTGTCTTGACCACTAAAACTTTGTTTATGCTTAATTCTCCTGTGATCACCAAGGACTGTTCATATTCAACTTATGGACATCAATTTTTACCTTAAGTTCTCCTTCTTTATTGGCTACCTCAATAAGCCCCGCCTCCAGCAGCTTTTCCACTGTTTTAATCTTCTCATCCTTCTCTTGAATGCTGCCAAGAATAACAACTCAGTCAATTGTTTGTGTATGTAAGGTAATAAAACCCAACCCAATAAGCATCAAACACAAAACGATTACCAGGCCTGCAGAAGTTTGAAGTTGAATGCATGCTTGAAATTGCAAAACAGAGCATGAATATTCTGGCCGAATGGGTTTATTTTATGTAACAAATGGCTGTAGGGAAGGGAAATATGGCTGGTCGCATAAAAAGTTGTTAAGAGTGAATGAACACCTGCCTCTGGATGTTTGTTTAATGACAGATCACAAGGTGTTTTGGACTTATAACAAAATCTACTCAAACGCACATGCACACTTTATACTCGCACACCCACCCACCTCTGATTGAGCTGATCCATTGCAAACTGGGAGGCCTGAGGAGAAAATAGGAAAGATGTAAGACAGTGTACATATTGGATGTGTGACATAAGATTGAGCATTTATTGTCTTTGACCTGCTCAGAAATCTGTGCCTGCAGATTATGGAACTCAGCCTTCAAGGCCATGTTCTCATTGTGAATAGCCTGTGAAAAGAGAAAAAAAAGCAGAGTTCACCACCTAACTGCTACCTTTTTTTATTGATTATTGGTATGTTTCAGACATGAATCACACATGATGAAAACCAAACACAGAACATGACGCTGCTGCAAATGCAGAATCTTTGGTGGGTTTAAATAGAGTTTAATGTATACCATTTGTAATATGGGAATACATACAAACACCAATTAGTTTTTTAGAAACCTATTCTAAATGAAGTGAAGTATAATTCAGGTCTAGCCCCAGCATGAACCTACAGCAGGGATGCCCAAATTTGGTCCTGGAGGCACCAGTCCTCCAGGACCCAAATCGGCAACCCCTTATTTTAGTAACAAAGTACTGTGCAAAACTATTAAATTCATTTTTTAAACCTTCTTTGAAACATGCCTACCTTCTTTATTTGTATATTACCTTGTATTTTTTCACTCTTGTCCAAGCTTAAACATTGTGCTTTGATGCCAACCCCCAACACAAAAGGTCTGGGCATTCATGGATACTTAATTACAATAACAGCAATAATAAATATGTTGTAATAAGGTCTTGTGAGTAGGCTTGTAACAATGTGCAATACACCTTCAAATTGCAAAGACAAATACATTGTAAAATTTGTAAAACATCAAATTGTAACACCACACTAGTGTATTTTTAGGGTAAGTCCTTAATAGAAAAACATTCAAAACAGACCCATGCCGGTTTTATGAGGATTCCCGTGATGTGACCACCCCCCCCAGTGTGGCTTACCTGCATGCTGGTTTCCCTGCTGGCACCACTGCTCCTCTCTGCATTAAGGGAATCCTCCAGACTCTTCCTCTGGAGCTCCTTCTCAGCCAGACTGATTGTACACAAGCAAAAAGACAAATATTAAAGATAGTTCAAAAATGAACGGTTTAGAAATACAGTGGTACCTTGACTTATGAGTGTCCCGACTTACAAGTCTTTCAAGATATAAGCCATCTCTCGGCCGATTTATTGTTTTGAGTTGAGAGCTAAAATTCGGGTTACGGGCATTTGTGGTTGCAGTTTTTTCCAAATGTTTGTTTATCCATGTGTCCAAAGAAATTGAGTGTAAAGGACAGAGCTGAGAAGCAGATGATGTGTACTGAATTAATGAAAAATTAGAAAATCATGACCCAGGTGTGCGTGTAGTGGATTGGTGATTCAAAATATTTTGCAAACAGTGGACATCTATCCATAAAAATATGGAGAAGCTGCTGATGGTATTGTTGACGGAAAAGCAGCCTGCAGGAGATCCTGTAACTGAGGTGTTAATCTGCTAGAAGACTTGAGCTGTTTACGCAGATTTGCTGCAGCAGACCCAGGCACTTCGGGGAACGAGGCATTGGGTGAGCCTTTTAAAGCCAGTCGGGGCTGGTATGAGAAATTTAAAAAGACGACCAGCAAATGCTGTACATTATACTTAATAAAAAACTATTTATTGTAGTACATTCTATTGTATTATGTTTTTATACAATATTCATTGTATAAAAGCACATTTTTCATATTTTACAAAATGTGTTTTTTGGAGTTCTGGAACGGAAAAGGGAAAATTGATTTGACATACGGGTAATTTGAGTTACGAGCTCCATCATGGAATGAATTAAACTCGTAAGTAAAGGTACCACTTCAAGTAATGTAGTGGTTTAGTGTTTGTGTTTTCCAATGGCTCTCACTTACAGTTTCTGAAGCTCCTCAAAATGAGATACTGCGTTAGCCTAGGATACAAAAAGTAAAAATAAACAATATGCAAACAATACAGGAGTTTTCCATTTCAACCAAACACAAAAACAGTAATGTGCAAATGTTTGAGCTACATATAGAGAGGGACTTATTTTTTGTGGTGTTTTTCTGCTAGTAAAAACACATGTTCACATTACAATTAATGGAAACAACTAGGAAAACAAAATGTAGTAGAAATTGTATCTAAAAAGTATTTTGTGAGATGGTTACAAGAACAAAGGGTTTGGTTCCACATTTCTCCTCTACACCTCCAGACATTGCTTGGATTTGTGAAATTCCATTAGCAATACACCTGATAGAATATAGTGAAAGAAGACTGAGCCAAACCAAGTATTTGATGGAAACTACAAGCAAAACTACGCCCACAGTGAGTGTCTCAAAATTACTGACCAGATGAACAGCTCTTGCTCAGTGCTGTGAATGCTTTAACAAGACAGTTTATTCACCTGAGAAGTGACCTGAGCCTGAAGACTCTCAATTTGAACTTGAAGTGCTTTATTCTCATTCAAAAGATCCTGTCAATAAGACAAACATTCCATTATCAGCCACACGTAAAGCATTTCCGTAATGTCACTAGTCCACAAAAAGCATTCACACTACCTGCACTTGTGCTTGCATGGAGTCATCAGGTTTCATAGTTTTCTCGAGCAGTTCCATTACCTTCTGTTCCACCTGCTCCTTAGACACCATGGTATCTGTCAGACTGCTGTGAAGAGTCTGAATCTCTTTGTTCTTATTGCCCATCTCTGTCTCCACAGCCAGCAACTGATTCTGCAGCTCTGAATAAAAAATAAATAAAAAAGTAAGAGAGTGGGTTTTTCGTTTGTTTGTTTTTTGCTTGGGGGTGGGGGTGGCGGTGGGGGTAGGTGCTTGGACAAAGACAGAAATCACATACCTTGTTTAGCAGCTTGCAGTTTCTCGATCTCAGTGTTGACACTGTGCAAATATTTCTGTAGATCCTCCCAACGACACTTAGCCTCCTGTAACTGTGCCTGAAGGACAACACATAGGCACCGTTTTAGGCAACAGTTTAACACAACAGGCTGTTTTGATGAGTAATCTGTTGATTTGCACTCTGACATAAAGAAGCATAAAAATAAGTGACAGCATGCATGCAGCAAGAGAAGCACGTCAAGCTGATTGTAACTGACCTCTTTGCCCTTCCTTTGAATCTCCTCCTGATGGAGTTTTTTTTTTGTTTCAGTCAGTTCGGTCATCAGGCTTGAATACTCAGCATGCAGTTTGTTCAGTTCAGCTGACTGCCTGAAAAACACAAAAAAAACGAAAATAGTTCCAGTAAGATTTGAATGATATGTACTGGCCAATAAAGGACCATTACAACTGCTCCATTGAAATTCTGATGTAACCATTTATTGTATTTAAGTGGTTTCTGAGACTCACTTGGTCTCCATCTGGCTGGTGGCAGAGCTGACAGCGTCTCTAAGGATGCCGTTCTCTTGCTGCAGTCTAGTAATCTGCCCCTCCAATTGTTCCCTTAATTTCTGGAAGTGTGGACAGGTGTTACAGGTAAAGCACAAAGGCAAGCATATTTTTCATGATTGTGATCCATGCATAATGGTCCTTAAAACTGAATCTTCATCTGTATTCACATCAATGATGCAATATGTCTGGTTTATTTTAGGAAACTGTAGTTTGGGGCAACAGTATTTTTTTTAAGTTTTGACTGGAAATGCACTTCCAGTACACAATGACAACCCAATCAAATCACTGCTGTTTTATTAAACCCATGACAGAGAACACATTGTCTATAATTTCTGATGCAGTATATCTCTTTTCACATGTCAAAAATTACTACAACCACCACAGTAGCATTTCAAGGTCTGTTGCAGGACAGAGTTAGTCACTGTTATTCTTACCTTCATCTGATGCTCCTGGAAGCTCTGTGTTTTGGCTTGCATGACGCTTATCTCTTTTTCCATAGCAACCCGCTGCTCCCGCATTACAGCCTCCGCACGGCCACTCTTCTGCTTCTCTGCCTGCAACTCCTACATCACCACACACAAAGCAAGATCCCATTCAGCAGGCAATTATACCCATTGACAATGGCAGGTAGGACTGCACGATACATCACATTTTAATTATCACTGCAATACATGTTTTTGTGATAAAAACAAGGGAAATGGCTCAGACACATCAAGTTAATAACAGCATCACCTTAAATGGCATTACCAATGAAAAGAACCAAAGTGAAGTATCAAACTCAAGACTTGTGTGTACATGTTATGTAATAACAGACAGGGAGATACTATACACCATCCTTTAACTCTGTGTCTGAACAGACTCAGCCAAAACTCACACTGCTCAGTGTGAGTTCAAAACTCACACTGCTCTTGGTGGCAATTTCAGCTACTCAGTGCAAAAGATTATTAAATGAATAATACTCTATCGGTGTGAATCAATTACAAGCATTATAAATAGTGGACAGTAAATATATGAAAAACAAAAACTTATGTTTTTGCTACCTGGCTAAGCTGTTTGACTTTGTCCTTGGCAATGGAGGCTTCTTCCTGCAAAGTGTTGAGAAGTCGCTCTTTCTCAGCCAGCTGCTGAGCCGAAGGTTCAAACTTAGCTGCAGACTGAGAAAGGATCAGAACAGCATTGAGGAAGTGAAGATATGAATGTGCAAATTTTCCTTAAAATGTCTGGATCATGCTGAATGTAAGCTCCTCCCCCACCTTATACCAGCTGTCAAGGGCATTGGGGCTCTTATCCCGAAGCAGGGAGACAACAGACACCACATCAGTATCAGACAACACGAGCCCACCCAGGCTGGCCATCAATTCCTTTAGCTTCACCCCAGAGTTCTCTGAACACAGAAACAACACTTATCAGTCTACTGCCAACTGTTTGATAAAAAAAAAAATTCTGAATGGGAAAAAAAAAACCCACCCCCCAAGGATAACATATGATAAAGGAATTAAATGTATTAAACTACACATGCAATGAGTGACAATTGGGTTTAAACAAATTAAAAAAATGGCAACCCACTTATTGTTATTCAGTGAAACTATGAAAGGTCAAGGTTGAACTGAGGGTCCTCCAAAATTGTATTTCAGGGCCTTTGTGAATAAGATTTTTTACATTAGATTTTGAAACACTGTATGTGGTGATTGTTTTTGCTCAGTTCTAGATCTAATTAAAGCAGGCATTGAGTCAAGCTGACCACATCCTTTGTGTAGATAATCACCTTTGTCTGTTTCGTTCTTCTGTTTCTTGCTGTGTTTGGTGGACATGGGAGCTGGGGCTTCGTCATTATGGCTACTCTGGTGGTTGGCTGGAGAGGCAGAGTCTGTCTGGCTCACAGGAGGAGAGGACTGTACCTGGACCTCATCAGCTGAGAACACACACATACATCTAATGCTTATTAAGCACTCTTGCGCATGAAGACAATGTCTAAATTTTGATAAACCAGACAAAACAAACACACACACATCTATACCACAAAACTAAAACCACTGATCGTTGACATCATTCTAACGACACCCATCAAGGGAAGAGATACATTAGGCAGAAAGTGAACAGTCACATACAACAGTTTGATGTATTGGAAGCAGCAAAAACAGAATGGAGAAAATTGGGACGACTAGCTGGCTGGGTCTAAGGACCTAAAAATTAAAGGTGTCAGATGTTCCTAGTAGGATGTGGTTGGTATCTACCAAATATTGTCCAAGAAAGGGTAACCCATGAACTGGCAACAGGGTTATGGGCACCCAAGACTCATTCATGCGAAGGCTAGCCACTACTTACAGAAAATTTCACTCTTCCTATTTCGTATGAGACGAAATAGAAACAGTTCGAGGGCCCACACTGACCTTTGTTCACTACTGAAAGTGTCTACAGTGGGCTTGTGAGCATTAGAACTTGACCATGAAGCAATGGAACAAGGTGGTCTTGTCTGCTGAAAAACTTTTTTTCCCCCATTATGTGAACAGCAGGGTGTGTGTGCGCCACTTACACGCTACAGTGATGACACCATAATGCAATAAAGACAGCAGATAAGCCAGCAGAGGCAGTGTGATGCACTGGACAATGTTCTGCTAGGGAAACCTTGTGTTCTGGCATTCATGTAAATGTTACTGTGACTGGTTATCTAAAGCTTGGTGCAAACCAAGTACACCCCTTCATGGCAACTGCAGTCCTTAATGGCAGTGGCCTCTTTCAGCAGGATAATTTACCCTGCCACACTGCAATATTGTTCAGGAATAGTTGGAGGACCATGACAGAGATTTTGACTTTGCCTACAAAAATTCTCCAGATTTCAGTCCAATCGAACATTTGCACGTGCCAGAAAAACTAGTCCCATCCATGGTGGCCCCACCTCACTACTTAGAGGAATTAAAGGATCTGCTGCAACCAGCCAGGTGCCAAATAAAACAGGACTCTGTCAGAGGTGTCACCTAGAGGTCAGAGGAGGACCTATACAATATTACACAGATGGTTTTAATGTGATGGCTGATCAGTGTACATCAGAGGTATGAGATTTTTTTTTTTTTTGTAGGTGGGGAAATCAATCTTATCTTAAAACAATAAAAAACAATTATTGTAGAGCCATCTCAGCCATTATTTTATTGTTCATGCTCTCATCTTGTGTGATCTACATTTGCTATATTTTAGGGTTGAAACGATGATTCGAGTAACAAATTCTTTGCCTCGACGCTTCGTTTCATTTGTCATCAAAGTCCACCTGCAGGGGGTGCCGAAGAAGAGCACACAGCTCAGAGCAGGAGATATGAAGTAATATGAAGGGACTATTTTTTAATCCCGCTCCCGTGGAATTTCTGACAATTCCCGCCCGCTCTCCCGGTCTTTTTTTAACTTTTTTAAAGTTAAAAAACGACCAATGTTCTCTTAATGTAAGTTAGTGCCGCACACTGGCTGTGAAAAACTAAGAGCCGCAGAAAGCACCTCGAGACCACCTTGACGTCCTCATTCGTGTAGTGGATAGAAAACGTGCCGAATATTGCCAACAAGAAAAAATAGGCCGGCAATATTGTTATTTAGTCTGTAGCAGAAAAGTCTTAAAGTGCATCAATTTGCCTAAATTTTAAAATCTAATTTTAATCCATATTTAAACTGTAAAAAGTTGACCATTTAAGGCTAAAAAAAATACAATCAATAAATAATTAATTAAAATTGATCAGCAACATTTAAACTCAGGAGCACAATAATAATAATAAAATATTTAAATCTCATTTTATATTTTACAAACAAATCTTAAACTGCATACAGACAGAGAAAATGACAAAATAACTAAATAACAGGACGTTTTTGTTTTCTTTATTGTTAATAAAGATAAATGTTTCCCAGAAAGGTTGATTAAATGGGCTTAGTTCTAATCCAAAGGTTTTAGGTTTTGATCTAATAAAAGTGTTGACTTTGAATGAAAACCTTTTTTCTGTGAGAAATAACAGCCAATTGCTGCTCATTTTAAGAGGCCTTTCATGTTGCATAACCCACTATTGATATAGTTGTTTAAAAACACAAGTATGATTTATCCGATTACTCGATGAAAAAAATCGACAGAATACTCGATTCCAAAAATATTTGGTAGTTGCAGCCCTACTATATTTAGAATAGAATACCAGTGATGGCAGCCTCAGTCTTCTGCTTCTTGCTCTTTCTTCTGCCACTGCCAGTGGAGGCAGTAGTTGGAGGCAGAAGATTAGTAGCAGTAGCTCCATCCTGCAGTTTAGGCTCAGCCAGAGAGGGCTCCTCCTTCTTCACAATAGGAGACTGGTCAGGCTTCACCTCAACTGGATACTCTTCTGCAGTACATGAAAAAACAAAACAAATGTTTTTTTTAGGTCTACAATAGGCAAAGTACCATATTATCATATATACATTATACATGCCTTTATTTACTCATTTGAAAATATAGAAACCTAGACACACAGGAATCTAAGCCATCCTCTGGAGTAAAAATTCATGTTGTAAGGGATTTTTAATTTAAAAAGAAAGTCAAGCCATAGAAATGAAGTGGGTTACTTCATGCTGACATGGTCTTCCTCATAGTCTGGGCTATAAATAAGTATTTAATCTGATTAAGGAGAGCAGGCAGAATGCTTCCACCATGGACACTAATGATAGAGATAGTGGGCAGTGTGACATGAAGACCCTCAGGACCATGTTATAGCAGCTGCCGCTGCTGAAACATGCACACAATCAGAGTACAGACAGCTATTTGAGATCTGTGCCATTTCATCAGCTGGTTTGGTTGTTTAGGGTTTAGTCAGAAATAACTACAAGCATGACTGTGTGTCTGGTATGAACATAGAAAAGCTGAGCAAAGAAATTATATGCTTCAAAAGCGTTTGAAAGTGACAAGGAATGCCTGAGCACATCATGTGCCAGAGTCTGGAAGCACTCCAGTAAGCCTAAGAACAAAAATTCACACACACCCTTAAAAGACATACACGCCCAAACAAACGAACTACTTCTTTATTATTCACTACACACACCTGGTGCAGGTAAAACACACGGCATTGTGTTCTTTACTTTTAACATACAACGTACTTTTAGAAAAGAAAACAATTACACTCATACTCTTTCAGTAAACTTACCAGTTTCACTTTTCTGTTTCTTGGCTTTCTTTTTGCCAGTGGTCTCAGTTGGGATTGGGGCTGGGGCTGGGACAATTGGCTGTGGGGGGCTGAGTTGCTTGGTGAGAGGGAGGGGTTGCTCTTTACGGACAAAAGCAGGCTTTGAACCGTTGACCTCTGGCTCCTCAGAGGTGACAGGAGGAGGAGCAGCTGTTGCAGCACCCTTTGCCTTTTTCTCTTTCTTCTTCCTCTCCCTCACTACAGCTGGAGGCTCTGCCTGGACAGGTGTGGGAACACGTGGGACCAAAGGCACCACCTCCGACTCATCTTCATTTGAGGCAGGAGTAGTGGCATCAGATGTATCAAAATCTCTGAGGTCTTCCTCCGATTCACCTCCTCCACCCCCTCCGTTTCCACTGCTCTCTTTCTTCTTATTCTTCTTTTTCTCGCTCTTTTTGCGGGCATCTGTCTTAACTGGTGGTAGCTTCAGGTCTCGTTTCTGGCGGGCCAGAACTTCATCATAAGAGGTCTCCTTCATGAATAGCCAGAAAAAGAGGAACATCAGGGCTATAACCAGCGATGGGGCCAGGATGAGAAGGTATTGTGAGTCAGCCATGTCAATCGCCATTCTGGAAAAAGGGAAAAAATAAATATGTAAATTAGATAAACAGCAGGTTTAAACTAACTATGTCGACCCAAAGAACTGCCTTAGAAGGGACACTCAGATACGGAATTTTACACTGAAGAGAAACTTAAAAAAGAACCAGTAATTAACTCCCCATAGTGCCCAATGTCCACACCAGTCACTGATCATTCTGCAGTTTTCCATTAACACACTAGAACCAATATTCATTCATGAAAAAAAGGGCTGACTAGGAATTCAAAAAATAAACAGCTAGCTATCATGTGGATTGTTGAAAGGTTTTATAAATTGTTCAACCAGTACACCAGTAAATGTTGGAATGAGCATAAACCTGTGTGAAACAACTCACTGTCATTTATGCTCTTCCCATCTTACCATGCCTCCTCCTGGCTAAGTCCCACTATCTCTGTCTATTCTCTCAAATACTTTCCTTCAGCCACACTCCACCCGCCCTTTTGCTGCCTTCCCAGAGGGTCCCCTATCCATCCCGCGCTTAGCGATGTGATCCAATTAGGCTGTGTGCTGAACACAATAATCTGGGTTTGTCTACTGAATCTGAGCTAAATACCTTTTCAGCTGAGGAGTTCACAATGGCCTGAGTTTGCCAATATGAATCTAGCAAAAAGAGAGTATGAAAATGAAACTAAAGATAAACTGTCTATGTCTGTAAACCACATGATCCGAATCTCTAACTTGACTGCAAACATTTAAGTAACTTCAGCTATAACTTAAAGGCGCACAGCTAAGGAAATCCATTCACCCGTTAGTAATGGCGAAGGGGAATTTAGCCAGGGTCAAAAATACTCTTCACTGACACCCCTGTGGCGCAACACATGCTGATGCCTTGTGGAAACAGCTATGAAAAGGGAAAGCACTTTCTTCATCAACAGATCTAAGACACAGACCTGTTAAAAGTAAATGTAATCAAGATAAGTTTTTTTTATCAGCAGTGTACTGTGTTCATGCCCAGTAGCTGATTCCTATGACTATATCATACACACCATAAGGCCCCTCACATGGCTATATATGCATTGGTCAATGTTCTACATGAAACTAATGCCTCTGAACTACACTGTAAATAATCTGAACTAATCATATGGCCATGTTAAATCAATAGGTGGTGACCTAGACTTGCATGACATCATGGGGCAGTTAAACAAACTGCAGTGATTAAAAGACCATCACTGTTTCTCAATTCTCAGCACCATTCTCAGTACAACATTAATGACCACTCCCTTTAGACTCCCTAAGAAAAATGTGTAAACACTGCTAACAAAGATTTGAGTGCTAACTGTATATTAATGAGTCACATGAGATACTGTGCACCATTTAGCTGGAACCTATAGCTGCATCCATCAGCTAAGAGGAGGCAGAAGGGACCATTCACACTATGGCTGACAGGAAGACATCCTGTTCAGCACATCTCTAATATTCTATAGATGGATGTCTGGATTAGCTTATTATCTTAATAATGAGGGATAACTAACCACTTTTGCTGGACCATATGCTACAAGCTTTCCTGAAAATATTTCGAAGTGGCACAACTTATAAAAACACATATCTGGTCTTGTGAAAATTATTTTGATATTTTTACTGTATTGTGCACTCCTGACCGTTTTTGTTCCACTTAAATTATCCTTCTTATAGCTAATGACATTCTTAACCCACACAGGGCCAAACTGCTTCAAGGAACTCCTCATGTAAGAAAACTATCAATGCTAAGGACCAGAACTGGATTGATTTTGGGCTTTTTGCTGTCTAACAAAAGGATGGTCTCTTGTTTAAAACGGGCTCAAAACAAAGCCCCTGACAAAAGATACATTCAAGACGAAACTGATCAGTTACTTATTCCTGACCAGTGGCCTCAATGTCGCGGAATCATATACACTGGACCAGCAAACAGGACCACAGTCTCAAACGAGACTGGATTTTCCACTTCATTCAGTCCAAAGTACACTGGACAGGATAGGGATGGGTGTGGCGACTCAGTCATATAATGCACGCTTGGTTTCTGAACTCCTCAGATTCCTTATTATTCCTCGGCCCTGTGCGGAGGAAAGTGGACACAAAGGCATGGATCAAACCCAAGCGGCATGTTTGTTTGAACTTAGCCTCAGGGAGGATTCCCAGGCACACGCCTGAATTCCTACTGGCATGTGAAGTTCCAAAGAGCATGTCGCACTGAAGCTGTGAGGGTGCCCTGTGGCATGGAAATGAGGTGGGAAGACCAAGCTCTCGGGCGACTGACTGCTTGGAATCCAAAACCTTTGCTAGGCCCGCCTGCTTGTTCTGGCAAGACAGAGATACATCTCCGAAAAACTTGCTTGTGAGCACATGTGGAAAGAAATTCTAGTGGTGATCCTCTAGTTTATTAAACCGTATACCAGCAAGCTTTCACTGCACGAAGCCAAATGTATGGCTTCGCCTAATTAACCTATTAAACTACAATTGAATAACGCCCACTGTCATCACACACTGTAATACTTATAACAACAGTAATTACAGTCTGGCTTCATCATGCGAGAACTAGAAATAAGGCATACTCCAAGTGGACACTAAGAAAGAAGACACTCCAAGTTCTTATCTAACGCAGCTGCGAATGAACTTTGCTTCGAATGCTCTGAAGAAGTAAAAAATTACCTGCTCTCATTCAAGCAAACCAGTGAACTGTAGTGTATCGCACGTCATGAATAACTCTGAACGCTTAGGAGGTCTGAGGTCTATATGGAGAGCTGTATCTGGGCTAGGCTGAAAAGACATCTGCCTGTGACCACAGATACTCAGATAATAGGAGTCACATAGAGATCAAGGGTAGGTCAAGGTGCTATAAGCCACATTGTAACTTCCTGGGCTACAAAACACATACCAAATCGGTGAGCTATCAAACACTATCTCCAGGAGGGGGCTGAATCTTTTCCTTCACCACTCTTGATCAATCAGTTCTGGATTTAAAACACTGATCACACATACAAATACTTGCCAGTTGTTAAATAAACATTTTTTTTCTAAAACAGACCTCTATAGAGAAAAAAAATTATAGGAATATGAAGGGTGCTCCATTATAGCACAAACATGCAACGCTATTCAGTGTTCTGCTTCACTCATTTTTCACTTCAGCGTGGTGTAAGGGACAACACTGAAGGCATCCAGTACTGTCCCTTATGCCACTGGAAGAGAAGGGCAGCTTTTGTCAAAGCAAATTGACTCATTATGAGAATGGATTGTGAACAGGAAAGCATAGTGAAGGACGCCACTAGCGCAACCTACAAAACTGCATACTTATCTAAAAGTTCTTTGGAGGGTGTGCTAGGAAAAGTTAATCTATTTGTCTCAGTTAAACAAGCACGGTTGGAGTTTAAGAAATTACCTGGAAAATTATCTGGAAAAGTGTTTTTCTTAAGTTTGTACATATAGTCAGGACAGAAAAGCATGCAACATAAATGTGCAACTGTTAACCAGGTCATTAGAAGCCATACATCACCTCTTACTAATCTTTCTCCTTTAGAAATGCCACAACTCGGACCAACTGACAACTCAGTTTCAAAATAGTCCTCTAGGCTAAGGCCACGTAAGATCTCACTGAGGAGACATCTCCAGCTGACTTCGTGGAAAGCAGGCTACACTAGCTCTTCCCCTCCTTTGAGAGTTTAAACAGTTAATAGAAGAGACTAAACATTTACACTGCTTGTGTGAGGATCAGTAACTACAGGATTGAGGCCAACATTAAGTCATAAGACAACTTTACGATAAGACCAAAGTAAAAGTCCAAAAATGAAACGTTTCTCATTTGTGCTCCTCATTTGGATGGGTCCTGGCATTTAAATCCAGACAGCTCAATCAGCAGTAGGTTTCTAATCTAACCCTGCGATTCGAGATAACACTAATGTGAGCGTAAAGCAAAGTTAATCAGTAACGTTAAGATGCTGAGACAATTCCCTCGACTTCGAAACCAAAAGAGCTACCTTACTAACGTCTCTGGCTAACTATCAAGCAAGCTAACTTTAGCTTTAAATGACAGCGTGGTTAAACCAATTAACAGGCCGGACACCACACCGAACCACGCTGTGTCGGAGTATAAAACTAGCTGCTCGCATATGACTTCAAAATATAAACCAGATATTCCCTAAACTATAATAATGACAGTCTGAAATCTAGGACCCTTCTTTCCCTTAAGATTCGGCTTGGAGAAGCTAACCAGGCCCTGTGTGGCTAAACGGAGCTGCTAGGCTAACGGGGTGCGTGGAAGCGGATAAACAAATTCACCAGAAAAGGAAAGACTAGTGCCTGGTAAAGGTTTAAATAATAAATACTAGACGTACCTGTTATGATATCTTTAACGAAGCTAGTACGTGTTGGAATGAAAGAGCTGTTCCCTTTATGGAGCGAGATGGACAGCAGCTCCGGCCCGGCGCTCCGCAGTGAGTCTCTCCCAGTTCACAGAATCACACTCCCGGATCACAGAGCAGAGGCAGAGCCGGGGGCGGGACTGTAGCTCCACACGGCAGACCTTGTCAGGAAGGAGTCGGTTGAGCTGAATCACAAGTTCAGCTGAATTCAACCGAGTCCACGTTACTGAAATGAAATTATTATTTACCACAATGTATTATTGTGAAATCAAAACAGGGAATATACATAAGCTTAAAAGCAGCCTCTTTAAATCCACTAACATTTTCTCTTCACAAACTGTAGTTATGGTCGGTACATACTGAAATGAAATAATAATATACAACTTATTCTACACATCTACGCATCCTTTGTGTCATAGGGTTCCGTATATACTGAAGTTAAATAAGAATTTACCACAATTTAATCTCTAAAAATTAAAAACATGATATATAAACGAAATACATACATATAAATAAACACATAAATTAACTGTAGTTAGGGTCAGCACATACTGAAATTAAATTATTTTAGTAAAATAAAATCTTAAACATTAATGAAAGATACATATAAATAAACATGTAATTAAAAGCAATCTCTTTAAATCTGCTTATAGGTTCAGTATATACAGGGATGAAATTATATTTTTTCCACTATTTACACTGCTGTCCACAGATTTCATTTGTGTAAAAGCAGAAATTAGAATAGCTTGACCTGTGAATCAGTATTTTGTTCAATTCAACCACTCGGTTCGAAATGAACTGAGTCGTTGTGTTCATCTCTATTGCGGGTTCAGAGCCGAGCCCATTCAGTGTGGACCATTTACAGCTGAGCCTCGGGGTAGAGGGTGGGGCCAGCCAGGCTTCTCGCGAGGAAAGAGTTCAGCTCCACACTTAGCCAAGCTTTCCTTATTTGTCGATAAGGAAAGCTTGGCTTTCCTTGACTGGTTTTAAATTTACTAACCACCTCAAGAGTAAGAGGGCTGATCTAAGATCAGGTTTTGCGACTATGCCCGCCATTACTACAGACTGATTATTTTATGCGACTATAATACACTGACTAACCTTGGGATAGAAATGTCTAGAAATGTCAGTATTGTACAGTAAATTGACTCCATATAGTCAAGCCTGAACACCACAGCACTGCACAGCGTGAACAATGTTGAATTTTTTCTCTGCATTTGATTCATTCACCAAGTGAAGCTGTGGGCAGCCAGCGTGTGTGGAGATGGTACCTTTCTCAAAGGTACCTCAGTGGTGCCACTGGCAGTCTTAGGATTTGAACCCTCGGCCGTCTGATCGCAGGAGCAACTCCCTAACCAACCAGACCACCAGCTCTCATGTGTTTGCAGAGTTTATCAAGAATTCATACTGCATTATTACACTTTTAATGACATTACTACAACACTGAAACCGAACAAATGCTATTCAAAAGGAAAATATTTAAATAGATTTAACATTAACTGCTCAAGAAGTTTATACTGAATTTATGAAATCCCTTTCTACCACCACCAGCCCCTAAATTTACTAAACAATTGGCTTATTGTAATTCATTTAACATGAACAATTCCTTGTGCAGTCACTGGATGTCTGTTTTTTTTCCTTTATGTTTGTAAATATCTGGATTTTGGTGACTGACATGGTTTCTTTTTCCAGAGTCTGACATAAAGCATGCTTCATTCTTCCATGTCCATGGATTCTAAGCTGTTCTTTAGCTCGGCCTCATAGTGCCTCCTGAGACCCTTCAGGTAAAGGCGGAGGCTGTCAGGGTCCAGCCTAGAGTTTCTGGCTGTCTGCAACAATCTGGTGGCAAGACGATACACTGCCCTCTGTCGAACTGTAACTGGATCACTGTGATTCTTAGCCTAGAGGATAAAAGCAACGAAATACAATGGTTTACATGCGCTGTCTCCAATTTAAAATGTAAACGGTATCTATACTTTATAGATGATTGCCCATTTTATCAAATTGATAAAAAAATCACAGACTGTAGTCCATCTGTTTCTCTGTAGCCCCCTTTACTGACTGTATCAATGGTTATAACCCCTACAGGACCACCAGTGGGCAATTATTATTTGGGTGGTAGATCATTCTTAGCATAGCAGAGACATTGACTTGGTAGTTGCATGTTAGTGTATGTATGTGTGTGTGTGTGTGTCACACACAGCAGTGTTGAAGGATGTTGTACACACCAGAGTGTAATTGCTGGGAAGAGCTGTGAGGCAAAAGTAATCCAGCTACCAAAAACATCTAGCCAGTGGTGTCTACTTATTAACTTTCACCAATAACTATGTCTAAAAGGTGGACCAACAGGTTAAATGTGTCTAATAAAGTGAACAGTAAGTGTCCAGAAGTACTGCTGTGTCTGAGATACTTGAGCCAGCATAACATACACAAACATACCACTGTATGTAGCTGCACTGTACTAAGAATGATCCACCACCCAAGTAATACCCGCTCACTGGTTGCTGTGTGAGGGTCCTGACGTAAGAGGGGTAAGGGGGTTAACAAATAATGCAGAGAAATGGATGGAACTGTAGCTGTAATCGAGTACAGATACATATACAGATGTATATTTAAAGCTATGAAAATATGTCCAGTCCAGAAATTTACCCATAACTTTTGACTGAGTTTGGCTGCAATAGACTTGGCATCCTGGATTATGGCTGGTGGCACTGAGGTCATTTCTGCTGCTCTAATACCTTAAATAGTACAGCAAAAAATTAAAATATACAGATATTGATACATTTTAGTTACATTATATTCCCAAATATACTTATTTTTTTAAGTCATTCCACAATTGTTAGTCAAATATCATGGAATTATTTAATTTACCATAGTTGCGTTCCTCAGAACACCCTCGAGTCAGCAGGTAGGTGTAGACCACGCTCTCGGTGCCACCTTCACTTCCACGGATATGCTGAACCTGCAAGTGATGGTTCTCCACATTAGGGTAGAGGGTCTCCAACTGACACAGTTCCAGAAAGTGGGTAGCAAACAGAGTGAATGCCTAAAAGACAGTAGAAAATGGATAAATAAGTTTGCCTTTTTATAATTTTTTTTTTATATGTTTGCTGATTATATTGGATGTATGAACTGCTACCAAGTTAAGAACTATTAGTATCGTTTTATTTATACACATTTCAAGACCTGAATGCTACTATACCTTGAGATTGATCAGGAATTCACAAACCGAATGGCAAATTCCTATGCCCTCTTCGGCACTAGTGCCACGTCCCAGCTCATCAATAATGATGAGTGACCTGTCACTTGCCGAGTGTATTATGTATGACACCTAACAACACCACAATGAAGAAATGTATGGCTGTAGTCAACATGATCTATGTGTATATGGAAACTTTATACTCACCTCTTTCATTTCAACCATAAATGTTGATGAGTTGGTCTCAAAATCATCATCTACTCCTATTCGGGTGAATATCTGATCAGCAACACGGAAGGAGGCATACTCAGCAGGCACAAATGATCCTAAAGTCATAATTAGAGCATGAATTCTGAAACTGTGTTATTAAATATTTAAACACAAACTTCTCCAAAAAAACAGGTAAAGAACAAATCTATTCTTTTCACATGATATGTTCAAAATATAAAACAGTGAGGTCAAATACTGGCTGATTCAACAGAGCAAGTCTAGTTACCTATCTGAGCCATGATTTGGCAGAGGGCCACCTGTTTGAGGTAGGTGGATTTGCCACTCATGTTAGGGCCTGTGATTATAACAAAGTTACTACCCTCAGAGATATAGCTGTTGTTGGAGACAGGCTGCTTGCCAACAACACGTTCCAATATAGGATGGCGGCCTTGTTTTATCGCCAGTGTGTCAGTAAACTCGGGTCGCACTGATGGGAGCACAAACATTCAGTGAAATTATGTGAAATGCTAATTAGTAAGTATTTATTTATAAAAGAACAATTTAATGTGCATGAATCCTACCGTAGTCTGAGACAGTGCAAGCACTGGCCAAAGAGAGCAACATATCCAGCATAGACACAGCATCAGACAGCTTATACAAACAGTGGATCTGCTCATATACTCCATTAAGCAGGCGACAAACCACCCTGCAGAAATAGGATGACAAGAGAAATTGAAAGTTTAAACATCCACTTTTGTGATATTCAGCAGAAGTTGTGGGCAGGTTGAATTCATAAAAGAGATGAACAAACAAAACAAAATATAACATAAAAAACACCACAGATGAAATCTGCACTTTTTCACACACTCTTAATGTACTGTGTTATATATGATAAATGAGTTACATGCTCACACATAAGACATGTGAAATATCTCCTTTAGAGCCTCATCACAGCGATCATTCATTTTCATCAGGTCTAAAGTGGTGAAGCTGTAGTTATTTTTCTGTCTGGTTACCTATAATGAGTAAGAT
>JBBJLR010000001.1:32213382-32238909 GCA_037577145.1 Brachypetersius gabonensis
ATAAAGTACAGTAACTTAAGTAAAAGTTGAGATAAGAATACACATTTCAGTGAAAGCTGACCATTAGTCTGCAGAATGTTGCCCTGCAAGGAGTCTGTCTCCTCCATGGCATCACTCATCAGGTCCTGCAGTATCTGCTGCTCAGCATCAGGGAGAAGAGGGGCCTGGGATGGGGGTTGGCTGACTATATCTGTCTGCAGAGGAGTATGTAAGAACCACAGACTTAGTCACTTTACTTATCCACTGTTAAGGATGGCATTTAATCATTAAATTGAAGTAAAATGATTTCTCATGCAATAAATGAAAACAGATGTGATGTCAAAAGATGCAAAGCAGACATTTTGATTTGAAAAACAGAGCTGCAAAAAAACAGCTCAAGATAGAGCTTACCTTTGTCCTTTGTTTGGTGCTGCTGCTCTTGCTCTCCTGCCTAGAAGGAGGCAGCAGATCTCCATAGCTGGCAATGTACTGTATCAAGTTCATGAGTGCAGCACAGGAGTCTGAGCAGGTTCGAATATGAATGACATCACTCGAGCAGCGTAGTTCGAACCTTGGTTCCGTCTTAACCACAAAATTGCAAAGAGAGGTTAATACACAGCTGACAGTTGTTGTTTTTTTCCAAGTAGTTTTCTTTTTCAACACAAAAACAATCAGAACAAAAAATGGAGGTCTTCTGCTGGCATTTCCCTTCTCTTACTACCTCCTGTTGCTCACTGCTTTTCAGAGACACAAAAAGGAAAAAAACCCTCACATGCATGCATATTAGACATATTAGTGAGATGTGTGCTTTTGTATCTGGAGGGAACAAAATGATTTCCCCTTGTTCTATTAGAAACCAGCGATCAATATGAACCATGTTTAATTTAGAGAATGTTTTTGTTTCAAGAATCATCATACTGGGCTGACTGAATGGATCAAGGGGTCAAATCAAGAATTTATGAAGTGCTTTAAGGGGTATGAATTAATTAGGCAATAAATGACAACTATATCACATTTTCTCTCCCTGAAAAACTGGATTTTATTTGTTGCCAGAACTTTATCATGTAAGTATACAATGCAAATATTTTCACAGCTCTAGTATCTGATTCATTCTTCATCGATACAGAATAATTATAATTGGGATTTTTTATTATTAATATGAGTGGGCGTTTGTATGCCACTACAGAAAACCATTTCTTACCCTCTCCCCATCTGTGCTGGGTTTCACTGCTGTGATTCTGAGCTCCAAAGTCCCCATATCCACCACCTGCACATAGTCTGGACAACAAAACACAGGGAATAACTAGGCCATCTCTCCTTTAAGTATACAACTTATTTTCATGTCTCTGTATTTGTATAATAGTGACGCAGGTCTCCCCACCTCGAGCCAGGTTGACAGACACAGCATTGCTCTTGTCAGACAGAAATAATGCAGCTTCATCTAGAATGATTCTATCGGGTAGAATAAAGATATTTTATATCAATTATACCAGAAACTGTAGGTGCAGCAGATGATGGCAGTACAGTGTCTGTAATATTTCTCTACCTGAGAGAGGAGGAGGAGTGATCCAGAGACACGCTGCTGGAGATACTGAAGGTCTCCACTGTGAGGAGAGACCTCACAGGTAAATACAGAGGCCTGTAAAGAGAGAGCAGCTGTGTCACAGTTTTACATTGCATATTCTACATGTTAAAAGTTCATATAACAGGGTGTAAATGTCTGATCTTTATTATGATTCCTTAAAAACAAAACATTATTTTGACTTAAATTATGCTTCAGAATTACAATAATTACAAATGGTACAAATAAAACTACAGTCGTGCCTTGACTTAGGAGTTAAATTCGTTCTGGTCATGGTAAACTCAAAAAGCTCACCTGTAGTCCAGAGAGCAACTCCACAGGTGTAGGTGGAGGGTAGTAACAGAGGTTGGAGGAACATAGCCAAGCACAGGTTCATCAGAAACATTTAGAAAATCTACTATCTGCACAAAAAAGAAACAAAACATAGCATGTTTGTCACTGGTCCCTAAATCTTCCCTATATGATGAAACAACTACTTGGCTTATATCAAGAAGAGTTTGTGAAGAAGCTGGTCATCACCTGATCATACCAACCCAAACTAGAAGGTACTACTCTATGCTGCAGTGTGGCTCCTCTCACCCCAATAGCAATCAGGAATTCCTAAAAACATCACACCCGCAGTTTCAGATTCATACACTAAACAAGAGTATAAGCAATTGCAACTAGTTTTAATTACTTAGAAGTATTTTTTCTATATATTTATTTTTCTATATATTCATATATATTTTTTTAAAAATTCATGGACAAGCAACTCAGCAACAGCATTTTGTGCGTCAATATACAAATAACTTCCTCATACACACCTTCACATTGCGTTCAGTACTGTGAGAGGAAATCTTGAGGGCAAAGGAAAGCATACTATGGGGCTCCACACTCAGACCTCCAGAGGGAGATGCTCTCTCAGCCACAGACTCACAGGCATAAACTGCCGGTTCTAGCCAATGAGGGCGCATCCTGCATGGCAACTTCACGTCCCATACAGGGACATCTCCGTCTACTGTGCCTGAGAAGAGAAGACACACAAACACTCGTACAATGCAGGTAAATACTAAGCTTTATTGATCTATGGTTTATTGAAACCACACATCCACCATATACACTTTAAGATGGAAAAATGTAGAAATATGCGCAACTTGCTCCAACATTAGATGTATGTCTCAGATTCAGACTTCTGGCTCTTCTCTCACACAACATCCTCTCAGATGAGGAGCTGTATCAGGTTTAGCACCACTTCTTAATCATTTGTTTTGAGGTACAATTCTGGTCAAAATATTCTAGAAAAATCCAATGTATACTGATATATATGTCCTAGATAAATAAAACTTAACGAGTATCCCTGTGAGGGAGAAGTCTAGAAGGTATTGAAAAACATCTGCCCCAAAAGCACTACACAAGAAATCTCAGAGACATGGAAAAAAACTGAAAAAACTTTGACAAACAGTATATATCATGGCTGGGTGGTCATAAATACAGTTTATTAGTCATGTACATGCTAAGTGTGTAATGCAGATGCTAACAAATTTGAATGGTTTTTTATTTATCACAACCATTGTTTAAGCTTTAGCTTAGGTTTAGGTTCATTTCAGACATCTCTGCACAATTATTTTCAATGGCATATTGAAAAGCAGTGCAGTTTTATTATATTCTGAGGTGCGGTGGATGCATAAACAAAACCTGCTTTAAATTGTTTGCTAAACTATGTTTTTAGTACAAACATTTCTTGTTCTTTTGTAAATGCCATTGGTGAGGAAATGTGCTGTGGGTGAGGCTACTGTTTTTATGATTTGAAAAAGAGACCAAGCTTTCAAATCTTAAATGCAGACCTTAATATTAATGTAAAAACAGTTTTAAAAAATATTCAGGTCATCCCTACTGAATACAAATTACTTTTTCTAGTGGGATTTTTTTTACTTAAGTGGCCAATATAAGATACCAACTCTGATACAGTCCTTACAATATAACTAGAACAACAAGAATGTGTCTGTCTTAGAGATGGTTACCACAATGATAAAGGCAGACGTTGGATGTGTGGAAGCAGACATAATGCTGGTCCTTATAGCCCTCATACTGTGTCACACCAAACACAACTCCATTTTTCATCTCCATCCAGAACTCCCCATGCTTATTCTCCAAAACACGTTTATCCTCTTGCTGGTCAAAACATTAAACAGAGCAGAGTGAGTATTTACCGAGCAGCAATAATATTTTGTATTTTAGTATTGTTTCATGTATAATAAATTACAGTAATTTACTATTTATAGTCAGACTTCTTACCTTTGCCTCTGTATGCAATGCAATCAGGCAGTGATTGACAGACAGAAGGACAGAGAACAGGCTCTGTGAGTTCTTATGCTGCATCTTACTTTTCCTCTTTCTCATATTCCTATAGCCCAGCTCAGCAGGAGTGTAGTACTGCAGAGTTTCCTCTTCTGAACCACTCTCCTCTTCTATTTACACAAAGACCAGACATTTCAGGTTGAAAAATAAGGTCAGACAGTACTGCTACTTAAATTGTACAATTTGTGAACATGTCATTATTTTAGCCATGAAAGCGTCAATCTGCCTTATCTGAGACAAAAATCTCAAGTGCTCCAGCAGCACGAATGCAGACCTTACCCTCAGGGCCAGTGGATCTGAATTGGCTGAAGCTGTCTTTGCTGTAGGTGTTGATAAGCTGGCTGGCTACAGAGAGGCCCATCCCATATGGCATGTTCTCCACTGTCTCCACTGGGGATGGAGCAGTGGGCTCCCACAGAAGTAAATCATTATTAATCCTGTTAAACAAAAAGTGACACCAATTTCAATAAATTCTACTTCTTTAAAACAACATGCAAAAAGAGTAGAAGATGCAAGTACCTGTTATGCAGCTTCTCATAGAAAGGCTTATTGGGTAGCGATAATTGCACATTAGGGAAAGAAAGTTCTAGGATGTAACGGGAGTTACTCATGGTTTTCTCTTGGAATTCGGTCATCTCCAGCACATCTCCTGGGATGACCATCTAAAAAGTGCACAAAACTAAAGTCAGTAAAGAACAGACAAGATAATGTAACAAAATATGTAGAAGCTAATCCTGGGCAATGGTTAACATTTTAACAAATAATCACATAATTTTCTGCGATTAATTACAATTAATCACATTGTTAAATGCGAAATTCAATCATGAATTCAAAAGTAGCATATTGCATACTTTTATTTTAATAGTACTGCTATATGTACAAAACTGAAATTACATTTGGTTTGTAAACACAACATATAAGGTGCTTTTTAACAGCAGTAATCCTTTTAACACAGTTACAGTTAAAACATTTCTAGTAAATCTCAACTGAAACATTAATGTAATCAAATAAAAAAGGGCATTCACATTTTATGTAGTTTGTTTTAGTAAACAAGTTACCCTCAGAGTCCACAGCTACGATCATAACATTATAACAGGCACCTTCAGAGCAACAGCAAGTTAACATTTATAAACAGTTTTTTTTTTCTGAACAGGCACCAACAGAAACATTATTTTTATCAGGGAGCAGCATAAACAGTCTATGTTCAGTAGCAATTGTTCCCGTTAGAGTGAGGTGACGTGGTTGAGCACAAAAAAAAGCACTGAACATTCAAAATAATCATATTAAAAAATGTGTTCATGCGCACAAAAACGTTGACGTTAAGTAAATAGTGCGTTAATCTGCCCAGCCCTTGTGGGAACATTTGCATATATAATGTAATATTTGGTAGAACTTTACAAACACTTTTCTAACATTTAGCATTTCTAGGAGTCTTTCACCTCTTCATTTTCATACATGACCCGGCGTGATGAGAAAGGGGATGGTTCAGGTTTGCCAAAATCACACACATCCTTCAGGGAGTGGGCAGCCCCTTCGTCTTCCTCCTCTTCCTCCTGCAAATGTCCTTCAGCGCCTTCTTCCTCCTCTTCAGCTGTAATCCGCTCCAGGATGGAGTGCACAGCCATGGGATTTACTTTCAGCACCACCCTAAATAGCAACAGACAAGAGTGAACAATGGTAACAAAAGTCAGAGCTCAATGGTCATCTGGCTGAAATATTTTACACAAGGGTTTGCTTTCTGCATTTTGGAGACATTAGTATACCGGGGCCAATCAAATTTGCCACTGTCAGAAGAAGTCATGTTCTCCTCCATTGTGTGTGACACACGTAGGAATCTTGCTGCAGGGTGGTCTTTATCATTCTGGAATGAACCTGCCACAAAAGAAATGTAGTAAGTGTCTATACAACCATGTGTCTGTGCAGTAGGTGTTTTTGTATCTCTGAGGTCATACCACTAAGCTCCTTGAAGGTGAGCTCCATTTTGGTCTGCTCTGGAGAGCTGCCTCCAATAAACTCAGTCTTGAGCTCCAGGTCCTCCAGTTGCAGCCTCAGAACCTCTTTCTGCAAGGACTTCTTAAACCAGGGTCCCCTTTCTTGATCTGACCGCAAGTCTGGGATGGGGAAGCGCACTATCAGCACCAGCTGAGGAGCATTTACAGACACTGACACCTGGCAGTGTGCTGGGGTTCGGCTGTCTTCCAAAAACACCTCTGCAAAGGCCTTGTGCTGGAAGTGAAATAAATGTACATGAGCTAGCACATACAAAGCAATTGTAAATGATACAGAATGCATTAGAACAAAGAAAGTAATGATAGGGAACTGTCTTACCAGGCTGACATGCTTATTGTAGGAGGTGTACATGTGGGAGGACATGGGTTCAGTGGTGACCAGTTTCTGAGGCTGGAGAAGGGAATTGAGGCGGTCTACGATGCTGATGTCACACTCTGACTGAGCCTTACCCAGCTCCACCTGAAATTCTGCTTTGCGGGGCATAGCACTCAGACGCACCTGCCCGCCCTAAAAGAGGGAGAGAAACAGAGGCAAAACTGAGTGCGTGTGCGTGCGCGTGCATGTGCGCGTGCATGTGTGTGTGTTGTGTAACCATCTATGTGAATCTAATGGCACTAGAGTTAGATAAACTTATTGTCAGTTACTTTGAAAATGTATTTTTCCATTAGGCTCAGTTACTCTGCCCCCCCCCACCCCCAAAATGCTCACCTGCGGGCCCCTGCGTTCAGTTAGCTTGTAAAGTAGATGAAGACAAGTGTGGGTAGGAGACTCACTGTTGCTATCCATGTCAAAAGTCAAGAGCTGGTTTTCAAAAGAGAGAAAGAAGTTTATTCAGAAACAGATTGGCAGCAACCATATTTTTAGTAGCTGGCTAACTGATTCAGGATACACTGCAATTTAATTAAAAAAAGGTAAGGTCAAGAACCTCCGTGTACTGTACTCCACTCTGCACGGTACTAGTCCCTGAGTTTTCTGTAGGGTAGAGGCATTCCAGCAGTTCCATATGGGTCAGAGACAGATCTGTACTGAGTGCCCGCACACTGGACCCCTGGCAGTGCTCATACGTCACCTTCAGCCCCTGACCTACAAACCTGGGGGGTTTAAAGACATAAGCATGACAGGCACACTACACAGTAAATGTAAGGCTGAAGTATGGATGACTGATATGCCAAAAACATAGCATAAAAAAATAATTTTTTATTAAACTGCTGTATTTTTATTTAATGCTTGCTAAAATAAATAATTTAGAAAAAAAAACAAGAGAAAAAAAATATTCTACATATTGACATATATAATAAGATGGAATAATATAGTATCTGGGGATATGTCTTTTTGTTGTTGTTTTCAGCTTAAAAAGATCTCTGTGCCTACTTAACCTAAAACAAAATGTATACTTCTCTGATTATTGATCTGTACAGTAAAAACATAATGAAATACTCTTCTTGTTTTTAATCCAGAAAAAGTCATCAGCAGATTGTTACACAATTTTACTGGTGAATGATATTTCAGGAAGAATCCGGAGAAATCAAGTTAACTCCCATGTTCACAATAGTTACAGGCAAATTGAGAAACTGATATCTTCATACAAATATAAGAAGCATTATTTCTGTAGGAATATGATGTGTGTGTCTACATATGCTTGCGCGTACTTCAGAAAAAAAGTGTTAAAACTGTCCCTGGGTTGGAGCTAATTCAACAAAAGGTCATGGGTGTTTTCTTACATGTGCATACACAAATTGTGACAAATATGGACTATGTACAATCTGTAAAATTGATGATACATGCGGTACATAGTTAAGTTATAGAAGCATGGTCAGTAACTGATAATTTGAGTATTCCAGCTAAAGTACAAAAAAAAAAAAAAAAAAAAAAGGTAACAAAAACTTACCTGAGGTGGTCATGTGGACAGGCCTGATCAAAAACAGCTCGTGACTGGAGAAACCCTGACTTGAGTTTCTCAACAGCCATTGTGCGGAAAAACTCAGAGGCCATTGGTGCAAGGGGGCTGAGGGTGGAGTCTGGTGGTGGGAGAGGGTCGATGTGGAGCACTGATAGGCAGAGATTGCCCACTATCAGCCTAAAAACCAGTTCAGGCCTAGACTCATCACAGTGACCCTTTGATGAATGAGCTAGAAACATGGGTGATGGACAGTTAGGACATGAAGTACAAAGGTATGGCTATTAACTCTTTAAAATTTCATTCTCAATGTAAGAAAAAAATATTAACAATTCATGACATTTGTGCCCATAACTGGTGAACAGTTAAGTTCCAAAACATGAATTGTATTGTACCAATGGATCAATTTTTGGGCACAAAAAAATGAGGAACTGTTCAAGATACAACTTACAGGTTTGTCTGAGAAGTTTATGTGGAAGCTGAGGATCTCTGGAGAACATGGGGATCTCCTGAGTCTGTTTCTCCTTCTGTTTCGGCATGTCCATATACTCATCCCAGACAGCCTGAGAGACAGATTTCATAATATTCAAAATAATGAGTTTATTACACTTATAATAAGACAGCAATTTTTTGAAGGAATGCAAAATTCTGTAGGGTGGGCAATATGATATCACACCTGAAGATGATTTTCAAAACAGATATTGTACATGTCAGCAATTTGCCACATTTAAAAATCATATTTTGTTCCAACGGTATCCAGTCACACTCTTGGGAATTACAGAATCATCATATTTGAAATATGAGACCTCTGTCTACTATGCAGCTGGTCCTGCTTGATACTGATGGAACACACAAAGTGCTATGTAAGACTTGCCATATTGCTCATCCCAGTTTGCCATGCTTCTGAGCATGGATGACTCACAGTTGCATTGCCAGAAGGTGATTCCCCCAGGGTAGCAGAGTAATTACTGTTGAGAGACAGGTCCAGGTCAACAGTGGGTGGGTCTCCAAGAGGAGGCAAAGATGACAGACTGTGTGACATGTCCATGTCAGCCATGGAAAAAAATACATCCTCTGTTTGAAAGACAAAGTAACAAAGTGAATAACCTTACACAAACCAATGGATGTGTTGCTTTCTTATGTGGATATATATTTATCCAAAAACAGAGCTAACCTCTGCTAGACACTGTCCTAGTGGCCTGACTCTCGTATAAGTCCTGTTCTGTGCCAGCAGCCATTGGCTCCTTTTTTAAACAGCGGTTAAGCTCCATATGGAGACGATACTCATCCTCTTGCTGCATGGGCCGACTCTTTTTATCCTTAGCCAAGCCAGACCATTCTTGCCCTGCTACAGAATCACACACAAGAAGTCATTCAGCCAAGTAGATGTAGGTCTGTAGGTGTTTAACAAATTATGTCCTTGGGTCTGTCACCTGAGCTAGAGAAAACTCCAAACATATCCAGCAGGAGGTGAACTTGTCGTGGTGAAAGCAGCATGATCAATGAATCAATCTGTCCATCAATGTCCAACTACGAAAAATCCAAATACCAATTAGCAATCAGTACCTTATTAGTGGTCTTAAAAAAACAGGCTCATCCTCTGACAGGATATATAACTATTTAGCAGACCTATCAAGAGACAAGATATTTATCATTCATTAAGGTGTGTAATGAAACTAAGTCTGATGCTTTTATGACTCTGTACCTTGGCTCCAGGCATGGATTCATTCTGCTTCAGAACCAGGGACAGCTCCAACCTGCCACTGAGGGAGCCCACCTGCACAGGTTCAAATGCAGTGCTGGCACAAACAGGCTCTGTGAACTGAGGGTGAGGCTCACAGATAATTTTTGGATTCCAGCTTGGGGACAGTTTAGGCTCAGTTTCCTGCAAAGCCAATAAAGAGAGCTTTATGTATGTAATTAGCATATGTTGAATCTTTACTACAACATTTAGATTTTTTTTATTTAACTCCAAATATTAGGCCTGTTCAATAAGGTAAGAGCTAAGGGGTGTTCCAATTGGACTCCTCACTTATTCCGCTCACTGCTTTGTAAAACATCTCCCAGGATCTACCAAAATGTATCAATATTGGTTCAGACTAGGCTACACAAATCAAAGCAAACATAAGATACATACTGTACAAGTCCTGAACTGGCCCTCATTTCCTCATAATTTAGTTCAGAAGAGTCAGACTTTCTTGAATTTGTTTGTAGTCTTAAGGAACAGTTCTCTAGGCTTTCTAAAGGAGCTTTAATGGCTCTCGTTTTTCAGACCAGTCTCTGAACCTGATCAGTTTCAGAGGAATGCTTTTTGGTTGCTAAGCTATGCAGTGATTTATTCTTTAATTACTTAGGTATAAAAAAGTCCTCTAATTTAAGGCCTGAACTAGTGAAGACAAATGTGCAGATGATTCCAGATGATCAGGCAGTGATCAGTGTACTGGTGGCGCTGAATGCTGAGTGGTTGGAACAGCTTTACCTAAGCCCTTTGTATCTTTAGGCACTTTGCATCCTGTTACAGTAAAACATGTTCCCATTTATTTATTGAATCTACTTAATTTGCCAAATATAACAGTCTGACAGGCATAAAATAGTGTTTTGCACCAATAAGTTGATTTAAAAAGCAAAATATAAAGAAATGAGGGATGGCTCAAAACATTTAGACAGTAATGTACATTGATATGGAAATACCACTAGGTATCTGATGAAATTATATCTAATTGACCTGTTTCACATTAAGAAGCACTCAAACTGATGCGCATGATAACTGCTCGAACAAACTCACTGACTGAGTGGGGGAAGATTTGAGACTGGCACGCATTGCATCTGAAAATTCATCCCAGAAAACACTGGCACCCTCCAGGATCAAATTCTTATGTGCAAACGTGGTGGGCTGGTGAATGTTCACACTGGAGCCTTCTTCAGCAGTCTCATCACAGTAAACCATCCTAAATAGACAGGTATAACAAGCTTTTTAGAATAATCCACAGTAATGCAAGCATTTCGATCAGCAAACCATCTACATGAACTGCTTTAGGGTAAAAATACTACAAAAAGTTAGAAAAAATGACTTTAAAGGGTGTCATACCTTACAGTAATACAATGAGTAACAGAACATAATGAGTAACTGTGGAAGTTATTATTATTATTACTGTAGTTGTTAATGATACTACTAATCACCTTAACAATGTACAATAGAAAGACAGTCTTTGAGCAAGCATTGTGATGCCAACTCACTCTGCCAGCTACAGCAGGCACAATAAGAAAAATACAAGTAAAAAAACAAAAACAAAAAAAAACATTGGTCTGGCGAAAGCAACAGAGATGGCAGATTCATTCACAGCCTTTAAGACACTAAGCACAAGTCAGTTTTGAAAAGAAAGATGTCACTATTTGTTGCGGCTTATAATAAAATAATTAGCCCGTGGAAGCCTGTTTTAATAATGCTGTCATTAGCCAGGTCAGTTAGCCGATTTGAGGCCGTAACTTTTGAGGCCGTAACTCTTGGTGAAAAATATATTCAGATTGAGTCTGAAGACAGTGAAGTGCAGAAGTGTGACAGTTTAAGTTGGTCAACAGGAACAGAATTTTTTCTGAGCCATTTGTCTCCGCTAGCCCCATCGCACCACATTTTCAGCTGTACACATCAGAAATTAGCTTCTGTGAATGATGGTGTGCAATCACACTTCACATTTCTCGCAGAAATGCATCCTAGTTAATACCAATGTATGAGAATTTCTCATCATACAGAATTAGAAATTTGTACTGTTTGTCCATATTATAAACATCTTGGAATCCACATGAAAAATCCTGGAATCACTATACTGGACAGTTTAAAAAAATAAAATGCCACTTTCTACATATACTTGAAAAATAAACCATGATATAATACCTTCCTAGGAACACTCCAGTCTGCTTTTGAAGACATGTTAATGAGCTCATTAGTCATTAGCTAATGAGATCAGTTGTATTGGCAGCAAGAAAATCAGTAAACGAGCCACACTGTGCACAGCTGCTGAAACTTACTTATTGATTCGGATTTCTAGGGCGATACCCTTTTTGGAATTTTCTGGAACATGTTCAATCCTCAGGACTGTATCCAAAAACGTGACCTTGACTCTTCTCAGAACTAAAGCACAGAGATAACAGCAAGCAAATAAAGTTACTAAAACATCACTCCTCACATTTTGCATCATATGTCCTTCCTTCTGGAGTTAAAACCTAAATTTAAGACCAAATTCTTTGTATATTTTTGACTGACAGTTCATGCAAGGGCAAACTTATGAATGACATGCACACTTTTGGAACTCCAGTCTCTATTATTCCATACCCGTCTCTATTGTCTCAGCAAACTTCTCAAGACCCTCTAGAGGCTGGAAGCTTTCTCCCAGGTCATCGGTGAGCCTCTGACTCAGACATTCCTTTGCCAACTGCATACTACTGGTCATGAAGCTAGACCAGTACATCGGCTCTGCGCCAGATGCTGACATAGACAGAAAAATAACATAAGATGAATGTCAAACTGATATTTTACAAAAGTGATACGGGCAATAAATAATAACTATCAGAGCTGAAAAAAATCTCTTACTCATGCGAGGCCTTGGCCTGAAAATCATTTCCAAGCCTTTCACTTCCAGAGCACAATTGTCCTGAAGTAGTGAGGCCCATGGGACAGACAGGGAAATTGCCTGGATGAAGCCTTGAGTAACTTCAAAGGGAGCATCCACTGACTCCAGGATATCATTCAGTGACTGTTGAAAGAGGAGGTCATCAGCCATATGGTCGGTCTATCGGTCAGTCAAATAGTGCCTATTTTAATAGTGTAATATACAAATATACCCGCAAATATGCTGCCAAAACAATTTAATTTAATTTTAAACTCAACTATAAACATCACCCACCCGCAGTAGAATGTGAAATACTGATGTTACCCCTGTATAGACTGTACTGTAATTCATCCAAGGGTGTATTCTTTGGTATGCGCTGTTGTGTTCTCTGATATAAGCAAGATTAATACTGTATTAATCTAATGTATTTTTCAGTAACAAAAATACAGGGCTTAAGGACAAAAATTAAAAACACGAGAAAACTTGCGATAGCTCCACGGGGGAAACTGTTCTGATGTGGAAATGCCTGACTGCAGCCGCCAGAGATCAGAGGGTCACAGGGCAGCAGCCAATCAGCAGCAAGGAGAAATTAATAACGCTCTTGCATTGGCTACTATAAAACCTCCCGCCTCTGAGCACAGCGGCATTTTACCATCCCAAGACATGCTTTCTTTGTGTTCTTTTGGCAGTACTAAAAGTGTATATTTTATATGGAAATGCAGCTAAATTTACATTATTTATGTTACAAAATTAGTAAATTATATTTTTTGTATTAATTTAGCTCTAAAATGCATGCAAAATTATATATTGCCACGAAAAAAGCAAAACAATATGCGTTTCCACAAATTTCCAGGGGTTCCCCAAACAATTATTAGTTTGGTTTAAAGAAAAAACTGCAAATGACTGGGGGGTTTACTGTATATATAAATGTTTTTTTTGTATTACTTGTCTTTTTCTTTTCTCTATTTTCAATTCATAATTAAAGGTAATGGTTATTTCAGTCCTTTTACATATTATGTTACTGTTACTGTTAACAACAGTTAACAACAATAACACATTTTATAATTATTACAGTAATCCCCCGCTTTCTGCAGGAGTTACGTTCCATTATACACACCTGTGTGTAGGGAAAAACTGTGTTTTATTTTGGTGAAAAAAAAGGCCTAATTTTGTAGTGTAAACCCTAAATATGCCCCAAATATGCTCCCAAAACACTTAAATGTCATTTTTAAAAAACTCATTACACTTAAAGAAAATGTATCGGTAAACCTGTATTCGAATTTAAATTCCTTGCCGTGAAATGCAACTCGGAAGGTTGCGGGACAAATGTTTACACCTGGGTTGCATTTAAAGATGGAATGCGTTCTGAATGAATGCGCTCTTCCTCACGGTTTTCAGGAAATATAACCTGACCTACTCGGGCTAAAATACAAATGAGGGCTCATTTGAAAGGTGCCTTCCCCGCCGAGATATGCAACTTGGAAGGTCGCGAGACAAAAGTAATGGGAAACCGCGGCATGGTGAACAGGTACCCTTGTGTGAAAACATCCGGAAAAAATACAACAATAAAACTTGTGTGACTGTCACTGTCACTGGTACTTACCCATTTGTCCAGTGGCACTTGTGCAAGTGAACCTGTGCCTTGGTAGAGGTCCAAACTAAGCTGGTCCAAACTTAGTTTTTCTTGTAGGAAATTGCCCAAATAACGATGCAGCAGGTACCTGCAGGCCCGCTTCTTAATGGACTCTGAAAAGGGCCACGGCATTCTGTCTACCTGTGGAATTCAGTTTGTAAACAACCAAATAAAATCTTAGGGGATGAGTGTTGTTCCATGGAGAGAACACACAGATATTCTGCTTGAGGCTGCCGCTGGGCTGATCATTCTGTAGTTTATGAGAAGACCAACAGTTTTAGCGGTGATGCACTGAAGTCTCTGCTCATCAAGTACCAAAAAGCCTGTAAAGAAACAACAAGGACAAAATATCATTTGTTATTCTAAAGGCCTTGTATCCAATCAAACGGCGTCAAACGATTTCAAATCTATCAAATAAAAAAAGTCTTTATGTGTCTGTTACTGTCAAGTAACATAACGTAAATACTATATGGACAAATGTATTAAGACACCTGACTGTTACACCAACAAAGACTTAGTGGATAGGATCAAGACCCCCCGCCCCTTTGCTGCAATGACAGCTAGCACTCTTCTCAGAAGCTTTACCCACAAGATTTTTGAGTGTTAATATGGGAATTTGTGCCCATTCATTCTGTACAGCATTTATGAGTTCAGAAGGCTAGAAGACTGGGCCTAGTTCATCCCAAAGGTGTTGGATGGGGTTGAAATCAGAGCTCTGTGCAGGCCAGTCAAGTTCTTCCACACCAAACTAATCCAACCACGTCTTTATGGACCTTGCTTTGTGCAGAGGCACAATCATGCTGGAAAAGAAAACAGCCTTCCCAAAGCTGTGTCCACAAAGGTGGAAGCATGGCATTGTCTAAAATATCTGGGTATGCTGAAGCATTAAGTTTTTCCCTCAATTGAAACTAAGGGGCCCAGTCCCGAAACCCTGAAAAACAGGTGTGACCCAATACTTTTGTCCATACAGTGTAGTGTCTTTACCACCTGAACCTATTGATTTGTGGCTATTGATTTATTTGGACCGTGTAGTTTACAGTGAGCTCTCAGTTAAAGTGCAATAAGGCCATGGCTTGGCATGTGTGGGCTGCTACTTACTGAGCAATCCAAACAACATGTTAGAACACACAGAGACAGATGCTGCTTTCTGACAAGACAACATGTCAAGACTGACCGTTTACGCAATGGTGTCCAAACAGACAGCTGTCCTGCTAACTAGCTAAGCTAAGCTACGCTAAGCCAAGCCAAGCCAAGCCTTTTAATTAAGCACAAGAAATATACTTGGTCACTACATCACAGGTTAAAGCACGTATGTATCGACAAAAATAAAACATACTGTACCTGCTTTCTCCTCCAGAAATGGCAGCCTGTTCTGTTCTGACAACTCTAGTCAGTTAGCTGGCTAGCTAACTGTAGCTACCTGGCTAGGTAGCGAGCTACAAAATAAAACCCTTCATGGGAAGCTCCAACTGAAGTTGCTGTGGCTATCATTGTGTAGAGACATAGACATTACGCCTGGGGGAAAAGGACACAAAAATAAATACATACATACATAAAAAACCTACATAACGGTTGCCAAAGCAGCATCACTCACCCACCTTCCATGACTTCCCTTCGGATGTAGCTGAATGTGTTTACAAACACTTTCATGACTGTGCACTCTTCAGTGTACTGCCCCGCTGCCGCTGCTCAGCCCACACACACATACACAGGGCTATGGAAGTGTTCAGTCAAAGCCAAAGGCCATGAATCTAAAAAATATACCCCAGACCAAACTGCCTAATTATCAGTCCTGAGATAACAGTACTGGCTCTGGCAGGTAGGTAGTTTTCTTCTGTATGAGGGTGACAAGGTGTGTCCATTCCTGGTTTCAGTGCCAGGCTGTGGCACTCTGAATGGGCACCCTGCCCAACCCTGATGATTCAGGAAAATCTAACGTTTATTCGAAAGCCAGGCTGTTATGCCTGGCATAATGTTCACAGCACTGAATAAGTTTGGTAATACAAGTTCTATTGTATTTTAGGAATTAAAAAAATTAAAAACCATGGCTCAGTGTGCTGCAGTTTGGTAATGCTTCTAATCCAAAAGGACAGTTTTGTCACCAGTCATGTCATGCAGGGTTCACATTTGCAATTTTACAGTACTTTTCTACATGCGGTGAGATCAGTATTATTATATGAAAATGATAAGGAAGTCTTGGCTGCCCAGACTGAGCCCTCAATAAGTCGTGTGAGATCCAACCACAAAGGAGATATTGTAAAACAGGGGATATTGTGTTAAATATTGTAACCTTTTGAAAAAATAAATGAAGCCCAATCCATCAGAACTGTAGACTGTAAATACTCGTAGGCAGGCGCACATCATTCAGTAGCTTGACCAATCTTTGTAGACAGGAAATCTTCAGAGAAGGCCAATTTTATTTCACTTTGATGTGTTCTGTCAACAAAATACATGCATGACATGTACACAGCACAGTTATGTAGTCAGTTCAGAGGATTCAGATATAGGTTTTATCAGTTAATCTATTTCAATTAGATTAACTATTTCAATTATTTATTTTATTCGAATTTGCTTCAGTGTTTTTTTTTTTTACATATTTATCTGCTTGTTTAATTTTTATTATGTGTTCATCCTCACATTTATTTATTATTTACTTTTATGTTATGAAGAGAAAGTAAACACACCCATATTAGCCGGCATGAGCCGGAAGTGTACAGCTGCAGTGGACCAGGAGGAGGTTAGTATGTAACAAATGAATAACATGAAACACTTAACAGACAGTTCAAACCGTGTTACATAGTATCGCAACCGTTATTTTTATACTTCTAGCATCTTATTTGCCTATTTTCATAACGTCGAATGTTATAGCTACCGTTGTTTTGCTAGCTTCGCTTCATACTCGGATGTTTCCGTTCCACCTTAAATTATGGAGCATTTAAGGTGGAATGGAAACATCCGAGTGTGAAGCGAAACTCAGTTTAGTATTTGTAAAAGAGCTTACAAGCCTGATTTAGCAATAAATTATTCACTCGAACTGTCCGTCCCACCTTAAATGGCACAGTTGTCTGACGTTGGCTGACGTTGCTCTATTTAAGGTGTAACCACAAGTTTCTTGGTGTTTTACATCTAGCCAACCATCTACTACTAAACAGAGCAAGCTATTAATGATTATTAACTTGCCTTCTCCGTTATCCCTCGGTTATTTGACCCCTCCATATGCTATTCGGTTTTGAGTAAGTTTTCTGCATTTGTTGAGGTTTGTCTCCTTAAGATAGTTTGTATATGTGATTGCGTCAGATTTGTCTCCATAATCCGAATAAGAATAACAGCTCAGCGTTTTGTGTTTTTGTGTTGAGGGGATGGAATTGGACTGCCAGCCAGAGGACCTGTCCAAGTCCCTTTACGAGGAACGCTGTGCTGATCTCGGAGGAGTCAAAGACATGAGGCTGGAGGCTGAAGCAGTGGTCAGCGATGTGGTTTTTGCTGTCACTGACATGCATGTGTCCCAAACTCTCACCAACGCCTTAGACGTGGCTTATATCAACGTAGAAACGAGAGAAGGGGACCGATACTGCCTGGAGCTCACAGAGGCAGGGCTGAGAGTGAGTGAACATGAAAGATTGTCTCGTATTTGGTACCTCATATGCACTGTGCTTTTATTCGGAGTGGGTAGGGAGAAGAAAGGAAAGTGCAGGAATGGAGGTTAGTAGGACATGAATGTGCATGAATGAGCGGGAGGACAGTGAAATGGTGAGAGTGCAGTGAGTAGTGCTGGTTAAGGTGGAGTTCAAATAAATGGGCTCAACAGTAAGTGAAGAAGAGAGTGCAGGCAGGGTGGACTGGGTGGAGTAGAGTGGTATGAGTGATTTGTGACAGGCAGGTACTGTCAAGAGTGAAAGGCGTACAAGACGGTAGTGAGACCAGCTATGTTGGTTCGGGGACTGTGGTACTGACGAAAAGACAGGAAGCAGAGTTTGAGGTGGATAGAATCAAGAATGAGTTTATTAGAGGGACAGCTCGAGCTCAGAGAGGTGAGAATGTGCTGGTCTGGACATGCGCTGTAGTCTCTGACTATGTTGGGAGAAGGATGCTGAGGAGAGACTGTGAGTATGTTGGGAGAAGGATGCTGGGGATGGAGCGGCAGGGAAGAGGAAATGAGGAAGGTATAGTAGGAGGTTTATGAATGTAATGGGGGGACAGGCAGGCAGTTGATGTGAGAGAGGACGATGCAGAGGATATAAGAGAATGGTGATGAATGATCCGCTGTGGTGATCCCTAATCAGGAGCCACCAAAAGTAGAACAAGATGTGTTTTTACTGAACGATCCATCTCTCATTTCAGGTGGTGGGCTACGCCTTCGATCAGGTGGATGAGGGGCTGGACACCCAGTATCATGAGACTGTTTACTCGCTCCTGGACTCCCTCAGCCCTGGCTACAGAGAAGCATTTGGGAATGCCCTGTTACAGCGACTCGAGAGGCTCAAACAAAACGGACAGTGAAGAATCCAGCACCAGAGTTTGGTTATTTGAGAACCTCTTTGCTCGCGTCGTGATGCTGCAGTTTTCGTGCAACAGTCAGCTTAAAGCATCAATGGTATCTTTCCCCCATCAGTAACACCTATTGCCTGATTTTACTTACTAATTTTAGTGATTCTTCCCCGTCGACTGCTAGATATCTATCTATACGGTTACTTGGCATTGTTTTTATTGTGTTTTAGGACATGGTATAGAGAAAGTGCTGCAAGCGTTACAATACATGAGTCTATAGTGAAATAGTTTCCTGCATTTACCAGTAATTTTGAAAAGGAACAGGACTGAAAATACAATAACCACTTAAAAAAAAGAAATGATTTACCAATCTCTTGGTCAGCTGATACTGTCTAAAGAAAAATGCCTAAATGTTGTGTAACTGCTGGGAGGTTAGATATTTTGGACTAGATTGGACCTAAAACAGCTGCTTATTTTTAATAACAGACTGGTTGTGTTGAGCAGTGGTTCTCAAACCGGTACTCGTTTTGTCCGCTGCTTCTGTATGTGACTGTTTCAAGATTGGTTGGAGCAGAAGTGTGGAACATCTGGAAAACCTTCTTAAAGTCTTTGCTGCAGTGATCTTCTATTCCGCACCTCGTTTAGCATGTTTGTTAAACTCTGCTGGATACCAGCTCACCAGGGCCTGAACTAAAGAACTCTGCTTTACTGTGATGACTAGCACTGTCTGTTTAACCTGTCTGCAACATAGAGACCCCTTGAAATCCCCCTTCAATGGATTTTTATTTGGGAAATGAGTGATTCAGTGATTTATTGTTTGCAGAACCAATTCATACTACAAACATTCTGGTTTGCTGAATTGCTTTACCTTTTCTAGATTTATCACAGCCCTTATGTTTGGCATTACTTCCCATGAATAATCTCTTTAAACTGCAAAGAATTCCAGCTATTTAGTGTTCTCCAAAACGGAAGCTTAATCATTTGACTGTAATCAACCCGAGATAAAATGTTTGAATTTTTTACTGGGAAGATAGGACTTCAGTACAATCGTTTTGCAATTATACACCACTTTATCATTTTAGGTTTGTTTCATTGCATCAGCCCCTTCAAATCAGATTACATTTCAGTGTTTCTTTTGTTGACTCTTTTAAAATGTTTTAAACGGCAAAATGCCCTTTGCCCCTGAACATGTGTTCTCCATGTTGCACCCTATCACACCTAAGGAAAGAGAGTAGCCATTATCTTTGATGTTTGAAAGGGCTACTTAAAGATAAAAGGTTACATTCCGTTAACTTTTGTTCATAGATTACGAGTTTTAGATGAAGAGAAACGAGACCATTTTTGATATGAATATATAAACATGAAAGGTTTTTCCTCATGTTTTTATGAACCTGTTGAAATTCAACCTACATTTATAACGGCTTTGTCTGAGTTAGGTCAATCGTCAGGCTTGCACTCATCTCTGCAAATTTTCCTGAAACCAAAAAAAAAAAAAAAATCCATCTTGAACATGCCTCTAATTATTGTAGGGAGTTTGTTCAGAAACACTAGACAAGAAGAATGAAAATGTGTGTAAGAGATGACGGGACTGAAGTTTTGCGGTCTCTTGAATGGTTGCCGACTTATGTTTCCATTTAATAAAAGCACACATAATGAACTTTGTTTTACTGTGGATTTTAATACCCAAGAAGTGTGTAAAGCATTACATAATTCTGCAGGAACCAAGGATCAATTATGACATTTGTGTGCTGCACTCTGCTACACAGCATGTGTCAGACAAAGGTGCTATTGGAGATTTTTAAACACTGCACTTACTTTCCACCTTATTACAGACATTACTGTTTGTCGGTCTTACAGATATGAAGGTACTGATGAACTGATCCTGTAGTCCTTAAATAGTTTTCATTTCCGGCCACAGGACACTGTTGTGTGCATATTAAGTGGTTTTCTGTCTTCAGAGACACGGGTGTTATAAAAAAAACAAAAACCTGCCGTGTGAGACGATCTGTGCCACACACACACCCATACAACTTCCATGTTAGAGTCACTATTATGTTGAGAATGATTCACCACGTAAATAATACTTTTTCACTGGTGGTCCTGATCACTGCAACACAATAAAGGACGTTAATAAAAGATGCAGAGACATGGGAGTGGAAAACAGCCAGTAATTTTACATTACACATATATGCATCTATATGGTAAATAAAGCTGATGTTTGCCTGCCAATGATGAGTTAATTTAGGAGGTTACTACAAACTATTTGACATACTTTGGACTTTTACCTTTACCAGAGCACATGAGAAAACAAGTAGTAATTGAGACAAAGCCACAGAAATAACTCCATTATGCTTACTTAAAAGTTCTTTATTGCAGGAACAGGAGCATTATCTTAGTATGCCACTTTAGGAAATAATCGAAATCTTAACTCAAATGAGTACATTAAGAAGTTAGACATCTACAGTTAGAAAGTTTAGATTACCACAGTTTAGCCACACAGCAGCCAAGACATATTGGTAAAAAAAATGTTATAAACACACAAAACATTAACCCAGATGTTCATCAATACCCCTTTAAATAGTCTGTTTGCTGTAAATTACAGAAAATCAGAATTTAAAATGACTGAAATTGATTATAAAAGGTAACGAAATCTAAAATTCGTAGAAAAACACAATTAGACTCATCTTAAGGAACAATAATCCCTTTTGAAGCAGCTATTTTGGGCTCTGTGTCAGTTGAGTCAACCCTCAGCTTGTGATCTGAACTGGAAACTTGATGCAAAACAAATCTTTGCTGGAGTCATCTCTCAGTTCCCATTCGACAACCAGTTTTATCTAAAAATAAAATAAAAAAAACCACAAAAAAAATATGAGGAAGTTACTGCACCATCATATGACAGCGAATGAGTTCAGCGACTGTTGAGACAGAAAAACGGTAGTGAAACGGAGGCTTTTTGTCTACCATTGCTAAAAATTACTTACTGATGGGTACTCAGACTTCACAGGCAGCTCGTTGATGTAACTGTAGCTGCTTTGCTTCTGAATAGGGCACTTGATTCCAGACTTACAACCGTCCTCATTAGGGATAGGGTAAGGGACAGGAACTCCTGCAATCACTCCATGCACAATGGCTGTACTGGTTTGACTTTCAACCTCTACAAACAAGACATGCATAAACACATAACCAGATTCTTTTGGTTGAGTTGATTAAATTTATGAACATAAAGTACAACGTGTTTAAATCATATTAGTTTTAATATAATTTGAACTAAGCTGAAAAGGGTAAGGCCATTAGAGCAGCTGGAAGACTTGTTTTTATATTGTGAAAAGTGAATATATTACCACTGATGAACGTCACATTTACGGAGTAGTTCTGTCCCTTGTGAAGCTGGCATGGCTGACTTGGGCAGGGGTTAATATCAACCTGGACTACCTTTCCAACTACTGAGCCTGTTGTGAGGAAAACAACGAGCATGAAAAGCTGCAAACAGCATGACTCACATTCACAGTCCCACTGCAAATACATCAGGGGTGTGGAAAGTGACCAAATATAGAGCATTTACATGTTCATACAGAATTCCTTTAAGAATGGACAACATTGAATTGCAGAAACTTAAAGGCATGATTAACCAAATTACAAAGAAAAGGCACAGATTTCTCCAGATTTCAAACAGTAGATTAAGGAAGACATGTTTAAAATCTGAAGTTTGCCTAGTTTTTGCTAGTTTTGCACTTGAAGACATAGGATGACTTTGAATCCTTTTTATATACACATTAACCCTATAACTTTACTGCAAAACTAAAAAGCAAACATGAGATGCCAAATGATTAAACCACCTCACACTACATTTGAGGTAAAGCTAGCTTTTCTAACAAGCAATTTTCTCTGGGCCACACTCCACATTCTGAAACTCAAAACTAAGAAAGAAAACAAGACACACTCGGTTATTGGTTGACACCCCACAGATTAATCAAGGTCCATGGCTTACTTCAAAGTCTAAGCTGTGAAATATGTCCTACTATTAAACATCTTGAGCTGGAAAAGCCTGCCCTGTCATTGGTTGAACATTAAAATGAGCTCAGAGAAGAAGTTTCACTCACCACAGTCAACAAATTTCACCTGCTCGGCCTGAGTAAAGGCAAGCAGGAGAGGCAAGAGGACGCAGGTAAGGCGGAAATCCATTTCTCAGGTGAGTGTTAATACCTGTTTAAAGAGTAAAATCGGCTGGTTAAAGTAAAACCAGACAGCAGGGTTTTTTACTTTCGAAACTAGCCTCATAATCTCCAATCAGGCAGTAAGTCCTCAAAATCCATCGTATTGCCTGACAACCGCCCAGACTGACTAACGCACTTTCTGAAGTTTGTTGAGTTTCACTCTCCCAATTTTCTCGTTTTTTACGTTGTCAAGACGCAAAGGACAAAAACTAATATTCAATTACACAATAAAAGGCCTACGTTAAAAACTGTGTTTTTATTTATGTGCTTAATCTGATCTAGAATGTAAAAATCTTGGCTGAAAATCAAAACTATAGATCAGTACGAACCAACCGCTTCCTCCAGCCCTGCTCCTCGTTTCCTTATCACGGGACGGACAAGCCCTGCGTGCTTTTGATGACATCCACTCAGTCGCGTGACCCATTCACGAGTTCCAGAAAGATTTTGGCCAATAGCAGAGGACTTCATCAACCACGCTGTCCAATAGAATCGCTCACCTTTTAAAAACAACCCATAACGCCCCGTTTGAGTGGCCAGATATTTAAATAACCAATAAATAGATAGAACAAAGCTACCCTATATTTAAAGATGAAAATGTGATATTGATGCCGACAAATATTGGTATTTGACTCTATACATATTTTTAAAACTTTAAAAAAACCGTTTTAATTGTATGTATTTTCTAAATCTCCCTTTGTGTTGCCAGGTGTATAAAAGTAAAATAAATAGGCTGGCCTATATTTGGAGGTGAAAATGTGGCCGTTATGGTGTCAAATTTGGATTTTCACAGTATAATTTGTTAAAATAGATTAAAAACGGTTTTGATGCTTTGTATTAGCTTCACACGTCACGAATTGGTGGAATTTTGAGATTACTATAAACCCACGGACCTGGCAACCCGTCTCGAATCTGTTGTGGAATATGACACTCGGCAGAGCCATGATAAACGCGTCCAAAACAAAAGTATGGGCAGTTTTAAAGTAAGTATTTGCTTGAATGCCATGCTGTGAATTGGGGTGAGATAGAGTGCATATGTTCTGTGGACGCTCTGTTATTATATATGTAAAGAGTCATCCATTTTTGTCATTGGTTAAGTTAGCTTAGCAAAGCTATTTGCTAACCGGCTATCATTTCCAATTCAGGAGTCAAGGGCAAGACTGTGACAGAAAACACCACAGAGCTTTGACAGTAAAAAAAAACATATGACCGTATACTTAACACTATATGGCCGTTAAATAGTCAGATAAGTAGTTGTGCAGAAGGACAATTTAGCTACTACGTACACATCACAACACTTAAACTGGTAGTTATAGTACTAGATCCATCCTGTTAGCCACGCAGTGCAGTTTCCAACTTGAGATAATCTCCAAATCAGTATTTATTTATTACAAAATTAATGTATGGATTATGCAGATTCATCTTGCTTCGCCACATGTTCATTAATTTACAACCTGCAGGTGCCTCAGCGACGAGACATTACAGTGTTTCCAATGCCCCTGTATGTCTGTGCGTTGTTTAGTGTATTGTTCATTAAACAGCACAGTAGAATGCCAGTGTATGTCTGTTTAATGTACTGCATACTTCTGTTTAACCGATGTCTGATTTTTTGTCTTGCTACAATTGTATCTATGCTGTTCTGGACACATGGATATATTTAATATATATATAAACTTAAATTTAGATTAATTTATATACTATCATAGAGTTTCTAAGTTTTAACAAAATCATGGCAACAAAAAATTTGACTCTTGCAAGTGTGAACATAAGTCAAATGAACTCTGTTAAAAGTAGTTATTCTTTGAACTAATTCTTTGGCATTTTTCTTTATTATCAAATCCAATACCCCCTTTGCTGTGACCTTTAATTTTTGCACGACAGCTGGTGGTGTGGTGGTTTGGGAGTTGCTCCTGCAATCAGAAGGTTGTGGGTTCGAATCCCAGGACTGCTAGTGGCATCACTGAGGTACCCTTGAGCAAGGTATCGTCCCTACACACTGCTCCCTGGGTGCTGTGTCCTGGCCCCACACTGCTTCATTTGGTGAATGGGTTAAATGTAGAGAAAAGAATTTCATGCTGTTTACACTGTGTGCTGTGCTGTAAGGGGCCATTCTTCTTTGCTTTAAAACATTGCTACTAGACAATCCTAGTTTTTGGATGTGAATGTGCTATTAATGTTCAGTTGGATGCTTTTTAAATTGCGTTTGGAACAGTTTGGTTGAAGCTTCTGGTTTTCTATTTAAGCATGTCCTCGACGATGCTCTCTGCATCCCGGCCTGTGAGGGTACTGGGGGTGTCTCAGATGTCCCCACTCATGTGCGCTACGAGGTACAACCACATCCCAGTTCAGGAGCAACAAACAGCCAGTCCAGCTGAAGATAATGTTAAGCTCACAGAGTCTTGTGTTAAGGTTGGGTTTGTATATATTTTTGAACCCAGTAATAGATCAGCAATAAAAAAGGCATCTCATACTCTCGCATATCATTTCTGTGCAGAGGCTCACTGAGATCATGGATAAGGGCGAGTTTTTGAGGATACATGTGGAAGGTGGAGGCTGCTCTGGCTTCCAGTATAAGTTCTCGGTGGACACAGTCAAAAATGAAGATGACAGGTAATGTAAATCACACACCACCAACAGTAAGCATGTATTACACGAAAGAAAGAAAAAGCAGTACTTGATAAATCAGTGCGTTTCATTGCGAGCTATTACACTGCTCACAAAAATTAAAGGAACACTTTTTTTATTGGGCCTGGCATGAAATCAATTAAACCTGTCTGATAATG
>JBBJLR010000001.1:32263296-32282614 GCA_037577145.1 Brachypetersius gabonensis
ACACTTATGAATATTTATTAACTGAATAAGACTAGTTCAATTGCTTGTTATCACATTTTCTATAGTGTGGATGAGATCTTTAAATATAAGTCATACAGTACTGTAATGCATGGAGTTCAGCAGCGTTTGGCATTGCATTATGGAGTGCAAGTGAAAAATGCTTCCCCTTAACATACCTTTCATCCACTGACGGCTCTTTCTGTTGTAAGTGGGGCTTGACACCTGTCATGGTTCGCATGTTGGTAGATAAGGCCTTAATTACATAGTTGATCTCATTCTCTCGAGTCACATCGCTGTCATAACCTTCAAGGAGCAGAGGATGACACTTCAAATCATATGAACACTAATGTCAGCACAAATACATTTATTTATGGTGTAAAGTGTGACTACTTTCTCCTTAAACCAGGAAAGTGTATAATCTTTGTCTTTTTAATGTTTTGAATGGCCAAAAATTTAGGGCAGAAAAAGGTTATGTAATCCTCATAAAAAGAGGAAGGATAACATTACATTTCATTCAGTAAAGGTCATATCTGGACATGCAGTGCATTTTACTTTGTTCCTCTTACCTCCGTCATCTTCACTCTGGATGTCGGACTCCTCACTGTCACACTGATGTGCCTCCCGGCAACCCTCAGCTTCATGGCTCCAGATCATGAGAGAGGTGTCGGCTCCACCCACTGATACCAGCAAAGAGTCATCATGCGTCCAGCACACGTTGGTCACATGGGTACTGTGGGCCACGTATCGCTTGAACTTAGCATACTTTCCCTGACCAAAGAAACAGAATGTAAAAGTAAAATCAACACAATAATATGATCATTAAGGCAATTATTAGTAATTCCTGGAAGACACTTTGAAGAAGCAAGGGTTTCTAAACAAATGCCACATTTGAAATGGCATCTTCATAAAAGAAATATTAAACAGAAAAAAAACAGAAACCAGAAATTTACATTTGCTCAGCACACAGACAAAACTGTACTAGAACACTAATAAACTCTATTCTTACCTTAACAGGATACCTGAAGAGCTTGACATATCCAAGATCATCACCTGTGGCCAGCACTTGCCTGTCGTTGCTAAGACACGCAGCTGTTACCTCGGTAACCTCACTGACCACTGGCCAGATGCCCTCACAGGAGCTTCCCAGAACACACGTCCATGTGCTCCACTCAACCTTCTCTACCTATGCAGAGACATATTACACAAATTAAAAATGATGTGTTTCACTTTAGCTCCAACACAAACGAAAGATATTCAGGTAAGTGTCTCTGATTGTGTACTAGTGGCCCAGTTCCATGCCTCCAAATTTAGACCCACACAAATGAAAAGTGGGCCGTGTTCTTGCCCTCATCAGTGCCCTTCCTTCCGTTAGACCCAGCTAACAGTAAGCACATCAACACCCAGAGAGCCTTTACCTCTGTGCTAGGAATGACTTGCTTCTTCCCACGAGGAGCCTCAAAAAACAGTTGCTCCTTAGCCGCAGTGTTGACCTGCAAAAGCTTCCCTGATGACAAAAGGTACTTCTATGACAAATACTAAAACAACAATTCAACACAGGAACAGGCTGTACTTTGCCTCTGGGTAAATTGTTCCAAACAGTACAGCAACAGTATAGCAAAGGATTACTGAATAGCTGATTAAGAGCACCAGATAATTCATTTCGTTTATTCTACTTAGAGTGCCATTTATGTTTTTATATCTTAAAGATCTGTCCTACCTCTTTTGTCCCAATCCAGATGAGTGATGTAATTCATGGAGCCTTTGCACACGCCCACCCTCTTGCTGCTCATCACATTGTATATATCCACAAAGCTGTCACCCGATGCCACTGCCAAATACTTCCCAGCACCTGTGACAAGCAGACCCATTTACCAGCTATTTAAAGTGCACAAAAAGTTATTCTCATTAATATGATAATTAATTCCATAAAATATGCTAGCCTAATTACATTAGCATACAGAATGCAAAAGTCCCAAAATACCTAAAGCTATCTCATTGAATATGTTTACACTAATTAATTAATGTCAAATCGCTAGTGAAAAAAGCATCTGAAAAAGCATGTTCCTTTACAAATCATACCCTGACAGTGGCTCATCTTAAAATAAATATAGCCCCTATCTGATATGTCAGGCTTGTGTGCAGGCACTAGGGTACTAACTAACCTGGAGAGAAACGGATATCAGAAATGATGTCTTTACGGTGGTGGAATGACACCAGGTCCTCCAGAGTGTCTGCGTTAACAATGAGGAAGCTGCCATCATTCAGCCCCACTGCCAGCGCTTTGCCATCCGGAGAGAAACAGCAGCAGCGGCCGCCTGCAATTACACAATCACTTGGCTACATTCATGTGCCTGCATACTTACCAACACTTTCCAATGTTACACCAATTAATAACAAAAACAATGCAGTCCATCATGGCAAGGGTTTAAAACATAAACAAGTTGTGAAAGCACCAAGCATTGACGTGGTTTTGAGGAAGCAGTTATTGGTAACGAACACAGAAAGGACACAAAGAAGGCAGATTAGCTTTTAGCAACATTGTTTGAATTAATCTCAGCTTAATCTAACTCTCGAGAGTTACCTGTCCGATTTAAGAAGTTGATCTCCTTACAATAATTTGATTAAATAGATTTGGGTGATATTGCTTGAGAGGTTATAGGGCAGCACAGAGTTGATTGCCAAGGATTCAGGAACTTTTTATTGCTACAATTTTCTTAAGTGCCTCTGCCTGAAGACAGTAAATATGCTCTCAGAATTAATTTGCATTCAGAGTGGGATTCACTCAACTGAATTTTTCAGTTTAAAGGGGTTTTCAGAATTGGATACAACAGCATGCTTTCTGTGAATGCAAAATATTTTGAGTGTACAGCTGCAGAAAGCATCCATAATTAGGTTGCGTGGTACTCCGACCCACTGAGTCCTAATTGTTTCCTATTGCACTAATCTGTACACTTTTACCTTTAAAGCTTGAAAGGTAATAGCAGTGAGCACTGTGGCTGATAGTGTAATAGTTACATCTTACATATAGTACATACTAAGACTTTGTTTTCCTTAGTCAACTATCAAGCCAGATGGTCAAGATTTGTGTAACTTGTGTAACTGTCAAACAGGTAAAGGACATTAATAACCCCAGACTAGCTTATACATTCTATTAGTAATCTACAGTAATAAGGTGAACAATAAAACTCTTAATTAAGACACTATAAAAAATAGATTACTGTCTCATGATGCAAATTAACAAATATTTACTGGTTCTTCCTCAAAAAGGCACATTTTATTTTATTTTTGAATCAAGTAGGCAGGCCTGGGGTCAGTAAAGAAAAAGCTTGCCTACCTTTCTTGAGTTTGCGCACAGCGAGCATACAGTGACTAGGAGACAGATCCCATATGCGCAAGGTCTTGTCATCACTCACGGTGGCACACAGTGGCAAGTGAGGGTGTGTGGCCAAACCCCACACTTCTCCCTCCATATGACCCTGGACAACCAAAACAGAACACAAATTTCAGTTCAACACACATTCTGATTTCTGAATAGCCTTAAGGTGCACCTGGGGACTACTGTAGTGATTTCTGCCTTTCCAAAAACCACAGTAAGGATCAGAGAGTATTGTTAAGGTTCTCTGATGTGCAACATTATTTTGGGAATCCAAGTAAAGAGCAGCCGTTTGGACAGTACTTTGTATGACTCATGACAAAGTTTGGACACAGCCAAGACTCTTGAAACAAATTCAACAATGCACTTGGCAGGACTGAATTTCCTTCTGGATTCTCCAGAGTGGTGAGTAACACAGCAGTTAAATGGAAATACTTTGAAAAGCAGCTAGCTAAAGAGATGTGATTGATTTGTTCACTAAAATAAATGATGACTCATGAACACCCACTGTACAAATTCTATTAGTCTAATGAATAACAATAGCAACTACAAAAAAACAGCCCATCTGAGGTCTGAGCAACCAAATAATCACAGAGCGTTAGCTCAACCAAGCCAAATGAATAACAAAATGCATGCCCACATAACACCTGCATTTTGCAATTTCATTTTTAAAAATCAGAACTGAAACAAACTGTTAAATTCATGACTGGCCAGCCATCTGCAATGCCTAAACTATGATCTGCCTTACTTAGATAGGTCTATCACAGAAAACCTCTAAAAGTAACTGAATTACCACAACCTCACTTGCTTACTCTCAAGTGCATAAGAAACAGGAAACAGATATTTGGCTCTGATATTTTGGCTCTAAGAAACAGAGCCAAAACTCATAAAGTACTTTAATCAATAACAGCTGGTCTGTACTATTTGAAATGTGAATCCTTTAAAGTCATTTACTGTGTCTAGGAATTAAACTGTAATCCAAATGAAGATCACTCATTACATTGAAACAAAACTGTTCATTATAATGGGGTCTTTCAGTCTATTAGACAGGTCTTTCAGTCTATTATGCTTTTAGCAACAGAGCTCTATCCCACTGCAGTAATAATTTTGCTTGTGGATTAATATAAGTAGCACATAAAAGGGTCTAGTGTAGGGGTGCCCAACTACAATCTTGGAGGTTGCTGTCTAGCACAATTTGGGCTTGTTATGTAAATACTGCATAAAACAAACACTGATAAGCCGCCAACACCACTGACAGGTAAAGTAAATAACTGGTGAACACATTACAGTGGCACCTGTCAAGGGATGGAATATACTAGGTAGCAAATGATCAGTCAGTTTTTGAGGTTGATGTGTAGGAAATAGAAAAAATGGACAAGTATAAGGATCTGAGTGATGAGGGCCAAACTTTAATTACTAAAAAACTTGGTCAGAGAATCTCCATAAGGTCTTGTGGAATGTTCTGGTATGCAGCAGTTAGTTCCTACAAAAAGTGGTCCAAGGTAGGACAACCCATGAACTGGTGACAGGGTCATTAGTGCCCAAAGTTCACTGGTGCACGTAGGGACAGAAAACAAGCCAGTCTGTTCCAATTGCACATAGGATCTATTGTAGCACATGTTGAAAAAGGAAAAAAGCTGAGATTTTATATTGTTATGACAGAAACAATATTAAACAATACACAGTGTTCTGCAGATTGCTTAAATTGCCCAAGCTAACACTTGCCCACAGTTGAAAGCATCTACAAACGGCAAAAGAGGTTCAGAACTGGACCATGGAATTAAGGAATAAACGTTCTGGTTTGATGGATCCTATTTTCTTTTACATCAAGCGGATAGCTGAATACGTGTGCATTGCTTACCCTGGGTGTGAGATGACACCAGAATGCACTTTTTGGTGAAGGCAAGCTTGAGGAGGCAGTGAAACCTGTTCTGTTGGGTCTTGGCATTCATGGGGATGTTATTTTGACATGTACCACCTACATAAAGGTTGTTGCAGACTAAGTACACCAGTGACATTCCCTTATGGCAGTGGCTTCTTTTAGCAGTGTGCTCTGCCACACTCAAAAAAAAAAATTAAATTGAATCTTGTGGCAAGAGGGGTTAGCAAAGAGTGTCAGGAGTGCTGACTGTTGTAGGAGAGAAGTCATTTTGAATCACCTGGTTTCGGTTAATATGAACCTGTAGGACCTTCCAGCGGGGGGAGAATGGAGAAGGTGGTGAGATGGGTGGGATGTTTAATTTACTTGTCTGGTGGATGGTGTGCTGTATATACAGTGAAACAATTATGGTTGAGGCTTTAGCGACCATCCAGTTTCCTCTTGATGTGAGTGTCTGAGCTCCAAAAACCATAGAGTAAGAGATGATGTAAAGATGCTCTACCTGATGGCTGATGGCTTTTTTGACAGAACTTCTTTAGATGCCTGAAGAATTAGAGTCTTTCATTGAGCCTTTTTGATGATGTGGTTGGTACTGATATTCTATTTTAGTGTTACTGGTGTAGGTGCTCTGAAATGTTTGCAGAGATATGAAATTTGACTGAATGATAACTTTGATATTAGTTTTCCAGCCTTTTTTCATTCCATTCCATTGAGAAAAGGCGTTATTCCTGAACCAATGAACAGCCAAATTCACTTCTTGGCAGTACTGAATCACGTCATTGATAAATTGTTAAGTGGTGTTGTCTGTAGACTTGAATATTTAAAATGTCCTGTGGTGAGATGAAACATGGGACAGATGAAGAAAAGCAGAGGGAAAATAGCCTTGTGTTACACCAGTACTGAGGGTCAGAGGGCATGATATAGGGTTATTAACCTTGACAGATTGAATTCTGTTTCTAAGATAGTCTAGTATCCAGTGACTCAGGGCTGTCTTGAAGCCCTTGAACACAGTGAGAGGATTAATGGCATTGAAAGCTAAGCCAAAATCTTTAAACAGGATGCATGTGTAGGTTGATTCCAGGTGTGAAGAGCCTTTACAGCACTCTATAAGTTTATAGCACCCTTAGTGGATCTGTTAGCCTGATAAGCAAACTGATGTGGGTCCCTCAGTGGGGACAAGGCTAACTGAGGGACCAAGATAAGATTACATTTCAGAAAACACTGTGGAGCTGCACACTGTGTTAAAAATGTCTATGAATACTGGGGCAAGTTGATCCACACAGTGGCACACCAGTAAGCCGGTCTGGCCCTACTGCTTTCCTTGTATTTTACTTTTTGTCTTTTTAGTCAGAAAATGCATAAAAAAGCATTTGACTACTTATACATTATTTAAAGGATTAAAATACAAAGGGACCCAGTTAATGTTTAAGAGAAGATGTAAACAGACTTATCTGAAATGACTATTTTGCCCTTTCTCCACTACTCCTGATAAATATGAACATAGAGCTAAATGTCTAACCAAAAGCTTTTTCTTGACCTTGGGTTTATAAAATTTTTAGTTTGCAAATAAAATAGCACAAAACATTACAGCACAACCCCTTACCTGGACTAGTAGAGTGATGGGTCCACTTTTGTCCACTTCCAAAATCTCTCCATTCTTCGTTCCAACAAGTATGTGTCCATGACCCAGAGATATGGCACGAATGGAGGGATTGTCCTCCAGTAATAATCCTACATAAGAGATGCAATATGTCCTGATGTATGAGTGACCTTGGCTTTTATAAAAACAATACATTACAATATTAAGAAAAATGTTCATAGGACATATGGAAATTACAGCCACTAAAAGCTCTAGTTCAGTGTCACAGTAGCAAGTGTAAAGTTTGAAGCTCTATATCCAGGTATATGCTCTGGACCATGAACATAAAAGATGGGAAGTCTACCTTTGGATCCTGGGGCAAGTACAGATCTCTTGATGGCATATGTCTTGAGGCACCTCTCAAATGTGTCATCCCACAAAGCAACTATACCATCTTTTCCACCAGTCACAAAACCCTAAAGGCAAGACAGAATTATTCAGTATTTGTCAAACAGCTACTGCAAAGATGACAGCATTTGATTGCTGTTTTTGAGAAAGCTTTGTTATTTAACTACCTATAGCTGACCATCTGAGAGTTTAATTGTAAATATTTAAGTCTCCATCTCTCTCTCTACCTAGTACCTTTTCCAGGGCATGCATACTGAAGACTGGGCCATCATGGGCTTTGACTGTCTTCATTAGGAACATGTCCCTCCAGATGCAGATATCTCCAGTGCATGTTCCAGAGAACACCATCTCCTCTGTCCAGCCATAAACAGCACACATCATGGTCTCAGTCTTTCCCATGCTGCCCTTCTTCCCTATGAGCCCTCCCCCTAATTGAGCACAGAAAAGACACAACCATTTACAATTATTTAAAAAGTGAGTAACCTACCAGTTATTGTTATGCTCAGTAAAGTAAAAATAAAACAATGAAAATAAACTTAACTGAACTGTAAGAAATCACATATAGCCTTTCATAAAGCTTCCAAATAGATGGCAAGAGAAAGATACCAAAAACATACTAGGAAGTCTTTTATATGACCTCAGTTACAAAAAATACATTTTTAGCATGAAGATTAGTCAATTTACAATTTTTATTAAGTACCCATGATAGCCTTTAGCATTTATATGTATTAATTAATGTGAATTGTTCATGAACTTACCTGCTTTATGCCAAAACTTTATATGCTTCACACCAGCAGTAATGAGCTTGTCAGGCATATATGGATTGATTTTAACAACAAATATCTTGTCCTTGCTCCCACTGACAAAAAAAATGGAAAAATAAGTAATGCCCAAAAATGGCAGAAACATAAATAAATATAAATAAATTGAGGCATGTATGCACATATACACTTGTCAGCTCCAAAAAAGCCTTGGAATAAAGCTGCTCTTTGTCATAACAGAACAGTTTAAAAGTTCACAGGTGCCACTGTGCAGCTGTAATTGAGCTGTCTGCTGTGACATTTTTATTAAAGTTGCATCGGTCTAGGCAGACGCAAAGAACTGAGACAGAGCTGGCATCACTGTCTCCTGCTCAGCATTAGGCTTTGTTGTGGAGCAGGCAGAGCAGTGAGCAGTGGCTGCACTGTCAGGCCCTATTTACTTCCACCCGCCTCCCTACCCTCGCTGCCTGCCAGGGTCCTGTGGCGCAGCTCACTAATGCTCTCCCCTGTTTTCGAGCTCAGGAACAAACAAACTTTCATAAGCAAAAAGAAAAGAAGTAAGGATACATACTGTGCATTAATAATCACTATACTTAGCACTTAATTTTGCTTGGTTGTCAGTACATATACATTTTCACAGGCATAAAGCTGTTTAGTGGATTAACACTAATGCTGACACACTGCAACATAACTGAATGTTTTATATTAGTTTAGGGCAAATTTTCTTCTAAAATACACATGTTTAATTTAAGTTAAATGTGACTTTGAAGTAAATCTTTAGAACCAGGGATGCCAGGCTCAGCTCACTCAAGCTCTTTATTGCTTCTGAGCTCAAATACTCACAGACTTGCAGTACACTGGCAAAAAACAAGGGAAGTACTTTTGGTACTCTTTTAATGCATTCACAAATTCCAATAACATTTCTGTTAAAACATGTTTCTGCACTGAACTGTAAATGTGTTATTATCTAATTAGCTAATACGGAGGAAAATTTACTTTATATAGAATTCTAATAATATATTTACTAATTACACCATTCTATGCAAAACATTACTGTTAACAACACCACACAAGTATCTACAGTACACTAATTGTTTGACTGATCTATAACTACTGTGTAAAAAGATAGGCTGTTGAGAGTACTTTGACAGAATAATTAAGGGGTCTTTCCCGGGATAATGGCTCATGAATAATCTGCACTCATCCGTCATGTGAGAGAGCGAGTGAGATACAGCGGTTTGTTAAGACTGCTGCGTTAACGGCCGTGCACGAACAAGACAGCCCTGAATAGATGTGGCACTAAGGAAAGTAGGTTGAGTCTGTTTCTTAGAAAAGATGCAGGGGGGAGAGCAAAAATCAGTAGCAAGATGAATAAGATAGCAATTTGAACAACAAATATTACTGAACCAACATTTGTGGCTCTTACTACATCTATTATTCTGTTCATAACATCATTTGTAAATGCTGTTTACATTTGTAATGTTAAGAAAATGAAGAAACAAAGCTGAAAGTGTTCGTTTTGCATCCATTTTAAACAAGGAAACAATTGGATAGAACTGTAATTCTGATCAAACAAATCAATACGCATTTTGCAGTATGACCTTTCTAAATGTGTGCACACACTTATTAATAAACCATTACAGAATAGCACACAGAACCAAATACAAATTCTGATTTTACTTTGCTCAGCATGGACATATTTATATTTTATGCTTGGGGCAGATTTGAATGGATTAAAGTCTATGAGCGTATAACCAGCGAGAAGTTAGACAGGGTTAATGAAAGATAACTAACCGGTAGGCTGAGAGCTTTTCTCCCTTCCTCCAGTCCCAAAGAACGACTGTGTGATTGTCATCCAAACCCACAGATGCCAGACGCTTTCCATCCGCTGAAGAAAGGCACAAAGAAGTATATACGCCACAGCAATGTAATGCATTATCCTATCTCTGCCGTATTAGCCTGTGATCACTGTAACAATTACATTAGACATTAATAGGAATGCATTATTAAAGTATTCATACTAAGGCATGGAATAATTTCTATCACTCAGCGTTTAAACATGTGCGCAAATGAAATAAACTATGCACATTAGAGCATGATCTCTGAAATGCTGTAAGCTTAGTTTAATTCTGGATTGCAGGTTACACCCAGAACAGGCACAATCAGTGTGTCTGCTGTGATTTCCAACAAACAGGCATGAAAGTAACAGATGAGAGCTCACACAGTAACAGCATTGCTGAGGGTGTCAATATTAAATTGGCTCTGCTATCCACCATTAAGAATCCCATTTCAGAGCTGAAGTAGCTCACTGAAGGTGCATTTTATCCACTCAAGAAAAATTTTTAAAAATTATAAATGAACATCTAAATACAATTAAAAGGTATAGATTCATATCTAAAAATTATAAATGTAATTCTGGAATAGAAAAAAGTATACATTTAAATCTAAAAATGTAAAAGCTTGCACAATGTAGTAAATCCCTATCATTAGAAAGATACGAAGTGGAGAATGTTCATTGTCATATTACCTGAGAAGTCAAGCGCACATACTCCAAACTGGTGGAATCCCTTGAGAACCGAAAGAGGCTTCAAAAATTCTGTTTCCCAGATGTGTACGGAGGAGTCTCTTCCCACCTGTCCAGAAAAATAAGAACACATGAATGAATCTCCAAACTTAACTGGGAAAACCCCTTGCTAGACAGAAAAATAAAGCTTGCACAAATGGCTTTCGTGGGGAATCATTGGCTCTGACACAAGGCAATAGTGACCAGACTGATTATTGCTACACGATATCAGGGTTTAACCAAGACATTTGAAAGGAGTGAAAGTGTGAGTGTACTTGGCCTGTAGCTACGTAGTCCTTCAGCGGGTGGATAGCTAAACAGAGGATGTCGTCATCATGGCCCAGGTAGAAACGTTGTGTGTTCTGCTGTCTGTTATATACCACCCCCACTGCGGCCACGTGGTACACAATCTCCCCGGTCTGAGTGTAGAACAGGTTACTCCTGCAGTCATAGCCTCTGTAACTGAAATGCACCTCGCTACATTAGAAGCCACAGTTCCAACCAAATTAACACAGTGGGTAAACAATAGAGTCACAGAATAATTAGTTTTCATTATTGCTTTTATTAAATTACCAGTATTAACTATCTTAGCATAACCATTTATGCATTGTCTTCATTCTAAAACATGCCAAAACATTTAATTTAGTCTACTTAGTTTAGTTTACCATCTTCTTAGCTTATTTTAGGTGAATGCATGAATATAATTAGCACTGTCTCTAGCAAAGGGGTTTTTTTTTTTTCATTTTTCATGTGTGTAGTCATACACCTGAGGTAGTAGAGAACTTCTTACAGTGCCTCCAAACTCGTTTTCCACACAACAGAAAGTATTTTCATAAACAGAATAAGACCTAGGTTTATTTTTACGGTTCATTCATTGTGGGTAAAAGAAACTTTCCTGGTGAGGAAGCATGGAGCCCATTAAACGACTGATATGATCGATTTGGAAAGGACTAAAATGACTGAGAAATGTCTGTAAAAAGTACAGTACCAAATAGTGTTACATATCCAAATGATGCTTTAATTAAAATTGCAACAAAAACAGGTAGATGAGATGGAGCTTACCCATGGATAAAGTGCAATCTCACTCCACTGGCTGGAGCTCTCTCCCTCTTCTTCATAGCTGCAGTTCTATGCTTCTCTTTGTACTGCTCTTTAAGCTGAGGTAGATCTTCTTTGTAAACCTAAAAAAAGCACGACAGTAATGGATGTTTTGACAAGAGGACAGTGCTGTAATGGTATTTGTTATGATCAGCTCTGCTATCATGCAGACATTTCATACACAACAATGGCCTCACAGACCTGTCGCCGGTATGTAAGCTGTGTTTCTTGCTCAATCTCTGAGTCCATCTCAGGCACATCTGACTGGTCAGAATCAGACTCCTCGCTGTTTGAATCAAGCAACATTTCTGTAAGATTAATAGAGAAAATAAAAAAAATTAACTGGACATGAAAGATAAAATATTATAAAAAGCCATATAAATCAACAAACTGGCAACAACAAAATGTGAAGAACAAATTATATATCTTAACGGGATACTGCCCAACTCCTCAGCAGTGCCATTAGTCAGAATTAAACAGAAAAATGTTGATGCTGGTAAATAGCCATGCCAATTGGGTTGCAAAAGAACCATTAGGAAAATTAAATGCTGTGTGATATACACCACTATAAAAAAACACAACTCTTCCATTCTCTGTGGAGATATTTTCAGTTAATGCAGCCTAACAGGTGATTGCAAGTCAGTCAAATATTCATTTAGTAATAGTGAAAAGAAAATGACTTTACAGTTCCATAATACTATGTGATATTGTTGAACTGTACCTTGTGGGGCTATATGCAGAGTTTCTTTTGACTTCCTTTCAGGTACGAATTTCCACTGAAACACTGAATGGTCAGCTCCACCAATGCTTATCACCCACTGATAATCATGTGACCATCTAACATTGGTTATGTGTGCGGAGTGCCCTAAGTACTTTTTGAATTTTGCACCTGAGGCAAAGGAAAAACAAAATAAAAAACATTCATGTACAACGAAATAAGACAGAACTCCAACAAGAGAGACACCAAAGTTAAAAAACAAATTTAAAAAATACCAACCTTTCCTTATGCATGGATAGCGTAATAATTTAACTAATCCATAATCATCAGCAGTTACTAAAACTTGATTACTGAAGTTGGCATCTACAGAGTTGATATCATTAATGTCAGAGTATTTGGGCCAGATTCCATTCACTTCTGGACCAAGAACACAAGTCCACGAGGACCACTGTACTAGCTTCAGCTCTTCTCTATTAGTCACCTCCTTTCCACCTGCATACAGAAACACCAAAAAACCACAATGATGTTGGGAGCTAGGAATCTTAGGTATATCTTAATTTGTATTTAGAGGGAAGAAAATGATGTGATGCACTTACTAGGCATTCTGTAGAAGAGCCTCTTGCCACTGCCATCATTAGTCTGCAGGTATTTGCTGTCAGTAGACCAGTCCATGTGTGTGATAAAACTGAGGGAGCCCACACACTCTCCCACCTTTTTATACCGTTGCACCACGCTGTAGATGTCCACTGAGTTATCGTTGGACCCCACAGCTAGGTGAGCCCCATCAGGAGAGTACTTCAGCTCATGGATGGCCTCCTTACGGTCCTTAATGTGCACCACCTCCGTCATGTCCCTGTGGACAGGACCTTATTTTAGCACTGCTCACATGCTCCTTGATTGCACAGGGCTGTGACTATAAAGTTGAAGTGCAATTTCCACTGGAACATTTAGTGTGAATATTTACGTGTGTGAAGAATATCTCATTCTGGTTTCTCTGTGTCAGGCTGATGCGTGTAACTGACCTCACTCTCAGCACAGTGAAAGAGCCATCTTTCATGCCCAAAGCCAGGTGGATGCCATCAGTGCTCACTGCTGCACAGCGAATGGGTTCCTCCATGTTACAGCGTGCTATCAGTGCATGATCTATAAGGCTCCAGATCCTACATAAGACAAAGAAAGAGGAGAGAATGTAATGATTAAAAAGCATGTATGTACTTTTCGTTAGAGGTCATATAGATGTATATAGTTGTGCCTAGTCTGATCAGTATACTGCTTGGGCAAAAAAGCAATAATGAAGTAACAGATGAGCAATAATGATAATTATCAAAGCAATAATGATAATTATCAAAGCAATAATGATAATTACTTTTAAGATACGGCAAACAAATATAACACTATTCTGAACAATCAAAAATGAATTTATTCATTACAGACCAATGTTAGACATCGTCCTCTCATTTATTTAATATTCAGTAAAAAATAGTGTGATAAAACATAGTAAATAACAAACGAAAGGTTCATCTCTGATTTGTGAACCATACTACATTATTTAAAACTTTCTACATTTGTGATGTTTATTTGAGTTAAATGATTTGGATAGTTGAGAACCAACAATCATATTTGACAAAGACAACCAGTCAATAGAGAAGTAACTAAACTGTTATTTTGATTATATAAACTGATCCTAATATATTTATTATCATTGTCAGCTCAGTACCGGACAGATCGGTCATCACTGCCAGTCATGGCTAGGGGTTTGGTGGGATGGACGGCGAGGGCCCACAGCTCGCCCTCACAGTGGCCCTGCATGATGAGGAAGGGCTTTGTGCGGTCATGCACTACCACCTCAAAGATCTCGCTGTCCTGAGTGCCCACAAGGATGTGATCCCCTCTCCAACACACACTGCGCACTGACAGTCCTAAAACAGCCCCAAATCAAAAAACATGATGAGAAATTAGGTGATTTTTTTTTTTTCATTTTCTAAGTAGACTGATGATCCGGGGAAGACACTGAAGATGGAACCAGGGACATTTGGAAAAGGCAGGATTACACAACTCAACCAGTTTGACAAATGCTGAAATGAAATTGGGGGAGCAGATATTGAGGATCTTGGGAGTTTGTGGACATCTAGACATCTGCAGGGACTATGGAGTGGGGCATGAAGTACAGTAGGACTCTTTATATGGTAACCTCATCAATGTAACCCACCTCTGGAATTTTCACCTCTAGCTACTGTTGAGTCAAACCAAAGTGCATAAAAGAGCAAAAGAAGAAACATAAAGCACCAATTAGCAAAAGCAACAGTGAAGAATGACAGTTTCAGTTAATGTATTAAAGTGTTTTTCAAAATAATTAAAGTATAATGTTTGAAGTTTGATATAATATCCCAGTGCAGAAGCTGAAGTATGCAATAGTCAGCCAGAAAGGGCTTCTGGACTGTGAATTACCTTTATATCCCTGGTCTGTTTCCCTGAGGTCAATGACAGTGATGGGTTTGAAGCTCAGGTCCCACAGTCGAATGCAGCCATCCCTGCCACCAGTGGCAAAGCCCTCTTCACATGCATTCATGCTGAAAATCCCTGACTGCAAAATAATGACAAATAGGTGCAGACTCTAAGTACTGACAGAGCAACAGCTGCATTTCCATACCAAATATTTGAACTAACTGCAGCACAGCTTTAGAGATGAAGAATGATTACACTATTACGCTGCAGTGTTCCATACTATGTGAGTGTGTATTGCTAAGAGTTTTACAGAACTCTTTTTTCTATTTTGCACAGCAAAGAGAATGTATGTGAGCAAATGTCTTGCAATACTGTGTATATGTATATGTGTATATGTGTGTGCTAATACTGGATGTGAATTCACTCAGAGATGAGAGGCAGCATTTGTCAGCACCTGATCCACTGGGAGCTGGACGTGCCAACCAATATGACAGCAGTACAAGAACACCAGGAGACAACTATTCCCCTCGGGAAACCTTCCTAATAACTTCTTTTTCCCTCTCACTTCACAGCTTCTTGCTTTACCTTTATCATGTAAGCACTGGCTTCTGCTTTCAAAGAACAGTACAGCTTCATTGAACAAGGCAATGCAGTGACAAAGAATTTCCATGAAACGCAGCAGGTTTAAAAAATGATCTGCCCAAAACCATTTCCTACACTTTTCTTCTTGCCACATATATAACAGATAAGCTAAGGCAGGTTTGGTGGGTGTAATTTCGCTGCTGTAGTTTTTCCCAGCATTTATGAGCCTAATGTTACTAACAATTCATTAAAGCGTATACTCAAAATTAGCATTTTGCAGACTATATGACAAAATGCCTGCCTTTGTATGCCGAATGTCCAAATTATCACACTTGTTCTACACCACATCTAACTTATCTCTTAAATTATCACTTAAATAATCTCATCTACACATAAAGTGCCAGAAAAGACAATCAAGTTGAGATGACTTTACAACTCAGCACAGTCAACGTGTATGAGGATTTGGGCATGAGGTTTGCTTAAAGCTAAAGCTTCAATCCCTTGCATTCTACATTAGCTTTTCGCAGTAAAATTGTGTGAATGTAAAATCTGACTTTAATTCGACTGCTTACCCCGTGTGCCCCCTGAATTGTTCGTATCAAGTTGACTCCCTTCCAGACGTAAATATCCCCGTTCAAGGCACCTGAGTACGTGATCTCGTCTCTGGCACAGGCCACGCAGAGGATGGTTTGCAGCTCACCTGTTCTCCCAAAGACACCACGTTTAGGAGTCAAAGCGTTACCACAGATGCTCCAGAACTGAGGAGAACAGAGAAAAAAAGTGATTATGGACGAGTTCAAATGTTTTAACTGTAATAGTAATGGTACTGTTAACAAAGGTGACATCATGACATGCTACCTGAATATGAATTTACAAAATCTGCTAATCTGAGGCATAGCAAACCAGGTACTACAAGGATATAAGAAGGCAGAAGAGAATAGAAGTGTGATGCATTCTGACAGTATAAGCAACCAGCTGTGCATCATCATAACTAATTCTACTCATGAAGAAAATGAATCTGTGTGGAACAGCTGGTTTAGGACACGTGCAGACACGCACTCAACTGACATCCACACACACACACACTTGCGCTTTGTGCTGTCATTAATAAAACAGCTCTTTATGGTGCACAGTCACGATCAGCGTTCCGAGCCAACACTGATAACGCACATGAGGACACCATGGGCATAACAATTGGCTCAAAGGGCGGGACTGTGGTTTGCATGTGCATGTTTCCAGGTCACACACATCTATGAGAGAATGTCATGATTTATGTGTGTGTCTTCATGTGTGCGAATGAGACACAGCAAAGCTCCATTTTTCCAGGTCACACACACCTATCTGAGAGCACACCATGAGACTGACAAGGTCAACTGTGTGTGTGTGACCTCATCCTGCCAAGCGCTAAACTAACCGTGACAGAGCTTAACTAGGAGAGGAATAAATATTCATCCTCTCACTCAGGGATGGCTTTTAGCTATTTAGTTACCCCTCCCCCATCAGTTAAGCTAAATCTTAGACCAAACTGAAATACAAACCGTGCTTCACCAAAACATCTACTTTTAGTCTCAGTTAAGTGTACTTCATACTATGTACTCATGTACAAATATGCTGCACTTTATTATGGACTAATATGAATGTTGTAAAAAACCATGGGAACACTTAAGAAACATTGAGAGTCAGGTTAGGTTAGGAACCAAGTATTAATTTCAAAATTTTCCGCTCTAAAAGTGGACAGTCAAAATTAATTAATTAATAGATAGAAATTGCTTAATAGATAGAAAGAGATAGAGAAATAGGAGGGGGAAGGTGAAAAAGAGGGAAATTGAGGGCTTGGCTCAGTGATGAGTGTGTCACAGCAGGGCAGACACTGCTCCAGCCAGACTGACTACATTACGTTAGGAAAGCAGTGAGCCTCATTGAATCACATGCCTTGGGTTTGCAGGTCTGCTCTTTGGAAAAGCTTTTAATGTAATCAAAATGAGTCACCGCTATTTATCTGCCAAGCCCCTCTACACACAAACTCTCTCTCTTTCACACACTCACACACACACACACACACACACACACACACACACACATGCACAACACCACCGCCCATTCTCTCAGACTACCAATCTTGCTGCATTGCGCACACAGAAGATCCTTTTTACTTAATTTCCTAGAATGGACCCGTGGAAAAGGTTGAACATTTCTTGGAGTAAAATCTTAAATTTTTCAAATTATTTTAGGAAAAGAGTCTCTATAACATTCAACCAATGGTTTCAAGATTAAGCAAAAACAGACAGGGTTATATGAATATTACGTTATATTAATTCCTTGCACAAAAACTGAAAGGGATGTCCATGATTCTCTACAACACAGAGGGTGCATGTCTTTGAAATTAAATGAAATAATGTACAGACTGGTTTATTATGGTTGGATGAGCTAATGGTAACTTAGATGTGAATTACAGATAGAGTTGAGAGGGATTCACTCATTTAACAGTTTTGTTGTTCTCTTAGCTGTACATTTAACACATTTTTGCATTTGCAAACATTATACAACTTATTTTAATAGATGCAGAACTTCAGAAGTGGCAGTAGATTTGAAGTTGTGACAAATGTGGTGAAGATGTGGCTGAGCTGTGTGAGCAGAGGAGCAGTCATGGCATGTTTCATAACATTGCAAAGCATATTAAGAAAGCACAAAAAGACTTAAGCACGACTCGGTTTGCTGCAATATACAGGTGAAGCTTCGTCTCAGAGAAGCTTAATGTGCTACTGCACTGATGTGTGTTTAAAAAGATCACAGGGAGGGTTCCAGAGCTTAAGCACACACATACACACACACACACGTAAACACACATGTCAAACCCTTTACTGGAATGCAAAGGGATGGGACTTGGAATTTTGAATGTAATTTAGTAAGATTACCTTTTTTCAGATTATTCATTCATTTCTATTCATTGGAACTAGTGTGGCAATGCAGCCAAGATGCCCAGAGATCATTCAATAAATCAAATCTTTTGACAAAATATATATGTCACCTCCTCCCAAGGCTGTAACTGCCATATGAGTGAGTGAGAAACAGAATGGCTCCTAAACAGTAAGCCTATCATAGACTTGATCAATGATCATACCATTGTTCAGCTGAAATCACTGATTACTTCAACTGCCTGTATGAAAGAGCTGCGTCTATTATTCTACTCACTTAATACCTATTCACTTTGCCCTACCTTGTTGTTTAAGACCTGTAGTGTACGAACAAACATTATTTCAATAGTTACATTCCACACAGCTAGCTAGCTCTGCTTGAGCAGTTAAATGTTCTACTTGGCCAGCTCAGGCATAATAACACCATTGGTCCTGTTATTCCTGTAACCACATGAATAATAAAAAGATTGAGAGTTAAAGACCTGTATTATGAATAATTTGTTTCTTCACTGAGAATATGCAGTGGTCAGTCACTCCTACACTTAAGACAAGTGAACTAAAGAAAGACCTATTCGTGAATGAGTATGTAGCTAAGCTGTCACAATTCAGCCAAGTGGCTCACATGCCCAATGCATAATGAACAAATTGCTCACTGAAATATTTTTTTTAATAATTCACAAAAGAAACATTACTATTAACAACTTTCTCTGTTGCCACTAAAACTCAACTCAAACATGTCCATCTTCTAAAACTGAATTAATCAAGCTCAATCCTCAGTTTCTCTTTTGTAATTATAGTACGTAGTGAATGCTGTCTTACAAAGCCTGTATTTCCCTATGGCTTCCTCCCAGAAAGACAGAGGGAAAGGGAGAGAGAGAGAGAGAAAGAGAGAACGAGAAAGAGAGAAAGATAGGGAGAGAGTGTGTGTGTGTGTGTGTCAGAGAGAGAGAGAGAGAGAGAGAGAGAGAGAGAGAGAGAGAGAGAGAGAGAGAGAGAG
>JBBJLR010000001.1:32296296-32314874 GCA_037577145.1 Brachypetersius gabonensis
GAGAGAGAGAGAGAGAGAGAGAGAGAGGATTCCCTTCTGCAGGGATAGACTAGGGCAATAATGGGGAAAGCCTGGATGATCACTGGTGAACCAGCAGGCGCGAGAGACATGTCTCCAAGCATTAACATCACGGTAATGGGCTCACACATGCATCACTGCACCCTGTCAACACACATGCGCTCTATTCACTGGGCCTGGTCACTGTGCTCATATATTCACACACTCTCAGGGATATACACATGCACATTTACCCACTCACAAAGTCAGCAAGCAGGCTACATGTTATATGCAAATATGCACAATCACGCAGACAGTTACAATAAATAATGCTTTTAAACACCCATCGATGTCCACCAACAAACTGTACAGGGTCAGCTATGTGTGCTTAATTTTAGTGTCTGAACTACCCTTTACATTTTGAGAGTGCAAGCAAGCACACCCCTGCCTCCAAACAAATGTAGTTCCATCCTGCAAAAAGCAGAGTATGCAAACCACAGACAAAATATAATATAATGATGCACAAAGACATTTTACAATAAACAATATGTATCACAGCATTTTTCTAATATTTAACTGCACGCAAGATCCAGATATACAGGACCAATTACAAACTCTTGGACCTCGCACTGCTAGGACTCAAACTTGCAATCTGACAATAATAGGGTGAAACTTTAGACAGCTATGACTTAGTAGGCTCTTTAAAAGTCCGTGTGCATTATGTCCTAAGGCATATCATACAGAAATTGCATCGACAACAATGCAAACAGAGTTATGCTCAAGTTATAAGAAAGTTGTAAGCTGGGTTTTAAAGTAGTTACATTTTTTTCAAACTAACTTTTATATATCACATTTCTAACAAAGTGTACCATCTGCACTAATGTATTAAAAGTAGCCTTTGTGTTTCAGTTTAGCTTTTGTCTGGTCTTAGGTTGTTTATCCAATGTGTATGTTCCTTGTTATGTTAGTGAGTACTTCCCTAGATTTTGTTTGAGTGTTTGTTTTCTTTAATAAAGACTGTTAAAACTGGCACATGCACCCTGCCTCGATTGCCTCAACTTTGTGATATACTGAATGGAGCATCCCAGAATATTATTTCATCAAATTACACCGAAAAGAGCAATCTGCATACAATAGAAGGCAACGGGCAGATTTTAGGCACACTCTGAAATGTTTACTGTGACATAATTTATAGTGAAAATGTCATGTAATCATATCCAAGCTGGGTTTAAGATAAATCTGGTGAGCAAAATATTTTAGCAGCTGGGATGTGACATAATTCACTTCACAGTACAGATATTTTAATGTGACTACACTCATACACACACACACACACACACACACACACACACACACACTTTCAAGAGTATACCCAACACCCTCACCCACACAGTTTCACACTTGGATAGTACATCATTTCACCACTGCTAAAACTGATAGCACGCTTTCCCCTTTGACTGCACACCCCCACACACATTACCAAACACACCAGCACTCGTTGATACTATTAGTGCACGAGCAGCAGGAGGCAACACAGATTAAGGATTACGTTACCACAGGCAAATGCACATGGCTTACAGGAGGGCACAACCACCACACGAGAGACATGAGGGGGGAACAGAGAGACAGAGTGACAGAGTGACAGTGAGAGGTAGAGAGAGCTTGAGCTTGATCATGTGGTTTCAACAAAACACACACCACCCCTCCCCCTGCCTGAGCACACACATACACACTGGCTACATGCGTACACATCCACTTCACAGAAAAGCTCAATGGTGACCTGTTAGCTGTGGCTCTGATTAAGGCTTTGATCCTGACTTGTTCCTGTACCAATCAATGGCTTTATCACTAGTAGACTAGCTCCTACCTTTTGCAGGTGGGATTTCTGAAGTCAAGCTGGAAATTTCTTGAAGACATGTGACACTCGGCAATTGTGTCACACTGGCCTCATATTTTATAATGGTTTTTCTGTTAAAACCCAGGGAAATAATATTACTACATTAAACAGAATAAACTACGAGTACAGTCCAAAATAGTAAAGGTGTAATATTTTAAACATAGTTTTGGGGGAAAAAAGAAGTATAAAATATAGAGCAGGAATTTGAAACAGTAAAAACTAAAACAGTAAAAAATGATCCATTACGATTTGTGCTCTTGACGTTTTAGTGATTATTGTGCAATAAGGTAATTATAAAGTTTCGTCCAGATGTAGGTTAAAATTAATACACACACACACACACCCACATACACACACATATATACACTCTCAGAACAAAAAAATTAAGGAACAATTGGTAGGATATTACAATATTGCACAAACCAGATTACTGCACTTGAGGGTAGGGAGGCTAAAAATAAATTAAATAAAAACAGCCGTCACCGTGGTTGTGATTTAATTATTCCACCTGAGTGGGGGGGGGGCAGGGGGGTATATAATAATAGTAACCTTCACAGTAGTTAAGATAGAACAGTGTCTGTATCATTACACACAGATTAGCATGTACAAGTGTAATGTGTGTAGTGTGACTGAGGTCCAGAACATTATAACGGAGTGACCATATTTCAGAATGTGTACATGTGTAATTTTTGTAGTCCAGTACAGTGTCTGAGGTGGCACAGTTATAAGGAGAGGAGTGCTCAGCAATGTGAAAGCTGTTATGCAGCCTGGTCATGCAGGGCTATAGGGCTTTGTGGTGCTTGCCAGATGGCAAAAGGGTAAAGATGGTGTGTTTAGAGAGGTTTTCAGGCCTGGACGCTCAGACCTAAATATGCAACTGGATCCAACCCCCAAAAACACTTTTCACTGCATCATCTTCACACAGTCTTTTGAAACAGTATTTTTGAATCATCATATCTGCTGTAAAAAGAGTAGCCTGAACTTAGTTAAAGTTGGTCTGTATCTTTTGTTGCCTGTTGTGCAGAGGTCAGATTACATTTGCTAAATACACTCTTGAGTTATAGAATGATTACATAATAAGGAGAAGGTCCATGCTTTTAGAGTCCATGTATTCTAATACCAGAGAACATATCTGTCTTTCCAGTGATGTACAATTGTTACACAATAGCGCAGAGTGAGAGGAGATTGTCCATCCATTTTTAATAACAAAAACAGCCCGTGTAATGTAATAAGGATGGTTAGAAAACTGTTTTTTCGTAAATAACCTAGAACATAGGCCTTTTAAATGGTCTAATAAAATTGCTGTCCACACACTTCACTGTAGTCCCCAAACATTTCCCAACCTGACCAAACAACATCTGAATAAGTTTTGAAGTGTGTGTGAATTTCGCTTAAAGAACTGTTTGGCATGTTGCATTGTCTTGTTGGAACATGTCGTTTTTGTGTAGTGCGCTTCCTTTAACTGAATAATCACATCAAGAACAGCTGCTAAACATCAATGTCTAACAACAATCATTTTTTGTCTACCACAGTACCATGCTGCAATTATAATACTATATATCGTAACTATGATATACGAAAAACACGCTAGTGAACATTTGACGTTGACATGGTAAATAAGGGTTCCCGAGTATTATCCTAATCATTGGGAGACAGCGAGTTTGATCCTCTGTGACAAGAGAATTTGTAAACGCATTAAGCTGTCTAATGACATTACATTAACAACTGTTCGAAAATCAAGTGGTGCTAGCCTTCACCCTCCCAGTGTGTGTTGTACTGTGAGACTTGGGGAGTCCTAATACATTATAATTAACTTGGGAAGATATTTGAATTCCAGTGAAATTGGGGAGAAAATAAATTGTTGAGAAATTTCAGGTGAATGTCTGATTCTCCAAAGTTACAGCCGCATTTGTATATGTCAGGTTTCTGTGACAACAGGTATTGTGTAGCCCTAATACAAACAGAACAGGTCAGCAAATAATTTAATTCAGTCTACTTCCTTCTTCTTTCATCCTTGTTTCCACATCCCCATCCGTTCCCTTTTTACACAATGAACATCTTAAAAAACAGACGTCTAACCCTGAGGGCAATACAACAACAGGAGTGCACGCAGAGGGGAGCAATTAACCAGCAAATCTTGTAGACATAGAGGAAGGCTTTCAGGATACAGAACAGAGCTTTTGAATCTGGATTAATTAACGTTTTAAACTCACTTTTAAATACTCCAAGATCTTGAGCAATTTCAATTATTCTGTATGTTGAAATCAACTGTTTAAATGATTCATAAGACATAATTTTAGGCCTATCTGGATTAGCTGGAAAAATTAAGATTACATATGCATTAAGCTTTTTACATTTCCCCACTGAACGTCATTAAAAAAAAAGCAGTCAGGCATACAGACGTACAGTGATCTTTGTGATGATCTCTGTCTGGCTCCTTTACACAGATACCAACTGTGTAGAACTTGTACCTAAACAGAAACACACACTTACACATTGAAATACCTTTGTTTCTGTTTGAGCAGCTGCTTGTTTTCCTCACAGTGATCGCAGCATCAACCTAAGATTTGCCAAATAATACAAACCTGTGAAGGCCTGAAGCAAACCTGTGAATCAAGTAAGTGATTGAGATAGGGGCAATCACCCAACCTTTTCCCCGCATTAATTAACCTCACATAATTTGGCAAACACTTAATGTCAATCTTCAATACAGTATCAGTCATGGATTTGACATACTTGTTTTTTCTTGTTTATGAGTGACCTCAAAACTATGAAGTATATCCCTGTGTATATCCTTGTCACAGCTCTATAACATGATTACGTATAAAAACAGCATCCCAGAGAGTCTCTTAGAGGTAAAGACTGTGTAGTGCAACAATTGCAACAATTTAAGAATACGATTCTTCTCAACTTACAACTGAACATTGCCATCCAGACTATGTCTTTTTCATGGAAGGCCTTTCTTATTTCAGTATGATAATGCTAAACCACATTCAGCATGTATAAAACATCATGAAACAAAAATCGGACAAGGGAGACATGGACTCCTTTATTTGGCAAGAACAGGACAACACTTCCCATTGAAAATCCAGCAGTCTTCTCACCCACTACATATATATATATAGGGTTGTTTAAAAAACAATACGCAACGCAACACAGTGGTAAAAATCAAATCCAAAATGAACCTTTATTTTTCCAAAACCCAATTTCTCAGATTTAACCTTTGATGTGCCCATTTGTACTATTTTCAATTAAATGTTTGCAAATAATTTTCTTCTGTTTCCATTTACATTTTACGCACCATCCCAACTTTTTAGAAACTGATTTGTTTGTGGTGTGCAAAAAAGTGTTGAGTGCTGTTATTAATAACTTAATTTAAACGCTGTTTATGAAATTGCTCCACAGATTGACTAAAAATGTGCAATAAGTTGTCAGGGCCACATACAGTATAATATTGCATTCAGAATTATTCAGACAGAGCTTCAGAGCTACTGAACCTCCTCTCTGGGAACCTGATTTCTGTCTTTCTTGCTTCCAGCCACAAGCAAAGCCATGCAGTGGTTAAATATTTGATTTGTGTTTGTCTGAGTGTAAGTGGAGTGTTTTTCAGCCATTTGGCATCACACACACTCTGCATGACCTGCTCCTCATTTAAAGCTGACAAGAAGAGCAGCTTGTCTGGCTAAGAAAGAGCTCATTTATTTTTTCTCTTTCCGTTCCACATGCTGCAAAACGAGTTCTTCAACATCTGCAACTCAGCCCCGGACCCACCTTCCACTGCCCACTGAGCATTCTACTCCAGGGCAACCAGCGCTGCCATATAAACAAACACAGTCATAAACACAGTCATTTTATTTGCTACAAATGAATATTCCATGTTTGATCTACTCAGAGCACATTTGTGCTTGATCAATCAGAATCTGAAAACCAGAATCCGAAGACTTTATTAATCCTGGAGATAATTGCTTAATTCCTCAGGCAAGCTTTAAAACACTGTCCTAATGACATTTCTACTGAAATCCATAATCCATTATTGAAAGCAGGGTTGATTTCCATTGAAAAGCCAAAACATGAGCATCTAAGACCATTTTTTCTAATATTTCAGAGCATCCTGGATTTTAGATTAAACCACAGTCTGAATACTGCATTAGTCACACCTGATCACAGTCCTATTTTCCTTCCGTGAAAAAAGTCATGTTAATTCAAAATACTTAGTAGGGCTGCACGATATTAGGAAAACATGCGATATGCGATAATGTTGCTGAGTGTTGCAGTAAGTAAAAACTTAGACTTTGTAGTGTTAATGTTTTTCTGCTTTGGATTTGCTGGTAACATCGACTCCAGATACTGACTAGTCTATGCAGAAAAAATTAAAAGCAATATTTCCATTCCAACATATTTTTTTTTAAGAATTTACTTAAACAGAGCATTTTAATGCCTCCCATAAAACATTTGAACCATTGAACATTGTTGAAATCTGAAAATATTTTTTTTGTCATTTTAAATAAATGTAAACATAATTTAAATTATATAAAGTATTTAAGCAGAAAAATTGCAAAAGGAAATCTATAACAGTAGCACAGAAGAAACTGCCCAGTATTTGTTTTGCCCTCTTCTCTGTGGCACTGGGTGAAGAGTTTCGGAAAAAACACATTTTATAGCAGTTCAGTCAGTCTTTCGCGATATTTGTATTTTTTGATATCGCGATGACGGTAAATTTGCAATATATTGTGCAGCCCTAATACTTAGCAATAATAATATGACACTAGTGCCATATGGAGGCATTTGATACGTATGAACAGTGAATGGCAGTCTTCTCAGAGGGTCAAGTATGGGGCTGCATTCTGCTAGTAACAAGAGAAGCATGGGTCCCAATGGGACATCTGAACTGACTCAAGCATGATATGAAAGCACCATAACATAATTCTGTTGACATATATTTCTACTGTGGTACACCTCTGAAACATAAAAAAGACACTAGGAAAGCACTGATGCAGTTAAAGGCTGGCCTGCATTATTTGTGGCTGTTGAATCAAGGGAATGCCTCAATTCATCAACATGCCCAAAGAACATTCATCAGAAACATCTGTGCTCATAACAGAAAATAAACAATTTTGTGATTGGTTAGAGAGCTCATTTCCACATGGCTACCCTATGGTATATAACAGCATTACAAAGGCCATTATAGTATTAAACAAATTACTGTAAATATTATCTTTACATTTTCCTTAATGTTTTCCTGTTGTTTTGTTGCTTTGTTTTTTTGCACTCTCTCCTGCTCCCCTTACACTCTGTATATTTTGTCTGAAGTTTTGTAGTGTTGTGTTATTTCTGTTATTGTTGTTGTGTTGCTCCGTGGTCCTGGAGGAACATTGTTTAATTTCACTGTGTACTGAGTATATGGCTGAAACAAAAATGAAACCTATTTGACTTGACTCTATGCAGTCTGGGATCTTTTAGGAGCTGTCCATTTCAGCACTAACACTACTGCAGCCTTTTTTACACCACTCTACTTCGTCACAGAGCAGTGGATATTATAGAGTAACACTACCAGTGAAATGTGATACTTTAAATCTTGACTTCTAGTATCTCATTCATATCAACACATCTAATGTCGCTAAGTTCCTATTGTGAAACAACTGCCGGAGTAAGGCTCTATGGTAGTGGGTTCATTTCAACAGGAAAATACACACTAGTTTAAAAAATGTATACCTTCCTTACACAGTAAGTCACATTGGTGTGTCAAGGTGTGTCACTTTGGGAAGGCAATGCAAGGTCAGCTTCTTTCTAACCTAATTAATAATGGAGAGATAAGCCAGCTGACTTGCGGCAAAGTATACTGGCCCCCTGCTACAATCACTAGGACAACACATACACAATTTTACATCGCTCCATAGAAGTAAGATCTGTACAGAGTTGAAAATCTTGGACAAAAAAAAATATAGGACACAGACCACTGAGAAACTGCAAGAGATGCTTTTAGTGTATTAAGAGATGCTTTTAGTGTATTAATATCAGAAATACTCAACTGTCCAAAAACTGTGAAAAAAGTCACACAGGTTTCTGGTGGTTTATTAAACCAACCTGCAGGCTGTTTCGACAGCTCCAACATCTAACTGATAAGCTGAACACAAGTTAGTCTGTCAAAAGGCGTTATACAGCAATACAGCAATACAGCAAGGTAGTGGGCGAGAGAGAGTGAGAGAGAGAGAGAGAGAGAGAATAAAGAAAAAAAGAAAGAAAAAAGACACAAACAAAGCAAAAACATAAGAAAACAGAGTGAGAGATAAAAGCAGAGAGAGAAAGAAAGAGAGGGAATAAAACAGAGAAAGAAAGGATGAAAGAGAGAAAGAACGAACGAAAGAAAGAAAAACAGACCTAAAGACAGAGCCTGAAACTTTCCACTTTTATTGTATAGCCCCAGACTAGGTTCAGTAGGCTGGTATTGAAGATACATGGCTGACACAGATCACCGTTGCCTGTCAGCAGCACGCCCTTGAGCGAACAGTTAACACGGAGAGAGAAATATGAACGATAAACGTTAAGCCAGTTGTTAGTTTCACCGTGGCCAAACAAATACAGACAAAAACGTCTTGTTGCCACCGGACCACCTCCAGTCACACAGAAGCCTCTCCAGTGACTGTCCAGCGCGGTGAACTGGTGAAGGTTAGCAAGGGTACGGACTACCCGCCCCGGTACCTAGCGCACACAGGCTCGGGAGCGGCACCGCGCTGCGCGTCTGGAGCTCAACTTGTACCGCAACGCTGTTACATAAGTAGGCTAGTTGTTGTTTGAGTAGCTTTGTACAAGGCGAACCTCACTTATCAGCCGTTAGAGCCGTTTCGTAAGTGAGAGAAGGACTGCTCCGGGCGAGCCGTTAGACTCGTTAGTTTACAACAAATGGTTTTAGAGCTTTACCTGATTATGTCATCGTTGTGCCCCAGGTAGAATTTCTGCTTGTGCTCCCGTGTGTTGTACACGACTCCCACCCCGGCCACGAAGTACACGATCTCCTTGGCCGCCGTGTAGTACAGGTTGTTGCGGCACTGGTGTCCCCGGTAGCCGTAAACCCACTCGAGCCGTAGATGACAGTTCGGGGCTGTTCTGTCAGCCATGTTCAGACTTATTTCTCTCCGAGGCGAAGATCGGGTGCCTTTTCATTCACAACAACGAGCCCCTCATGCAGCTCCCCCTCCGTCCTCTGTCACAGTATCTCAAACACAAGTCTGTCTTGACGACATTTTTCACACTAAGTCCTCTCCCCAACTTCAGACAGTCAGCATCCTCTCACGGTCATACGGTCCTATTTATTTTCTAAAGTGGTATTAATATGTTTTGCTAGCCTGCCTCGCACTTATTCACAGCTATAAAGTAGCTACAGTCCGGACGATTTCTGCACTTGTGCCTCAGCAGATCCAGAAAGCACGATTTTTTTAACGGCTCGTTTTAAGTAGGACCGCCCAATCCCGAGCTGCAAAGTTGATTGACGTGTAGTCCGACCAATCACCTTGCATGAATCTCCCAGTCCAGCCTGGAGTGAGAAGTTCCAGACCAATGGAGATCATCAGAGAGGGCGCAGAAACGGTCTGGGTTTGTTCACATTCGTAATGTTTCCTGCAGTTGTTCAGATGTATGTTACTTTGCTTTTTATATCTTTTTTTTCCGTTTCTGTATTTTAACACACTGTGACACACACGGGTAATTACAGCAATGCCAAATTTAAAGTCAAACTGGATATTAATGCCAAAGCCAGTCTGGAGATATTTACACGATCTTTGACACGGGAGTCAAAACCTTATTTACAAACACAAGAAAAAAAAAATCTGCAACCGCATCTAGAGGCAATATAAAATACCCCTCTCTCTATAGATAATGAATAGATAATATATCTAGGATATAGATCCCTCATTAATTTATCGTTCTTCAATTTGCTTTTTTAATGTTGTCTTGAATAGTGTTTCTCTAAGCTTCCCGAAGGACCGGTTTCAGAGGAATGATTATTGTTTGTACTATGTGTAATATCTATGTATATATTTATATATATACACATACACACACACATTATATATATATATATATATATATATATATATATGTATATACATATACACACACACACTCCCCTTTCCTTCTCTCTTTCTCAAGCAAACAAATAAAATGCTGAACACAAAACAATACACATATTCACACAATTAAGAGCTATGTCTTAAGTTCCTTTTAAAATGTTTTATCTGGAAGAAATCACAAAATGTAGACCGATTTGTAACAAAACACAGTAAGTTATGTTCTGTATGAATGCATGTTCTGTATGTATGCAGATATAGGAGGGTTGTGCACTGTTTACATACATTTCATATCTAAGTAAACATTCAAGTGGATGTCAAGAGAACAATGACAATTCGGAGTATTAAGTAGGGTGTTTTTTCCATTTCAAAGCACAATAAAGGCAAGAGCACAATAAAGAGACACAAAGTAGAGCAGTGTACAAAGCTGTCATACCCTCTCCACCTCACAAGGCTAAGAAATGGGCCGATGTTGGGTCGTGTGACACAACGCGACCTTAATTTTACTTCCTACCAGTCGTATAAGGACAGTTCCAATTAAGTTCCTAAACTGTAAAAGATGAAATTTTAGTGGTGAACTGCACTCATTTCATGTCTGTACATGTCATAACATGTTAAGTTGAAAATGGCAATACGATGCAGACTAAGGTTGTTGTCCATTGCACTAAAGCAGAATAGCAAAAACTACCCAGTAAATGAACAATGAAGGCCGATCACTGAAATCACTTTTGTGCTAAGGTGCTTATACATTTTGGTATATTTAATAGGGTTTCCCTTTTAAAAGTGGGCCCCTACAGGTGAAGGAAAGCACTACACAGAAAATCTGCTGTCAGTGGAAGTACCAAAGTTTGTCACTACAAATGAAAGACTCAGAAGCTTCAGTGTTACTATATTATGAACCAAAAGCAGCTTCTGAAGTACGAACGGGAAGTGACTTAACACATAACAGCATTAACATCATACAAGTTCGTCATTAGTTTTCAAAACTGCATCTGCAAACAAAGTCATCTGTTATGGTTTGCAATGTTTCATTTAACAAAAAAAAGAAAAATAACAATACTACTAATATAAGGTAAACAACCAAATGTCCGTACGCAGTTTACACGCCGCAACTGTTACTTTTTAAAAGCAACACAATTCAAATTCCACTACATTTTGTACTACCGTAGTTCAGTCAAAACAGGGATAATTTAAACTTGTTTTAGGGATATTCTATCTTGGTTAAAAACAAAAAACACCAATATTGCAACATGTGCTAAAAAAAAAAAATCTACAAAATAAACAAAAATTAGTACATTAATTCAGATGAAGTGAATGTAGTATTGTCCAAAACAAAAGATATAGATCAGACAGAGGTGACACATTTTGTACAAACAAAGGATTTTAAAACCTCGAATGTCTGTAAAATCAATGCCCTCTATTCAGGTAAATCAGGAAACAAAGGAATTGATTTTACATTTTCCCAAACAAATGCAAGTAACTGTTTCCAAATGAGACCCGACACGCTGCAGAGTCCACACCCGGCCTCTTCGTCGCCGTTATGATTTTGGGCTAAACGAGTCGCTCTTTGGAATGCTATCCCTCCCAGACATACTATTAATCTAACACACATGAAGCCTTTTATCAAATAGATCTTTAAATAATTTGGACTTTCTACAACATACTGAGAATTATAGTGATAATTCACTGCTCTCTCATACTTTTAAGAAATATGAATACAACTAAAATTCTTTTCAAAACAGGAATGGTTACGTTACAGGTATTTAGCGTTTGCCTTCAAGTGAAACTTCTCAAAAACATATTTCTTTCTGTGCAATTTCAAAATAGCAGAATGACTCCATATATACAGTCATCATATAATAACTCTTTGTTCTTAATCAAGGGTGCAACTTAAGAGAATGCTGTTTCATAGAAATTTAAAGTTGAAAAATAGTTTCACCAGACCACACCCAGAAATACTGGAATTTAAGGAATGCAACAATTTCTTTCGAAAACACAGACATACACAGACACACTCACTCAGTTGATACCTTTTGTTTTCCCTACTGTTGAAATGTCTCTTTCCATAACAATTTATAAAACATTTATGACACTTGACATTGAAATTCATCTGCAGGACCCCCACCAACCACATCATCCGACACAAAATAAAGAAACGCAAATGGAGAATATTAGGTGTCAAAGTTTTACTAAATCTTTATGGAAGTTTATTTTTCACAAATTTGGTCGCTCCGAGCTGAACAGCCATGGCTTTGTGTTCCATGGTCACTAAAAGAGATGAAAGGGTGGCACTGACTTTTTTTCCCCTTACTATCGCTATATTCCAGCAGTTTTGCTCTATTTTCTGGGGCTGACTGGGAGATTCGCACTTGCACGAGGACACACCGATGTAGGACTGACACGTCACGTAGAGAACAAAGCCATTACAGGTTTTCAATCTTCTAGGGTTGATTAATAGATGTGCGCATATGTGTCCACAGAACAAATACACAATAAGACCCTCTTTCCTAACCAAAGCCTAACAAAAGTATGGAAAACTTAGCTGTTTCCTCTTTAGCTCCCAGAATACCTAGTGTGTTAACACATCGCCATTCATTCTCCATGCAAAAACAAAACACAAACGAAAAAGACAAAAACATGTATATTAGAAGAAACCAGCTGACCAATGCTGAATTCGCTTAAGTTCACATTACAGTACTGCGAGTTATTAGACTGAAAAAGAAAGAAAGAAAAAAAAAACGGAAAGGCATACGGAATCCATCCCCTCATTATTAACACCATCATTATCAATATGGTAAAAGGTTTATTTCGGATTACAGATATATGATCAGTTACTAGGTTCTTTATTATTATTCACTTTGTTTTTCACTATTTGTTCAGAGGAAAAGGTGCCAGAAGGGAAAGGTGGGGGGCTGTCACTGTGAGGAGGCCTTGGTGGCTATTGTGGACACGCAGTGCTGCTGAAAGTTGGGGGACATGGCGGGGGTGCAGCCCAGTCTCTGGCACGGACCCTTCAGGCCTCCCTCACCCTCCACAATCCAAGGACTGCTGCTGTCCGATTCCTTGCCTAGCAGACTGCAGCACTCCTGCGCGGGGACACAGCTCCGCTCTCCTGAGGCCAAAGCTGTTAGCTGTCCAGAAGGGGGCTGAGCTGAGGGCAGAGCAGAGTCGCTGGACGACTGGCCTTGGAGGACACTGGTAATGTGGTTGAGTAGGTCATTAAAGAACTCGGGAACACCCTCATATCCTGCAAACAGGTGAATAACAGAAGGAACATATTCAACCCATGGACAGTAATCTAGTCCTGCTCTAGGAAACCAGCTAAAGCAAGCAATTAAATGTTAAACTCTTACATGTAAATCACCAAAATGTGGTCCAGTGTTGCAACAGTTGACCACTGGTGTAGAGCGAACAGAATAATACAATTTCATATTTGATTTAAAAAAATACATGAATGAATGGTGGGGTACAGTATAAGTATTTGACCTAAAGGAGATCAGTACACCTGGAAGAGGGAATTTGTGAGTCTTTTAAGTCTACAGATAAAACAAGCCACCGGGGAAAAAAGCTTTGCTCAGGGCATGCACTGTTTTTCCATCCAAGTTCAAATATGAAGTGGTCATGTTCTGTAAATCTTGCATTTCACAATATCACCTAGATATCAGTACTATTTCACCACATAATTTTGAAGAACTAGTGTGGTGGCAAGCGTATGCAAGCAATGAATAAAAAAGGCATTGACTCCTGCTTAATGGTTTGTGGTTAAGGGATTAAAAAACAATTACTGATCTCGCAGTGATTAGGAAAAAAAACCTTTATACAATCATACTGTCTGCAATAGGAGTGGGAAGCTGACAAACACGCACCAGGAAACGCATTGATGTCAATGACTGCATGTTGGCCTGTCTGGTTGTTGATGATGACATCAATTCCAAAGAGTGACACCCCCAAAGCCTGTCGCAGAGCTCTAGAGAGCTCCCTGATGACATCCTCACTGGGTGGCTGGGAAACACCTTCCACATTATCTCTCTAAAAAAAAATTAACAGGAAAAGACATATCTTTTATAAAACGCTGCATGCAAACCTTGCACTTAAAGTGTGCGTTTAAACACCTCTAGTCATGTTATGTTTTGTTGATTTCATAAATGAATAGAAGTTCCTCTTAAATAGAGCATATTTTAGGAATTTATTTGAACATACTTGATAAATGTGGCCTCGCCAAAAAGCATGGCAAATTTTATATATATTAATTCATAAAGCCCTTTTAGGAAAGGTTTAGGGCACAATTTGTAATTACTTGCCACATGAGAAAAAACATTAAACATAAAATATGCCATGACTTTTGCACAGCCCAGATTTTTCCAATATGTTAAATTCAGCAAAACACTGAAACTGTGCACTAAAATACAGAATTGTGTTTTCTCTAGAGGACTTGACTCATTTTCAGTATAGCTTTATGCTATAAAATTTTTCTGCAAAAAAGTACTTCTCAACTAAACTAAGAGATATATATATGTTTATAGTGCATCACAGATTTTTTCTGAGAACCGAACTAATAATTGTTCGTGGAACCACCCGCACTAACGTGAAAACTGCAGGTATCCTCCACATTTTTTTTTTGTTTGTTTCGTGACATCTGGACCTTGTCCACACAAAGATAGTGTGACTTGGGGTGGTGAACGCTGCTGTACTCAGAGGCGGGAGGTCTGAAAGTAGCCAATCCGAGAACGCCATCTATTTCTCCTGGATGCTGATTGGCTTCTGCAAGCCAGAATTTCCCCCATGGAGTGTCTCGAGTATTCTCGTGTTTTTCATTTTGTTCATCTTAAAGCTCTGTATTTTCATTACTGTTAATTAAATGAATTTCATATTGTATTTACCTGCTTATATCAAAGAAAACAGCACACAACAAAATAAAGTGTCCATGCATGAATTATAGTTCAGTCTATACAAGGGTACCATCTGTATTTTACACTCTAACACTACAGTACGGATACAGGTTTACATTTACATTTTCTGTAAGGGTAATTTATTAAGCTGTGCTTAAAATGCAATTAAAGTGTTTTGAGGCACATTTAGGGTTTATACTGTAAAAAAGGGCATTTTAGACCTTTTTTTTTTTAAAAACCACATCACAAATTCACGTTTTTTCACTACGTGCAAGTGCTCTTGGAACGTCGCTAGGGTTTATACATAATCTCACAGACATTTCACAGAGTTTCAGAGGGACTTACAGAGGTAAGGTCTGAAGACGACTCTGGCTTGGACACATTATGGCTGTTGAAGAAAATAGCTTTTCTGTCTGAAAAAAGACAGACACAGATTATTTAAAAACAAATTCAAGATCACTCTTCTTTGTGACTGTGTTGGATGTAAGTGTAAGTGCATGGGGAGGCCACTAGGTTGCAGCATAGGCCAGCAGCTGAGTGCACCAGGATCTGAGAGTGCAGGACTGAAAGGCACAGGCAGGAAGAGACAGGGTAAAGTTGGTTTGCCAAGAGGATGCTGACATTTACAACCATGCACATTACAATGACAAAGGACCTACAGAAGTGCAGTTGTTTAAGGCAAGTGTGTATGGGTTTATGCCAGCGGCTTGCATTGTGTTAACGAGGGATATATGCACTATTTGTTGGCTACATTAGCCTCATAGCTGCAGTCCAAAACTGAAGAAGCTAATTCTGAGCAATGTCTTGGGTGATCAGTTATTTTTCATCATATAATTTTTCTGATAAATTCTTTAAGATTCTACCACCGTGGTCAGATGTGCAAGATAACCCTTGCTATTTTTAGCTTTTAGTGTTAGTCATCCCCCAACACACAGCACCAGCCACTCACACACCCGAATGCTTCCAGTATAGCCAGCTACTGCCTGACAGAGTAGAGGAACTAAGCCAAGCCAAGGAGAAAAGGTGGGGAAAAGTACCACAGTTCTTAACAGAAATAAATGATATGGTTAGTTGGGCTTCTATCAAAATTTGCTTAAGATTTGACTTTGATTGTCTGAAGCAGATGAATTTCTTTTCCTGTTTACATAGCAGTGAACTATCTGGGTGCAAGATGGATGTAAACACAATCAAGACCTGCCCCTAATTTCACTACTGCAGTCAGCGTAGCTATATAGGAGCAGGGTTCGCTCTTGGCCTTGCCATTCAGTTCTGGCAGTTTATAACACTTAGAACTAGGATATGCAAAAATACAGGTAATCCTAATTTTTAGCTTGCTAACTTGCCAGGACAGTGATCTGGCATGCTGGGCATTTTCCTACTGGGGTGATTGATCTTTCTTAATAAAAAAAGAAAAAATGACCTCCATAAAGCAGAGATAGTTGTCCATTAGATTCTTTTCTACATGCCATTGGGCTGGTACAATCACATTTTTAACACACCACCCACCATTTTTTGATTCAAGGGCAGAGAAACAGGTATAAGAAAAAGAAAACTGAATCAAATGTACTCGTTGTTTCCCAAAACTGATAACATCAAGGCCCAATGCACCCAAATAGGGTTTTTAAAATGGAATGATAAGGTTTTGATAGGTCAGTAACAAATACTTATTCAGGCTGGAAATGATTGATGCATTTGAAAACTTTTCCTACACTCATAATATTACAGAAAAGCACCCAAGCAGCCTTGTTTTTTTTATTGTGTTATAAAGTGATCTGACTATAATCACTCTGTAATTCTCTAGAACAGGAAGTATGTACAAAAATTAACCATGACACAGTTAATCTTCCAAAACTATTTCATAAACACTTTCAGAGGTGCTCAGTCAGTTTTCCAGCCTCTCTCTCTTCATTAAATTGTAGCATGATCAGAGTGATTAGCACTGTACTGACTTTTACAAGTTTGCATATAGCTAAAAGGCCTCTCCATCAGTTACCACCGTTGCTTTGAATATTTCTACAGAAGTGTGTGCAAAAGGCTCATGTTCCAACCTTGACTTAGGTAGAGGCACTGAGGCTGACTGAGTAAAACCGAGAGTACAAACACCACACTATCTCAAGAGCGGTGCATTTATCAAAGAAGGTCCTCTACCCAAAGTTTTTGGTTCTATTTGAAATGCGCTTGGCCCAAAATGCAAAGACAAATTCCCAATACTTTAAACTAGCTTCACATACATTCCCAAACAATTAAAATTCTAAATATTGGTCAGTTAATTAAATATTCATCAGAACTAAAAAAAAAAATGTTTGTTGACAGTTAGGTGTCGAGACATCAGAGGATTATGTGATTGTTGTTTAAGTTTTGTTGGAATTCTCAGCTCTATGTCAATATCAGCTAGAGCCCCAACCGTGCATCAGTTTAAACGTTCATGAACTTATTTCCAAACTGCGGAGTTTTAACAAAATGAAACACCACCACTATCATAAGTAAACAACGTTGAAGGCTCACCTGCTGGGCCAGACGGAAAGTTCTTGAGGGAGGGTCTTTCGACCACAGTGTATGAGTCACCCACCACAAACACCTTATACAGCACTGCATTGTGGTTAATAAAGCTCTGGATCACACAGGGGGGTTTCACGTCCTTCAGGTCCTCAGCACTAAAGATGATAGCCATCTGCAGACACAATAAGAAGTGATTTTAATAGTATGAAGCATCTTAGTATAAGAACTCAATAAACACTCAATGCTGTGGACAAAATTTAGATTATAGTGCTGCACACTATGATTGAAGTCCCATCTTTCATATGATATGATTAAAGACGGGCCTAAATTACTCTGATCCAACAGCCTTTATGGCTCATCAATGATGATTGCCTGGATTCATTCTAACACCCTGTACCAATGTACAAATACATTGCACACAAAAAAAAACATACATTTGTTTGAAGGCTTAGTTCATAGCCTTGGTGATATATCACTACTGCAGTGGCCAACCCTATGCTGAAAAAAAATTTAACAAACAATACATTGTTCAGCAGCCTTTCATACAATCTCACATCCATCTTGTTTAAAGTAAAATTTTAAACAACTTTAAACAATTAATTTTACTCTTGAGTAAAATTGCGTTATAAAACACTTTCTGTCAGTCAGAAACAGCAGGAAACAAAACTAAGAACTAAGTGAGCATTTGGGCATGAGTAATATTTCATAACATGTGGTTAGTTACCACAAGATCAGAGATGAAACATGTTGAAGTCTTACCTCATGAGAGTTTGTTCCATGAGCAACTCGTGTTTTACAAACTAAGGGACAAAAAAAACAAAGATGTATTAGTATATTTTAAAACCATAATGGAAGATAAACGTACATACACATAATGCTAAATATAAGGAACTGATTAATTCACTGGTTTTGTGGAGGTTTACAGGATGTAACATATCTTGTGATTCTGCAACCTGATGACTAAGCCTGCATCAAGATATAATGGGGCGACAAAGTCAAACAAGCTGCCACTTCCTTTGGCTTTTCCCGAAAGGAAGGGGAGGGACTTACTGAAGGGGAATGTAAGACCATGTTGCTTGATCTGTTCCAATGTGTCTGGCCCGCACTCACTGTTCAGCACCATGAATGGAGGAGAGCAGATCCGTTCATCTACAGGCAGAGAGAGAGAGAGAGGGAGAGGGAGAGGGGGAGAGGGAGAGGGAGAGGGAGAGGGAGAGGGAGAGGGAGAGGGAG
>JBBJLR010000001.1:32314974-32356610 GCA_037577145.1 Brachypetersius gabonensis
ATCAAGCGTCGCTACCAAACGCCACAAAAACGCCTATGGCGTTCAGAGCGTGTTCATTTCGAACGTCCGTGTGGACGTGGCCTAAGTGTTTGTTTTTCGCACGGGTAGTTGTGGAAGGGTATGAATACTTTTGGACATGCCACTTTCTGCATAATTGTAAATGTTTTTTTCCTCAACGATGTCTTTAGTACATCATTGTATTATGTTTTTGCATACACCTATGTCATTTTCCGTCTAAATATGACTTGCTGTTTGAATAAAATCAACTTTAAGTGAAAATTTGCCTGGGGTATGAATAATTTCGAGGCTCACTGTACACACACACACACACACACACACACACACACACACACACACACACACACACACGTTAGATATTGATGCACAATATTGAGAACTAGTGTAATGATACACCAACAGTTGTATCAGTTGTAGCTTACAAGTAATGTTAAGGATGGGTATTAACACGTTCGAATCAACAATGGTTTGAAAACGCGTACTTAGTATTGCCAATCATTAAACTGGAAATACTAAGAACTTTCAGTGAGGGATGGGTGGGATGAAGAAGACTCAGAGACTGGATTAAGAGATTAAAACTAAAAATTATTTGCACTCCCTTTTTGTACTGTTTACAATTTTATTTTCCCTCAGGAATAGTTTGAAGCTTGAAAAGTTTTTGTTTACAAATTATTAGTCAAGTTCAAATGTTATATATTTATTTGTTGTTTGGACAGTTTTGTTATTTATGTTCATATTTATGTTTAGTCAGTGTTAAATAAATGTTAAGTTGAGAAATTTCATGCATCCTTTGTTCGTATTAGTGTTATATTTTACTAAACAAACAGAGGCGAAATGTGTAATTATTGGCCAAAAAAATTATCGGCTGACCTTGACTTCAGCTGTTTAGCCCTTCAATTATGTCAAAGCTATAAGGAGTTTTTCAGCCTGACTTGCTTTTCAAATGACGTCCAACATGGAGCAGGTGATCAGAACAGAGGTCATTTATATATATATTAGTCTTAAAGGCACAGTAACAGAAACTGCCTGCCCAATTTTAGGGGTTAAAGAGACTATGGAAAATAGTTAAAAACATTTAAAAAAAAAAAAAAAAATTAAAAACATTTTTTAAAAACCTACAGATGTTTTTCGTACATAAAATACATAAATCTGGACTTCAGGAACAAACAATTGTAGCGTACAACCTTTTAGAAATATAGTTTATTTTTGTGAAGGCCATTTTAATTGTTTGGCTTTTTCTCAACAGTTTTGATTTCTCAATCATTAAAATAAAAAGGAAATTACTCAGTTACTAACAATATACTGGCTTTGCTTTTAAGACTGTGGATGAGAATTGCAGATTAGCCCTGAATTCACAGCTGCAGGTTGCCTGAAGAATGGTAGATCCCCTGAAGCAACACGCTAAAAAAAAAAAAAATCAGAAACTGACCCTGAAGCTGTTGCACTACATATTGAGCAGGTCTGTCCAGTTTGTTGGGGAAAAAAACGTGCAAGAATGAACTGAATTCAAAACATAAAAAAGGCTCACATTGTACACTAACAATTTACAAATAAGTAAAACAAGTAGGTTTGTAAGGTGTCCATTTGTCATGCATGAATAGACCACAGAACAGGCACACAGTGTGAAAAGTGTAGTGTGAAATTCTCCTCTGCATTTAATCTAGTCATCCGGTGTACCAAACTGAGCTTATCACGCAAAGTGTGTGTAGCCCCGCCTGCTGACTGTAAGTTCTATTCCAACAAAACATTCTGGAGAGATGTAATTCAGCTTCGCCTAAGAAACAGTTAGAAAACAATGAGACAAACTGTGTGTCCCAATTGCGGCCACGTCATACATATTCCATGCTTCGTCTTTTCACACGAACACCTGAGCCTGAACCTTTTTCCAGCACATTTGACGCTTGTACCTCCATCACATCGCAGGATTTGCTGCCACTGTTAAAGGAAGACTTTCAATAGCATATCTTTTGAGACATGAACCCAATTCTACATCCGGGAAAATCAATTAGAGCGGGCAGTCACGTGTGTAATATCTCCACTCAATTTTGTGCAATCCTCTCATGCGGCCCTCCCTTAAATGTGCATGAGGAAGAAGCAGCACATTTTTGCATTTCACTAAGCCCACTAAACTCTTACACTGCCCATTGAGGCTCATGCACAGGCTTCATGCGTAACAGGATGCTTCTGTTTCGCCCCAAAACTGATGCAAAAGAAGTGTCTCAGGGTCACCATGGCAAGAACATTTATCTTTATTAAAACCACCCACTTGAGAGACACGTAGGGTAGCATTCAGACACTGTTGTTTATCCTTCTGTTGCACTTGTTGAAGCAATAGGAAAGCGCTCTAATCATATGAGGGTATGTTGCCAAAGCTGGGATTTTTGTTTAGTCTACGACACAGCCACTGGTAAGCTAAATATTTTAATAGAAACATGTGGTGTCTGGTTGGCAGTCATATTGAACACACAAACCACTGCAGGCTTCCTCACTAGACTATCCAGTCAAACACACTTTCTATTAAAGCACATGTTTGTCTAATAAGCAGCTGCATGTTGAGTACTTCAAAATGTTTACCAATTTGTTTGACAGGATATGAGTTCAATGAAATCTGATAGACAAATATCCTAGTGACTACAACCAAGACTATTAACACAGGTGAGAAGAAGGGTAGTTATGTGCTTTTATTAATAGCTTGCAAAGAAAGTAATTATAAATATAAAAACAAGAATTTAATTTCAGCATTGTCATCATACTAAGTGTCCACATTTTTTTTAGATATCAACCAAGGAAATAATCGATATGCATTTAAAGTAATAATAAAATTCCTGGCATTAACATAAACTCCATCACAAAACTTTGCTGAAACACCCTTAAGCATATGTTTATGCTCGAAACCTCTGAAGCCAGGCAAGGGCAGCTTCAGAAAAAGTTCAGTAATGTTAAGAGAATATATACAACTGTCCCTGGTAAGCGCTAACATAACAAATAACAAAATTGCCCTAATAATATAATAGCTATTGTAGCCATAGCAATAACAGCCATAATAAGCTAACAGCCTATCTTTCTGCAAGTCACACAGCTAAATTACAGATTAATAAATAAACTTGTTGATATTTGCAATTTAATCCAACATTAGCTAAAGTTTTTATGAACATCGGCCACCTGTAACACACAACCCCAAGTCACATAAGCAACTAATATTATGCTCATAATATTAGCAGCTAAAACAAGTTCCACTGCAAAACGTAACTTTAAATATTCAAGCATTAATTGTTTCTATATTTTAGCCAGCCCCTAAATCTAATGGTAATGCTCTCCTGCATATCTCTCGATCTTGGCTTAAACAGAAGGGTGATAGAGCCTTTGCAATTGCTGCTCCTCGTTTAAGGAACCAGTTACCACATGATAGTAAACTTGCTCCAACTACCTCTGCTTTTACATCTAGGCTTAAAACTCATCTGTTCTCAATAGCCTTCCCAGTTATTCCCATTTATGTCTCTTGTTGCTGTTTTTGTGGCTTTTTTTTTTTTATTGCTTTTGTTTTATACTGTATTTTTAATACGGGTATATTATGATTCTTGTACAGCACTTTGGTGCAGTGGTACAACTGCTGTAAAGTGCTATAGAAATAAACGTGACCACTATATTTGGATATTTTGCTTGTTTTCACCTTTTAGATCCCAACTCTATTTTACAACACTCTCCCTGACATTTTATCAGAGTTATTGATTGCTGCCTTAAGTAAAACAGTTTTCATAAATCGAGTACTAGAGCACTCAGCGTGCCATGGAAGAAAAAATGTTGTTCTCCATTTGGTAAACTAGCTTAACTGACAATGTGCCAACTAACCCCTGTGGAGCACTTTAATGTTTATTGCATCTTTTGTATGTATCTGCACAGGCACCGAAAAACAGCTCCAACAAGTTCCACTCTGCAAGTGCATTCCTCTGGTACAGCAGGCTTCAATGTTGACAGGCTATTACTTAAGATGTGCAAGTAATAAGATAGTCCTGTGTACGGAACATGGCACTCGACCACAGAAGGTGACTACAGCTAAATCAACTGATTTTCAAAAATAACATTAATAAATATATTTCGGCATCGATAATCATCGGCAAGCCCCTAGTCTAGACAGCGATCTTGCTTCTAAATGTATTTCTTCCCCTTCACACAGTCATTTAATTTCCCATGTGGTTGTGAATAGGGTCAAGGTATTTGCCTTTCAGTGCAAGCTTGGCCCCAGATTCATCTGGATTCAGCAGGGAATCACCCAGCTTAACCATCAGCTGTACAGGACAGGAGTAACCCACACAACTGCAGCGCATTCATGGTTACGAAAAACATTCATTGCTTGGCTTTTAAGCCCTGTTGTTGCCATGCTTCGCTTGTTGCCCTGGCTACAAAGAAACTGTCAAAAACAGCCACTGGGTTGGGCTGTAGCCTACAATTCAATGTGTGTGGAGTGTGTGTGTGTTTTTTTAAGAGTGTGAATATGATGGAGGGGGGCAGAGAGAGAGAAAGAGAGAGAGAGAGAAAACAAGAGAGAAAGACAGAATAAAAGAGTCCGAGAGAATGAAAGAGAGAACAGGAGAGAGAATAAGAAACAATAAACAAGAAAGAGAGAGAGTGAGCGAGCGCGCGAGACAGCGCATTCATGGTCACTCCACCATGACCAGCGTGCCAACTTCACATGTCAGCAGAGATTAGAAACCTTTTCACACAGAAGGCCTCGGGAAAGAAGTGGGGGTTTAAACACGAGCCCGGCAGAGACCACTTTCAGCATTCAGCATTTTCACTTCAAATAATAAACTGCCATTTGCTTCAGATAAACTGTAAGTTGCTTTTAAGAGAATGATATCTCTAAAGTGGAAAAAAATGTGAATAGGCTGCCCTGTACATCAGGCTTGGCTACAGCAGTCTTAATTAAATTTTACATTGTGTGTAATGTAGTAATATCTTTACCATTTTCACAACAATTTGGAATGGACATATGTTTCTTCATATGTTGGATGTTCAGAAAAGTATATTGGGACATTCTGTGATGTAATATATCTCAAAGACATCATCAGATTTTATATTCCAAAAAATTGGATACAAGTCTTTTTTGTGTGAATTTTTGTTTAAAATAACAGGTGATGCTTAATAACACCACACAGTACAAAGTACGTATTAAAAATAGATTATGGGAACACAGATAACAGAAAAAAACGGGGAAAACATTGTTTGGGAAGCCACAGATGTTTTAATCATTGGCAGTAAAAGTAAACACAAAAAAAAAACATTATAGTGAGAGCATTTTTTCCTTGAAGAACAACACTGCCCACACTCATATTACTGAATGCAGGGCTTAATTACAAAAAGGTCTCAGGTTCGCATCATTCGTTCTGGTTCCTGCAGCCTTACACCAGTGCTGCCCAAAACAGTGATCAGGGCTCCCCAGACAGTCCACAATTTTCTCTTATCTCTATGTGGGGCAAAAACATGGACCTTCTAGGAGGCCCTGAAGACTGGTTTGAGAACCACTGCCTCACACACACACATCCCGACTCACCCCGTTTGGTCCGAGAGGTTACAAGAAGATTACCATTAATCCACAAAACATTTTTAATCTGTGCTAGAAAACACAGCACTCTGCGAGTCACCAGCCATCATAGAGACACTAGTAGTAGAGCAACACCAATGCAGACTTGAGAGTAAAACAGCAGTTAGTAATAATTTACAGTTTATAAATCCCTTTCGAAGCAGACAGTCAGTCTGACTGCTGAGTAAAGCCTTTAAAGCTGATCTCCGTTTTGAGTCTTTCTGCTTTCAAGGGATTTTGAATGTAATAACATTATTATACATTGTAAAAATCTACCAAAATAATAATACATTTTTTGCATGCTAAAATTATAACATTAACATTAATACAGACACTGGTGAATCAACACCATTTTTATGATTTACACATTATTGACTTTAACCTTTATGTCACAGCAAAAATCACAAAAAAATCACTTTCATCCTCAAGTAGCGAACGTTTTCAATTACTTGTGTTATATATTAATTTAGTGTTTATATTAAATGTCAGATTACAAAGTAAAAGAGAAAAAAAAATCAAAAATATACCCATCTATATTGAGAATCGGGTTGCAAAATTCTGGGAATTTTGAAAGTTTAAAGCGTTCTAAGGGAATTTATGGGAATTAGCAAGAATAAACTGGAAGTTTGGGAATATAAAATATAGTTTTAAAGCTAATGCAAATACAGCTGAACATCTATGCGAATCCTCAGTCGCAGGCACATAACACACTACTTACTATGGGGCTACGGAGGCCACACCCCCTACATGTAATGTGCATAATGCACAATGATTTCTAAGGACTACATAAAGTCAAGTAAGTTTGATGATGACATTTGCGGCGGTTATGTTCTAAAAGCACCTGCGAATAAGGAAAAAACACAAATTTGTGATGTGGGAAAAAAATGCCTACTTTTATAGTATAAATCCTAATTTAATTTTAAGATCAGCTTAATACATTACCCTTAAAAAAGGTAAGGATAAAACCGTATCTGTACTGTATAGTTTACACTGAACTCCTGCAGTGCTAGAATGTAAATACCAATGTTACCCCTCTTTAGACTGTACTGTAATTCATGCACAGGCGTTTTCTTTGGTATAAGCAGATAAATACAGCACGAAAAACACAAGAACACTTAGAAAAACACTCAAGATAGCTCCACGTGAGATGTGTCACAGGGCAGCAGTCAATCAGCAGCAAGGAGAAGTGAATATAGCTCTCGGATTGGCTACTATCAAACCTCCCGCCCAGCGTATTTCACCATCCCAAGACACGTTTTCTTTGTGTTCTCTCAACAGCACTAAAAAATTTATAGTTATTTTTATATGGAAATGTATCTGAATATACATCAAAATGAATAAATTATATCTTTCTTAATAATTAAGCATTAATTGTATGACAAATGATATATTGTCAAAAAAAAAGCAAAAAGAAATGCAGCGGATATCTGGGGTTTCTGCAAACAATTATTAGTTCAGTTCTAAAACAAAAAAAAAAGAATGAATGACTGAATCTGCAAATTCTTAACCGCGAATTAGCAGGGGGTTACTGTATTTGATCTATGGGGTTAAAGTTTAACTAGCAACTATTAAATCTATTAATAAATGGACTATTAAATAAATTAAATGGAAAGTTTCTTGAAATTTACCAGGAAATTTCCACCCCTAATTGAGACTAATACAGACATTTAAACATTTTGTGGTTTTAGCAACAACAAATTTGATGAATTAGGACAATACAGTTTTGTTAACATATCTATGGGTCTAGTATATGATGATATTGATAAAACTGAGGCTTATCAATACAGGTCAATACTGTTGGCCGCTAGGTCCAACTGAATTTCAGATGACACACATTTCCTTCAGCTTTATAGCGAACCAAGACAAGGTGTCATGGCTTACCAAACCACAGAGAGAGCCTTTAAGCAACAGGATGTGTTGCTTAAAATGTGTAGCAGTGTGATTACCACATTTAGATGGTAGCATGTGTTGCCCTACTATTAAAATGTGGAAGAAACCTTAACAATACTTCAATAACCTCAAATGTACCAAGTTTGTGGACTGTATTGTTAGTGCTGACTGTGTCAGACTTTTCATACAGGAAAAGATACAGCCGTCCAGTCACTGCTGTTAACGCTAATGCTCAGTGACATGTCTGACTGATTCAATTAACACAGACGTTCACGACTTGACCATATCTGACGAGTAAGCATTAACACACTGAATTATGTTAACATTATTAACCTAATATGTGAACTCAAGTCATAATTAAATCTTAATTCTGTCAGGCTTCTTAGCACTGACAACAGGAACAGCATTAGTAAATGTGTGCTTAGCTGAACCGGACAATTCTACACGAAGTAGCACGGCTTGCTCAATCTCTTTAGTCAGCGCAGGTCAAAAATACATGGATGTCCACCAATGACTGACAAGAGCCTGTTGCTTACAGTGATCGCATTGTTCTAATCTCTCTTTCTTTCTTCCTCTCCCTTCCTCTTTTCCCACTCTCACACTCTTTTTCGGGGGCCACTAAGGAAATCCGATGCACCGCAAGCTCTACACATTACATAATTGTTCATTCAGCTGGAGACTGATACAGTGGGGTACGAGTTAAACACACACACACACACACACACAGCCACTCCTGCTCACCCACAAACTCACTTTCTGATATGGACTACAGTGGCTTCCTCATTCTTTTCCTTCACATACATTCACACAGCCACATGCAGCTACAACAATTCTGCTTGGGGCACACAGGCACAGAATTCAGCTTCTCTGGTTAAGCACTACACTTGCTTTTGTCTCACTTGTGTTCCTCCACTCTTAAACCCTGCTCTAGTTCTCTGAATGCTGGTTAATGAGCCAAGATTCCTCAGTGACAAATAAGACAACATCCAAGACTGCGAAGAAGCAAATGGTAGACATGAATATACAGATGGCCAAGAGAAAACTTAAACAACCCAAAACGTTCCTCCCAGTTTGTTCTCATAATGCCGACTAGACCTGTATGATGACAGGAATTAGGGGAACACAGCATTAAGTATGAATGACCACAGATCCGCTTCTAATGTTTTAAGACCCAAACACCAGCATTATCTGGGTTAATCCAGATGATGAAATTCAACCAAGCTAGATGACATTGCTCGTAATTTGAACGCACTGGAAGATCACACTTTTTGCTTCAGCTTTAGACAACATCACCGATTTAAATCAGCACCCCAATGGATCTATCCATCTTTTGACTTATTTTATTTTATGCAAAAACTTGTTTGAAAATAATTCACCATAGATTATAGTAATGAGTGCATATTTCAGCATACTGAGAATGTGGCAAAATGATCCCTTACTAAAGGTATCGACATCACCTGAAGCCACTGAAACCGTGAATGAATTAATTAAAGAATTAATATAGGTTATTAGCTTTTCTATGTACATTGAACCAATAGTATGTTGTTTTATATATATATATATATATACGGATAATACTAATACGCATATCTCAATCAGGCAACAGGTTTAGCCATTTAGAATTGCAGCTATATTCACAACATATGGTCCAAAATGTGATATTTTCAGGCCACAGACATCACTGAAGGCAACATGTTAAATTCTGACGATGTATTAGTGTATGATATATTTACCTTCTTCTTGTACTCTGAACCAACAGTACAATCACATATTTATTCAAATAATAATAAAGATCTATGTCAGTCAAAAGGTTACAGCTTTTTCACAACAGAAAAACAACACAACATTTACAGCTATTTTCACAACAGTGTCCAAACTGCAGTATAGCGAAAGGGCCAGACTCACCTGCACATGTCGGCAAAGGCCAGAAAATTGAGCTTCTTCATTTTCTTCTCGCTGAGCCAGTAGCCCACACGTCGACCCCTTAGAAACGTCTGCATCTTCTGTCAGCAGCCCAGATGTGACAGACCAGGGCAAGCTAGCTCTCCAGAGTCGACAGGAAACCGTTTTCTTACCCAACCCTGTCAAAGTCAGGACACAGCAGATATTAGCAGTATGTCACACATGCCATTTTATCTCAAAGTCAGTCCAAAACTGACTGTCACTGATGAACTGATGATGAATCACTGCTTGGCAAAGTCAAGATCAACTCAGACTCATAACCATTTACTAGCTCGACCTGATAGCTTTAGCTAGCAGTAAGAATGAAATTGGACTCATAAGGTTACTAGCTATCGGGTAATAGCTAAATATGCTACCCCCTATCTAGTGATAGATAGAAATGAGAGCGTAAGTTACAACAATAACTTGTTTATCAGTCTGTGTCAGTGTAAACCCGTCTGAGAGAGAAACAAACAGCTAGCCCCAGGAGCATATTAACGGACTTAGTATTGTTTCCAAGACCAATGCGTGACCAGAAGATGTTCCTAGACGATTCTTATTCTGTCCTCGACACTACCAACCCACATTTGGACACATATTAGTCAGAAAAATCACAAAACAAACACTTGGCTGCTTACCTAGCCGGCTAACACGTCTCCCATTCCGTCAGAAGGAAAGGGACAGGCTGGTTAGCTGGTTAGCCTGCTCGAGGTCTCTCCCTTCTCCATGATCTTCCCTGGAGAAGCTGGTCAAAGACGGCGTTGCAGAAAGGAAATCAGAAAAACGATAACCTGGTTTCTTCCAGTCTAATCTCGCTACTAAAATCGCGAAGTGGACATCCACACTGATCACACCCTCCTGACGTATGGCTGGGTTCATTCAAGTCAGGCTGCCAAAGCCTTCTCTCCAACCATGACTTACACTAGCAGCTCACACACAGCAGCATTGCCACTTGCTGGCGAACACAGGAATTTCCTTTTGTGCATTTTCTTTACAGTTCCTATAGGTGGCGCCCTTGTGCCATACTCAGATTTGAGGGGTCCCATGAGTCACACTATCGGAGTAAAGCAACGTAGCACATCGCAGTGTGAACAATTTGAAATTCTTTCTCTTCATTGAACCCATTCACCAAGTGAAGCAGGATGCAGCCAGCAAGGCAGAGCCCAGGGAGCAGTGTGTAGGAACTGTACTGTGCACAATAGTACCTTAGTGGTCCCACTGGCCATCCTGGGACCCAAACCCACAACCTTCTGATCATAGCCTTCTGACTACCTAACTGCCAGCTACCCCAATTCAAACGTAAGAACTACAAAATTTCCAGTTTGTTATTCAGAAATGCCAATAAACTCGTTTCTCTATTGAACGTAATTTTGTTATTCACAGACACAGAAAAATGCTTGTATACATCATTTAGATCCAGACAGTATATAAAAGCAGTAGTTGTAAGTGAAGTAGTCTGAAACATTTCCCAGACCAGCCTGTATCAATAAGGCTAATTCAAGTCCTCTTCAGCACGGTACTGTGATCAGAAATAATGAGATGAGCAATGGTTAAGCCAGCAGACAGATGTTTATTGCTTTCATTTGTGTCCATCTGACGTTTCACTGAAGCTCAGGGGATATGTGTTTTGCAAAGTAAAAAAAACATTTGTCACACAATTTCAACGCACAGGACTACAAATTCAGAAAATACATACTGTACAACATAAAAATATATAAATTTTCATAATCTTGGGAAACTGTACAACTGTTTAAAATGTATTTACAGACACTTAATGCATTTTCTGAAGAAGATTTAGATGAGGCGAGGAAGTGCTTTTGACTGCTCCATCTTCTGTGTGATTTCAGCATCGAGTAGCTGGGCTGGCTAAAAGACTCAGGATGGATGAAAGGCAATGGAGCTTCTCCTTCACCAGCTCTGGCAACTTCTCGTTCTCCTTATACCTAAGAAAGAAACAATGGCATCAGGAACAGACAGTACATTTATATAAACAAACAGACAAAAACAAATAGTTTCACCTTTACTTATACTATACCTGGTGATGTGTCCTTCAGGGGAGGTGAATGTGATGCAGGAGACCCCTGCCTGGACCACAAGCTGGGAACCATCATTAAACTGAACCCAAACTTCTCCACTTGTTAGCTAAAAAGCAAATACATGACTGAACATCTAGAACAGTTTATAATATTGTTCAGGAAATTAACATGTGTGTAATGGAAACAAGCACTATATCAACACTACATCAATGTGTACAGTTCAGCATTATTCACTTTTATTTTAATCCACTAGATTCTATTTTCATACTAATGCTAATATCCCATTACTATACTAGCAAGTATAGTATTTTACCTGAGAAGCCCAGCCAATGTTTGGCACAAAGATGGACTTTAGAACTTTTCCTGTGTTGACACTACGTCCCTCCTTGACTGATTGAGGTGAGCTGCCTTTTGCCAAACTGGCTGTCGTAAAATCAGATCCATTGTAGGAAATCATCTACAGATAAAAGAAAGGAAGGATGTACATTACATCTCAGTTTATAAAACTGGATTAAAATATAGTTCTTTTAATTTGTCATCTGGTGTTATTATATGCAGTTATGATAGCATGAGACTGCCTCACTTTAGCATTATGGCATATTAAATTGTATCCCAATCCTAAGGCATGGCACATTAGAAACAGACCAGGCACCATCATTAAATTTTAGCTGGTGATTAATTGCCATGCTGAACTAAAATTACAATTACACAGAATTCATCACATGAAATCAAGCAGCTCACATGGTTTCAACTGTCCAAGCATACCTACTTGCAACATTCTGGCACCTAGCTAGCAATGAACCATTTGGCATAACCTCAATGTGTAATAGCAGTTAATTGTCAGCATTTCAAATAACTAATCAGGCAACTTAATTATGACTGGCCTAAGCAGAAGCTTTGATAAACATATTTGACTTACAGAAGGGGTGATGTGGGGTGGCTGGGGCGGACTCAGACACACCTGAGCCACCTCAGCAGGAACTGCAGGACCCTGATCAGAAGCAGGCTGAGTTACTGGGAAGGCGGAGGCAGGGTTATTTGGCCTTCTGAAGAACAGAGATAAATTTAACAGATGACAAGAGTGAGACTGAAGCAGGAAGAGAGTCACTGTAGTACAAAAACATCAGTCCCACTATACCTAGAGGAAGCACACTTAAAAAGAGCACTGCTTCAGTATATATAAATATTTAAAATGAACTGGAATTGAAAGAAGTGAGTGTTTGAAATATTGTAGCAGACTGACCTGCCAATAGTGATGGGAAAGAATGGTGTAGCTTTAGCACTGCGCTGCTCCTCAGCACTGATTGCAGCCTCCAAAGACAGACACATCCTGTGCCCCTGATAAAAGCATACATACATAAACTAAATGGAGGTCATCTGTGTAGCTAGTTACCTTGCTAGTTACTACAACGTAGTAATAACTAATTTGAATAAGCCATCCATGAAAACAAGAAAGGGTCGTGGATGTTAATTATAAAAAGACTACAAAAAGCCTTTTTATTATTACAATTCCTTTTATTATTAAAGTAATATTATAGACAAAATCCACAAAACAGCCAAGAATGTGAGTAATGAAAGCACTAGCAAAAAGTAAACTCTGATGTCAGCAGAGATCACTACGGATTCATTTAAAATGAACAGCAAACAAGGTTATTGTATAACTATATTACCTCTTCTGCAAGCTCTATGTACTGCCTGCACTCAGGGCTCACACCACTCAGGCCTACGTCTCCCTTCACTGTGCACGATTTGCCACTCTTCTCCACCACTCGCACCTGATCATTCGTCTTATGGGTTTTAGCACCTAAATAAGGAGGGTGAATTTAAAAAAAATTCACAGCTGGACATCAAATGCATGTGCATACTTAATTTAACTGCTGAATTATCACATTAGGAACAGTTTCCTTTCATTTGACATATTTACTTAGATGTATTAATGTGTCATTCCTTTGGTTGAATTACTTATAACAAATAAAGATAAATTATATAGCTATAAAGATTAGGTACTACACCCACCATCATAGAAGCACACTTCCAGGTCTGCATTAGGCGAGTTCTCCATCAACATGCATTTGGCAAACTTTGTGTACAAGGTCACTTTAGGAGTTTTGGACTTGACCAGCTGAACAAACTTGGTGGCATACTGATACTTCTTCCAGTATTTCTCTGAAAGAGTGTATAAATATTTTATTTAGGAAAAAATAAGGAAAAAATCCAGAACATAATTTGTGCAAATGTCTTGCAATCTTACCAGGCAAGTCTTCATAACTGCATATAAAAATATCTTCTGGGGGAGAAGGGGGATGTTCCAGCACAGGAAAACCTTTACCATCATTAGGCTGGTACACAGTGACCTGAATAAACAAGTTATTCAGTATTTAATTTTTCCCTGGTGAAATGTAAGGTTCCATAGCCAACATTTTTCTTGCATTTTACTCCCTTTATTCATGAGAATTAAACAGTGTTTTAGATATATATTAATGAGTTCTGTTGGCTGGCCTATATTGTGCCTCTTTCAAAAACCGTTTCAGAGTGAAATACTCTTTAAATGTCTTCATGAACAGGCGGGGCTGAACTTAAAGGGTAAAAACAGTCAATTCAAAACAAGCTGCATTTGCAGTTTATTTTCAATATACGGATTACTCAGACTAGGCAATGAATTGTATGTTTGGAAACCTAGTTTTTTTTTGTACCAAATATCTCATTTCTCATATTTCAACTGGTCTTTTATTTAAAGAAAACACAGTTTGGATTTTCCACGATATAAGCCCTTTAGTCGATAACATTTTTCTCTTTTTAAAGTAAATAAACTAATTAACAACTGAACGAATTAACAACTAAAGCTACTGACTTACCATGGAACCATCACAGGATATCCTCAGCACTTCTTTGACTCGCTCCTGAGCTCCCTGGCCTTTCAGGAGCTCCATGCACACCTCTCCTGTGTCCAGGATGCTGACCTGAAAAATTTATGTATCAGGATTTTTGTCAACAAATAATTCACCTGGGGGTGCACAATGACAGCAAACTGGACTGATCCAAGAACACAAACACTGTTTTCAAGAAAGGGCAGAGTGGGCGTTTCCAACTGAGGAGGCTCAGATCTTTCAATGTCTGTAGAGAAATGCTGAATATGTTCCATCACTCTGTGGTAGAAAGCGTTGTGTTTTTTGCAGCTGTGTGCTGGGGATGTGGGGTGAAGACAGCTGATGCCAAAAGGCTTAACAAGCTCATTAAAAATGCTGGTTCTGTCCTGGGTGTCAGACTGGAGAAGCGCCCGAGAGGAGAATGCTGAAAAAGCTTCTCATAATGACGGACAACCCCTCTCAGCCAATGCACGCCTCCATGACGGGCTATTAGAGTGCACACAGCAAAAGACTTATAGCCTCCAAATGCAAAACCAAACACCACAGGTAATCCTTCCTAACTGTGGTAGTAAGACTGTATAACCCTTCCTCGTTCTGTAGGTGATCCTTCTTAGCATTTATGTCATTTGGCTCTCACTCGGATCGTGCAATATTACTCATCTGCTTTTTATTTACTCATCTGTATGTTATTGAATGTTTGTTTTATCCCCTCATCACATGCTATCCCTAGGTCACTTTTCATAATCACCTGCACTAATATTCTGTTATTTTATTATATCTGTTATAGTTATTTGTACTTTGTTAAAGTTATTTTGTTATTACATTTGAACCATTAACATCAAACTCTTTACTGTCTATCTTTATTCCTCTTGTGGCTTTGAGCATGTTTAGGACAAAAGAACTTCCCTCAGAACTCAGGGTAAATAAAGTTCTTTTTTATCTTGTCTTTACACTGGTAACTTATTACACTCTGACACAAAACAAGCCATACTGGGTATTCTTAAATATATAGTAAAGACGAACTGAGCAAGTAGCCTAATGTACTCTGACTTACCACAGCATTTTTGGTCTTCTGTCTGATGGACTTAAGTCTGGCTGCACAGAGCGGAGGAAATGGACTTTTCTTTGCCTTCCCCTCATTAGCTTTGCTCTTGGACAGTGGAGCACAGTGCCCATCTAAACAGGCTTGAGGTGATGGGATGTGCCCCCCTCCAAGTCCATCCCCCCTGCAGGGCCCTGGATTGCTTTGCAAGGATGAATGGCAGTATGGTTGAGGGGGAAGGCTGCTGATTCCTCTCCCTGTTGATCTGTCACTGCAGGAAGGTACAACCCCCACTGCCTCTCTCCCAGAATGAAAACTTCCACTGCTGCTGTGGCTGCTACCATCTGCTGGTCTCTTGAAAGACCCTTAAAACAAAGAATACTCAATTAATAATATAATATACAATATTATACTTTTAAAAATAAAAATAAAATATTTGCCGCCAAACAAAAGTAAAATACCATCTGAACTGAACCAAGGATGTGTCTCACATTCAGCCTTCTGTATTCTGATGGGATGTGCCAGAGCAGTAAAAGAAGGGCTGACAGGAAAAAAACAAAAATTGTTTAGGGGTTTCGAAGGAACACATAACTATATTAATTACACATGCAGTTAAAGGCATAGCGATACACTCAGCCCACAATTCACTGACTCAGGATACAGAGCTCAAGATTTTATTCTTTCATGTTAATTTAAACAAAATAAAGAAAAACAATGACTTTACTCATGTTGCTCCATATTATATTAATTTAGTTAATTAGCCGAAGTACTGAGCAGGGTGGAAGGTTTAGGACAGATTATATGAACTGCATTCAGATTTTTATAACTAACAAAATGTCCATTTTCCACTATGCATTGTCTAAAATGTACTTTGTCAATGCATTACTTAAATCATTGTTAGACTCCTATATACTACTCTGCTACTAAAGGGACAAAGTATCACATACCTGCACATATTTCAATAAATAAAACATGACAAAACAATAGAATGCTGGTCATACTGAATTAAATCTTAAATTTTGTGTAGTCTAGAGCTTTAGAATTTCTCAATGATTTGGCTTATACTGTAGATAATTTGAATATTAATTACAAACATGGTATCTGAAGATTATTATAAATTATTATATTATAATCTGAAGTTGTGTCCAGTAGTCTCCACACAGTGAAAATATTAACCCTTCACAACTGTATTTACATTCGTAGTTACTGTCACTCATTTAAACTATACAAATATAATTGACAATAGCAGACCTATTGGCTTTAAAATTACATTAATTTTTTGGAACTTTTTAGAATTCATTTAACTTTACACTTTGCATTTTGTTTGCAAAATGTAATGACTTGAAACATGTCTGAAAATAACCGACTTCAAATAAAGATTTCTTTTAGAACTGTGAAAATCTTCTTGGTGCTTTTGATTTCATATTTTGAATCATCGTACAGTCAACAAAACATTTAGCTGGCATTATATGTTTGCATGTTCTTCACTAATACTACAGTTTCTTACTTTGCCGGTTGTTTGACAGGAGGAGAGGGCAGTCGCTCATGTTCAGCATAGCCATAGGGAGTGTCCTGGTAGCTTGGGACTGATGGGAAAATCCGTCCAGAACCTGGAAGTGCCTCCTCTGAGTGGCATCGCTCCAGTTCCACCTCCTGTCTAGTTTGACTAAACCCAGCACCAGATCGGTCAGAGGAATGAGCCCGTCTTAAGTAGCGTGAATGTGGCCTTTCACTGTCCACTTCTACAGGATGCCTCATGTTGCCTGGTGGACGTGGCTGCCAGTCTTGCTTATAGCTGGAGCTGGTGGAGTGCTGCGACTGGCTGGGGAGTGGCACCATGCGGTTGGGTAAGGCCTGCCCAATCACCTGCCGGGTTTTTCTCTGGAGCCGGCTGCTGCCGGTAGTGGCATTGGATGCTGTAGATATTGTTGCTATGCCACTATCTATGGAGCCTCCTTCACTAGTTCCAGAGTCTTTGCTTGCAGTTGGTCCATTGTAAGTCATAAAAGGGTGGTCCAGCACTGCTGAAAGACTGGGCCTGAGAGTTGGGTCCTTCTGTAACAGTTGCCGAATCAGATCCTGAGCCTCAGCTGACACATGAGTAGGCATCTGATAATCCCCCAAAACAACTTTACTGAGAGTATGTTTGACTGTGTTCGTGTCGAAAGGAGGCCTGCCTGTCAGGAAAGCATAAAACATGCACCCTAAGGACCAGACATCAGACTCCAGGCCATGAGCACTGCGCGTGGCTACCTCTGGAGAGATATAGTTCGGTGTGCCACACATGGTGAAGTGTTTCTCGCTGGGCAACTTGAGCTGCGTAGCAAGACCAAAGTCTGCTATCTTAATGTTCATGTTGCTGGTCAGCAGGAGGTTAGACAGGGTTAGGTCTCTGTGCATTATGCCATGAGTGTGCAGGTACAGCATGCCCTTCACAATATGATGCATGAAATGCCTCACTGTTGCAAGAGAGGCATAAATCAGTTCACTCAAAAAAGACAAATAATAGAAGTACAAATGAGAAGTTATCACCTTACTAAATTACTTAGAACTTTAAAAACTATTCAAATCAAAGCATGTACGTCTCCATGGATAATAAACCCCACCTTCTTCTTCTGTGAAAGGTCTCTTCCTGTCTTTCAGATAGCGGCTCATCTCCCCATTATGGCACATCTCCAGAACCAGGTACACATAATTACTGTCCTCAAAGTAATTATACAGCTTAAATCAAGAAAAAGAAAAAAGTGGGGGAAGGACAGGTTAACAGATGGCTACCAAAGAGCAAACAAGCAACAAGCCTTTTCAAGAGCCCTAAAGCAAGAGAATGGTCCTCTTACAAACTTACCTAATAAAATACCACAGCGCTAACCATTTTAAATTTGAAAGGTAATTAATAACAAAATGATCAAATGGAAATTAGTTTAGCAGAGATCACCAGCATCAGTAACGGAAGTAAATCCCTAAAGGGGAACAGTCTCTTACCTCCAGTATGGACGGATGCTTTAACCGACACTGAATCTCCACCTCATTAATGACACGTTGGACCATGCCAGCTTTGTGCATGGCCTTCTTATCAATCTGAAGGTAAAGACACACAAAGATACAGACCACATAATTACTCAGAGCAGATGCCGCACACAACCGCAGCACTAAGGCAAAACAGCCATCTGTTCCAACACAAGAACACTGAGAGGAGGAAAGAGAGAAAGTCTTACCATTTTGATGGCCACCTCCAAGCCTGTGTTCACAGATTTTGCTCTATAAACGCACGCAAAGGATCCCTTACCAAGTAAGGTGAGAACTTTAAAGTCCTGAAAAAAATAGGAGGAATTAGATTCACTATTTAAATCTGCAAACATAACATCCCAATGCTCTGCAAAAAGATTGTGCTCCTCAGTCCGAGACATTTATAGTACCTCAATTTTAAGATCCTCGGAGGTCCGCAATATTTTACCATCTACTGCATATCTTCTGTCATTTGTTAGGTTTTGCATCAAAGACTGAATCACGTCAAACATATTTTCTTAAGTTTAGTGATTCTCGCGCATCTACCTATTTTCGATGTGACCGCTGTTCAGGTCGGTGTGTGTGTGTGTCACTGAAGCGTCCCTGGTTACCTGCAGCTGATAGTGACATTGGGCGAAAATGTAACTGCTGTTCAGGTCGGTGTGTGTGTGTGTGTGTGTGTGTGTGTGTGTGTGTGTGTTTCACTGAGGAGTCCTTGGTTACCTGCAGCTGACAGTGACATTGGTCGAAGATGCAGACGCGCCTTTCTTCCCGCTAATTTATTTCAATTGGACGCTGTTGTCTCCTAGCAACAGCACAAATTTCAATCCTCAAAACATCAATTGCCAGGATACGAGCGAGCTCCAGGGACACAAACGATGTCTTTTGTTTAGTTTTGTCTCTCCCGTCCGCTGCCAAGTAAGCTGGCAGCCTTCTTCTCGGACAGACATCTCAATCCTTTTCAGTGGGCCAGGAAGCTGGGTAGCTAACCACGCTAATTTAATAACCTGGCGACACGGCTGGCCCCAGACCACTGGGGTCATCGTTAAACTAAACATGAGCGTTACATAAAGGACCTAGTAACAATAGAGGAGTCTTTTATACCCCATGGACAGCTAGAAACGTCTGGCTAGCTAAAGTGAGGCCGCAACTTCACTTACCTCAATTTTATCACCTATCGAGACACTCATTTTCTATTTCATACTCTCCTCAAGCCTGTAGAGTGGGTCAGATTGGTCAAAGCTCTTTATTTTTATTTCACCGAGTAAAGTTCCTCTTCGGTTGCAACGTTGAAAAACACATTTAAATGTTGTATTTTTGTTCCCCTCCAAAATATTTGCTTTTCCTCCATTTTGAAAAGTCCGCCCGTTAAATTCTTGATGACGCAATCACGCCACCTACCAATAGGGAGCTCGCAACACGGAACGTCTCATGCTGGAATTGAGATAAAAGTCCCTCCACTTAAAATACACCAGTAAATTAAAACACATGCGAGGGTAGATTTTACTATAATATTTTTTATGCAAAATAACACGATGAGCTATACAAAAAAAAAACCAACATATTTCAACGTGAAGATGTTTTTATTCGATTCCATCGCCAACTCTCACCACCTGATATGGAAAAAAATGCATGAAATGTAAAAGGACATCTACAGCTCATTCTATATCTAAAATGAACAACCTGGAGCTGGAAGCTTTGCATTTCAATGCTAAGGACTGCACCCTTATATACACACCTACAGATAAATTCAAATTACTAAAATAATATTTACAGGTCCTAGTCAACACACGTCCTTTTGAAAGTGTATTAAATACAAATATATACTGTATATTCATATGTATAAGTATCATTGCATACATATTTGCTCATATTGCTTCAACCATATCGATTGATCAAGCAATAATTGATTCATATATTCAACAGGCTAATGTGGAATACAGTTCACCTCTGGAGAGAACCAGCGCTTTGGATTGCTCAGAATGCAGTAATCACATTATCTTAGGAATAGTACAATTGTTGAAAGTGGGAGCATTATTTCAACTCTTAAGCTACAACTAATTTATATGATGCTATCATGGATGTCTAACCTTGCACCAACCTTCACACAGGGCTGGAACATTCAAAGGGAGCCGGACTCCAGACTGCCAAGTACAACAGAAAACCAACAGGAGAGCAGAATTAAACAAACAGACAATGTGAATACAGCCAACTTAGATGTGGACACAGAGAGCATGATACTGGCTACAGGTTCAGAGTCAGTTGTGTTGGTCAGATGGTGGCATCAGTGGGAAGAACAGCAAGGCTGGATTGGCAGCTGTTTAGTCCACCTCCATTTCTCCAGGGTTTTTTGTCTGTTGGTTGCCCTTGCCATCTGCCCCCTGTGCGGCTGCAGGGCCGTTGTGAGCGCCGTTGTCCTCTGCTGGCTCTTCAGCTTTAGGTTTGGGTCGGTTCACAACAGGATTGCAAATGTCCTCTAGCTCCTGAAAATAAAAATTAAACTATGCATTATCATGGTGCAAAATGCCAAATAATCAATTCCAATAATCAAGATGCTCAGACTATTATCACAATTGTCCCCATGAGCATGGACCTGTTATGGCATGAATTATTTTACTGTTTCACTTAAATTACTTTAAATCTTTTACTGCAGTTTGACTCACCCGAATCTTCTGAATAATCTCTGCTACTTTTACAGCGGGATCCTGAGCGATGGGGAGTTTGCTCTGAGCATTCATTTTGGTATTCATCCAGCTCATTGCTTCACTCATACTCTTCTCCACAGTGCTCATCTCCTCAGCATTCAAATGCTGATAATTCTCATCCTGAAAGTCAAAACATTTTACTGCAATTATTTAGGATTTTATTTTCATTATCACAAGTAAGATTTCTCTGCCTTCTGAGCTTCTTGAATGATTATCACAGTTCATGTAATCAGAACAAATGGTTAATTAATTTCTTAATGGTTAATTAACTTCTTAATCCAGTTTCAATAGATCTAGAAGAAAACCTCATAATGGCTGCCCATCTTATGAAAAGCAACAATGCATATTCATTCATATGCATTCAGGTTGCTGGACATTCATTTTAATATTCTGGTCGGCGTTAGTGATGCTTGACTCTGACTCTTGCCACTAGAGTCGACAGGGTTGACTCCTTGTCTTAAATTTAACTAGGACACTGCCAGAGCCATAGACAGAGATTCATGTCACAAACATAAATAAACAACCTGAATTCTGTTAATATGCTCTGCCTTTTCGTGCTGATGATTCAAACACGATGCTGTTAATAAAATAAAGAGTTGATGAGCCTATTCCAAGCATTGGTGAAGAACTCCAGTCGTAGAGGGCCGTGGTCCAGCATGTTTTGGTGATTTCCCTGCTCAGAAACACCTGGTTCACCTTGCCAGTTAATTGTCAGGTTTAGTGAATGTGTCTGAGGAGGAGAACCATCAAACTTTGCCTTCCAGGACCGGAGTTTGACACCCCTGCATTAGATTATGAAGAGTAGTTGGTCAAGAGTGCACCCTGACCTCCAGTCACATGTGGGTTCAAGAACTGGCCCTTTTAGAGTCAAATTATCACATGTCGACATTATACTGCATGTGCATGTTTACCTTCTGCTTATATGCCTCCACAACTTTCCTAAAGAGCTGGATTTTCCTACCCAGCTCATCAAAAGCTCGTGGTCGGTCTTCATGCTCTCTGTACCGCTCTTCAATGGGCTCACCAAACCTCTACAAAAAACGAATAAAACAAAATTACACCAATCTATGCACAATAGCACATCTATTATTTATTCTACAAATGAACACAGATCGTCTTTTTGCAAAAACACAGAGACAATATAATCATTTTCACTCCAGTATGAACAAGAGCAAAACAGCAACAAAAGCCACAAACTGGGGCTTCTAATTCATATTAAATGCAAGACTAAGCAGTAAGGTAACCTACTTTGAGCTCAGCCAGTTTATCTAGATAGATCTGTTTTTCTTGGTCTTCTCCCTCCTCATATAGCCAGTTCTCTGTATCTTCAAGAATAAGTGTAAGTCTGCTACTCTCCTGCATGGGGAAACAAAACACACAAAGACAACAAAGAAGAATATCAGAACACAGGATATAGCTATTTATAGCCTTATCTTCATGACTGAAACATGATCCCAATTGTAACACTCTGTTCGGTTTATTATGTAAATAAATGACTTACACTGAAAAACTTCTGTTAAATAATTTACATACAGAGTCAAATAATTGGTCTGAAGGAAACAGCTATAAATTATTACAGAGGTGCTTTTCTTACATCATCAGTGATGTATTTCTCATAGATGCCACAAAGTTTGTCTCGCAGATCATACACATACTCCTCCACAGCATTCTTTGCATCATTCCTCTCCTTCTCCAGCTTGTCCTGAACTATCATTCTTCTCTAAAAGGGAAAAAATAAATTACAGTCACAAAGATGGAATAACTGCATGTTCTTTGTCACATGATAGTATTTACAAGTAAGGATATAGGGACTACACACTAACAGACGTGACAGAGCTGAGATATATGACATGATAAAATACAATATCATGGAATTGTTTATTAACAGAAAAGCGTCTATTCCTCTTTTAATGTTTTTGTGACTGTTTATTTGACTGTGGTTTAAAGGCTCACTGAAAAGTGAATTATGAATTTTATGTGTAGCAAATATCAGAATAGTATGCAACGGACATGCCAGTTATACATAGGACACATAGCATGGAAAGCTCACACTTCATTTGTTGAGATCATAATTGACTATTTAACTTATTTCAGAAGGCCTTTTTAGTGGCCAGTCCATATATTTTTATTATTATTATCCAATCAAATATTTGAAATTAAGTTAATTAATAAAATTACATTTAAATGATTAGATAAAATCTTAAACTTCAAGACAGAACTGCAGGACTTGCTGAACAGTGAGAGTTTGCATTTTCTGTGTGCTGTGAATAGAGGTTAAGGGGGAAACTGATACAATGTGTGTATTACAGTGTTTTGATGTGAAAGGTGCTTTTTTGACATATTTGAATGATGAGATTCAGAATAGATTCAGAAATATTCCTAATGCTTTTAATAGGCAGCAAATATCCCAGACATTTAATATCTAAAAACTGAAAACTCACACAAAATGGTTGAAAATATGTCGTCTAATATATCATTTTCTAATAGTTTTGACATGATTTTCATCTAATATGTTTTTTTATTAATATGTTCATGTACATACAGGTGTTGTATGGTATTATTTTCACACTTTTATATCGATCACTATGATACTGAATAAAATGACTGTTACAGTGCTGTATACACTGCGCCCCCTGGTTCTAGTCACAACTATTGTAAAGAAACCGCTTTCTGCAATGCACCATTTCCCATTAAGCCGCTCTGAATGACTTTGCTGAATAGTTGAGTTCTACAGACACTTTGAAAAATCAACATAATTCCTCTTTAAAGCCTCAGTTGGTTCAGCCTTTGGCTGAGGTGAATCAAACTGCAAAACTGAATCAACCTCACCTCCTCTTCCACCAGGCTGTTCAGTAGCTCTCTGTCCAGCTGTCTGGTGGTGTTGGTTAGGATGGGCAAATCAACACTCTTCACCTTAGTTTTGGGCTTGCTGCTGCCCGCCCCCTGCTCCTGCTTTTCAGCAGAAATGCCGTCCTTTAAGCAATCATATGGAGATAACAGCTAAACGTATGTGTAAAGTGTACAACAGGCATGGAAAAACACAGCAAACATCATTGCAAACATACTGCTCATGTAAGTTGTACCTTATTATTAGCACTTGGCGCTTTGCCCTCTTCATTGGGCTGTTCACCTTGGCCCTCCTGGTCCACCTGCATTTTAGTCTGAAACAGAGAAAACATATCAACATAATTAACCCGTGGCTGACTAGGCCAGGCATTCAGCTGAAACTGGCTCTGTTCACTAAGCGCAACTCCCACACGCATATGTTGTATAGATGACACATGGATACTTCTGAAGAACGATATATGCATAATTCTCAAATTCAAGACAAATTCTGCTATTATGGGTGCCTTTCTATTTAACATGCAAATGTCACTTCACAAAGACCATTCATGCACTGATTACATTCACAACAAAGTTCTGCTATTTCAGCAATAGAACAGGAAAGAGAGATGGTATTGATGCATTCTTCTACCTGGTCCTCAGGCCTGCTGTCATTTTGAACAGTGGGGTCTGTCTCCATCTGTACATCCTCCGCTTCTCCCTTCTGCTTCTCAATCAGAGAGGCGCTGCACACACTGATGATGCCATGAACATTTACGCGCACCTTCACTTTAACCTTTGAACTGTCTCCATCAGGCTGGGGCACAACATTCTGGACCGTAAAGTGGCCTATGATGACAGAAAAGGCACTGAGATTAACATATATAAGTACTGTGTTATGCAGGTTAGTGCTGTCGCTATTTATTATGTTATTAAAAGCAATCTACCCATCATTCTGGCTAAACAAAATAACCATGAAATAACAATGATAAAACATGCACAGCTTTAAACAACATACTTTACTAATTACCAAAAATAGCAAAATGCCAACTTATATACAAATATACAGTATATATACAATTCCAGCTACAGGGGGTCCTCGGGTTATGACACAGATTCCTTCCTTCAACCGTGATCTAACCCGAATTTTTTTGTAAGTCGAAACGCACCCTAGTCACTTACTTATTGTAACATAGTTGTAAAATCATAAAAACACAACTAAGCCACAGAAAAAAGAAAATTCCCTGTGCATACCTCCACCACGCAAACAACCTATATAATACGTACAAAAGTAATGGGACGCTGTGTGCTGCGCGCACAATTTATATGAACAAAACTAACGGGGTGCCAACAGGGACTTTAATGACATTCAGATACATAGACTTTCGTATGGAGTTGGTCCCCCTTTGCAGTCTGCAATGCTATAACAAACTAAATAAAACGTGAATGCCCTGCGGTGGCAAATACATTTGGTTTATATTTGATTTGATTACATTAATGTTTACATTGTGATTTACAGAAATATTTGTACTGTAACTGTGTTAAAGGGAAAACTGCTGTTAAACAGTTCCTTATTTAAACGAAGAACTTGCAAACCAAATGTTATTGCACTTTTGTTCATACAGCAGTACAGTAAACCCCCAGTTTACCGTGGATCAGGAGTCGAGGATTCAGTCACACATGGATGTTTTTTGAGACCCTAACTCATAGTTTTACCTGTGGAAAGCCCCACAATAATGCAGAAACTGCAAATATCCTCTGCCTTTTTTGATTTTATGGGGAAATAAATATCTTTTTTCCTGAATGTTTTCACACAAGTGGACCTGGAAGGTGGGGGATTACTGTATTTTAAAAATAAAAGTGTGCAATACACTACCTTTGAATTAATTATTTAATTTTGCATATCACAACAAAGTAAACCATGCCATTAATTGCTATTAAAAATTGTATAATTACACAGGATTTAAAAGAATGCACCTAAGTGGTTAAAATATGCATTAACATTTTATAATTAAAATATATAGTAACAGTGACCGCTTATTAGCTGTGTAAAGGCCAAATTGTGTCTATCTTCATAAAGAAGTAACGTAAGAAGAATAAACATTGCTCCAGAAGCAAATATGATAACTCTTGTGGGAGTCTCATAGGACTGGAAATCTCAGTCCTAATTACTAGACAGGTGATAAACTCTGACACTGTTGCTCTACACCTCTGAGGCTATCTATTTTTAGCCCATCTGTTTCAGCTGCTCTGTTACAGCAGTCAGTGCTGTCAGTGGGATAGTATATATAAAGGTTAAATTCAGCTTTAATATCCCAATACACATCTTACCTATTCTGCTACCTGGGTAGGGCAAATCCTGTGGTGAGCTGTAAAACGCCTCCAGGTCAAAAGGCTCTTTCTTGTGGAAAGTGATGACTTTGGAGAAAGGTGCTGCATGGTTCTTACTGTACACCTCGCATTCTCTTAAAAAAAAGAAAAAGGAAGAGGGAGATCAGCAAAGACACTGATTTGGCTTGTAAACGACTGCAAAAACAGTTTCAAGGTTCACCAATTCAGCTTTGTCAACATTAGCGTTCTTTTTCTGTACCCCACAACTCACACATGGGATAGTAATCTGTTTCTGACAACGAACATCACACCTCAGAATGTGAATTCAAATTGGATGACACATTCAGAATTTTTTTATTTGTATTTTTGTCAGCAGCTGCGGCAAGACATGACTAATCCTTTTGAGGAACTGCACAACACCACCAATGGCTAAGAAAAGATAAGGTTAATCTCATAATGATGCAAAATAGCTTTCAGTATAACTTCACTATATAATAAAAAAGTAAGGTGCGAAATACCGCATAATAAGTGATTGATTTGAAGCACGGTATAGACTAGAAAGCCGCCTACCCTACACCCTCGTCCGTGGGAGACTTCCAGCGAAGAGTGATAGGGAAGGGGACCACATCAGTGATAGAAAACTCACGGACCTTGAAAGCTGGGGACAAGATTGCACACTACACACACAAAAACACACACACAGATAAACATACATGTATATATGCACATATAGGTGCTATTACACCACACTACATGCTTGTCATATTTTCAGACACAGAAAAATTTGGGGTTTTTTTTAACGCTCGTTTAATCTCATCCATTCCCGCTCCCCCTCCACGCCACCCCTAAAGCACCACATTACTGCTATAAATCGACCCTTCAGCCCCCCTCCTCAAAAAACCCTACACTACATAGCTTGTCATTAGCTTGCCTTTAATTTGACCCATAGAATAACCCATAGATTAAAAACAACTGGCCAAAACTGGCTTACATACAAAAAAAAGAGGCAAATATGCAAATATTTATATTGCAAGGCTCATATGTTAATCCTTGTAGGATATTTAGTAAGTAATGACTACAGATTCTATAACAAAAGTAAATGAAATATCTGCATATAACCTGTAGAGCACATCCTCTTGCCACCGCTTCATCTGCGTTCAGAGTGGTACTGATGTCTTTAGAGAAGAACTTGGAAATTCTCTCTTTAATGGCTGGAATCCTAGTGGCTCCACCAACAACTTCAACAGCATAGATCTCATCTCTGCTTAGCTCTGCAACATAAAGGAAAACCATTACTCATGATGAGCTTCTACTCGACCACAAGCTGTCTGAGTAGAATCGTTCATTGTAACTTACTTGACTGGTCCATGACTGCTTTCAGTGGTGCTTCCACTCTCATCAGAAGGTGAGCAGACATCTCCTCAAACTGGCCCCTGTAAAATCAGAGCAACTCAAGTATCAGAATATAAAGAGCCACATCTAGAACCACAGTTATTGTAGGGGTGGGTGACATCATGAAGTGTCCTGGCTGTGAGGTCTGGTGAACCTTCGACTCGACAGAGGAGAAGCAAATCCCCAGAGTACTAGGGCTCTGGATTCAAAGAGGGTGTTTGAGTTAGGAAACAGGTGTGCTCATTAAGAGCGGTACGGGTGAGTGAGAGTGAGTGAATGGAAACAGCTGAGCTCAGGAATAAGCTGAATGAGAGTGGGATGTGATTGGCTGTGTGAATGGTTAAAGTCCGGTCGAACCAAAACAGTGGTGCGGGTTCACCGACATACTGGGGGTAGTAGGGAAACAGAGAGGAAGGGATAGGATCTCTTGCCTACGAGTACAAACTGAGAAAGAAAACGTACCGCCCGGTGGTTACACCGGTGCTGGGAAGAGACGGGGTTGTGTTCGGTGTTCTCTTATGTTTCAGGAGACATCCACGGAAGAGAGTTCCATGAGGGCACCGTGGCTGAAAAGCGTGTGGCAAGCTTCTCTGACTGTGTTCTATCTATGCTCTCTCCCTCTCTCCTCTGTGTTATACAGGAGTAGCAGAGCGCGGGGATACGGTCGGTGCTCGGCCCGACGGTGCTTTTCCCGTTAAGCTATTGACGCCGCCCATCTGCACAGTGCAGACGGGGGCACGCCTTGGAACTTCAGCAAAGGAGTGAATGAAGGACTTTCAATCCTCAGAGCAAGCCGGCTGGCTTGAGAGTGTCATTTGAGTTGAACTGTTTCTGTTCTGTTTAATAAATACAGCCTATCGGAATCCCTGCTGCATGCTACTGTGTTACTCCCCCTGCAGACATGACACTGGCATTATATTTTTGTCATATTATCCAACCTCAAAGGGGTATCTTTTTGTAATACTGCCACTGGGAATCTCAACAAGAATAATACAAAATCCTGACTGGTCACTCATGCAAAGGCTAATAAAAACAAATGTGGTATTCAGATACCTAGCCGCAACATCACCAACATCACTTTTCCAAACAGACCGCCATCAATTATCTGCCCCCAAATTCCTTGTACTTTCTATAAAGTCCATACTATCATCAATAAACATCATCAGGAGGGGAAGGTCTCCCCAAAAATGAGATTTTACTATTAATTATTATGCCTTACCTGTTCATCTTCCCAGTGACGTCAATGTCATTCATAAAGCATTCAATGTTGAGGGGTAGCTCTGATGAGTTTGCACTCATGAGCTTCTTCAGCTTCTCACACTCCTGGTAGAGCCTCAGCAGGGCACGAGGGTTCTCCTTCACATTTAACTTGTAACGACCCTTAAACTCCTCACAGAAATATTCTACCAATACTTCATCAAAGTTATGTCCACCCAAATATGGGTCAAATGCTGTTGCTAACACCTGTAGAAAAGTAAAAAAAAATGCATGAAACTTTGCACAAATAGAACCATGCAGCACATCAAGTGTTAAGAGCTCTTCTAAAATACTATTATTACTTACAAAGAAAGTGCTCTTAACTCATAAGGCTATGACTAACCTTCAGTTTCCCTTTGTTGAACGAGGTGATTGAAACTTGGTAAGATGAGTGACCAATGTCCACAAACACTACGTTACGAGGCTTTTCATCTGGGTTTGGCAGATCTTGTTTATAGATGCCATATGCCAAGGCCACTGAAACAAGAAACAAGCATCTGAAGTGAGTTGTCCATTTCTATCTTGGATTTTAATAGAAATATAATAGTAAAGCATTTTAGCACACTATGTGTTCAGTGATATAAACAAACAAAAGGAAAAAACAGTAACAGAAACTGGGGTATCTCCACCTCTAAGTGGTACAATTTGTATTCTTTAAGTTTCTGCTGTTTATTTGATTGTAATAAATGTGAAACAGGCAACTGGCAATAATATTATGTCAGTAAAGCACTGTTAAACTAAAAGTTGGATATAAACTGAAATACAAAACATAAATATACATTTATATTTCCCTGTGTTTTATGCTCCACTATTCAAGATTGACCACATGTTCTACAGCTGGAAACATTAGGTTGTGCACTCAGATTTGTGAGCACGAAAAAGCAATCAATGGTAAACCAAAACCTTTCCCAGTCTTTTTATAATCTAACTGTCTGTCAGTGAGCAATTCAAATTCATTGCTCTAGATAAGATAGCCGGAGGTGACAGCGCTGTCCCTGGTGCTGAAAAAAGATGACGATATAATGATAAAACAATCTCAACAATTTAGAGAGTGCTGTCCATGCCCATCCATGAAGAGCATTTCCTCTTGAACCACTTAACATTTTTTTTTAGTGTCAGACTAAAGGACATCCCAACTAAAAAAATAACACAGACACTCAATATACTCAACTACAACAATGGTGGCCAGTTCCTGTCCTGGAGGGCCCATGCCCAGCACAGTTTGATGATTACCCTGCTCAAACCCACCTGGTTCAACTAACCTGTTAATTGCCAGTAGTGAGTATGAGTGAGTGAGAGGTAGTGAGTGTGTTTGAGGAGGGAACTACCAAACTGTCCTGAATGCTGACCCTGCAGAACTGGGCATCCCTACTGTTTAATGTCAGTACCCTGGACAGCACCATGTCATAAATATAAACTTGTGTTGGCCAATTTGGTGGTGTTCTACTCATGAAGATTCCTCACAGGATGCAGAACTCACATCTTCCCTCACATGGCTGACTGATAAAAGGCTACAGCTAAAGAGATGACACAATCATTTTGATTGCTTCATGCTTCTTTTTTCCACACAAACCTGCGGTGGTGTCATTAATCAGTCTCAAGCAGTTCAGGCCAGCAATTTGACAGGCATCCATCAGAGACCTTCGCTCCGCATCAGTAAAGAAGCTGGGCACCTTCATAATAAAATGAAATAAATAAATCAAATGAATTAATAAGTAAAGTAATGCATTTAATTTACTTAACTGCAATATGCTCAGCATTTCTAGACCCAATAAAATGGATTATAATATATATTACAACTGTAGCCAACAATACAATTGTGTTGGTGTGATATTTTATTCATGTGGGATTAAATTACACATTTTAGTTTAGTAAATTGAAAGGATCTCTTTTTTCAGTGAGGAAAACATGTCTTTGGAACCACTTACAGAAATTACGCAGTCAACAACTTGCTTCTTCAGGGCACTCTCAGAAGTCTCTTTCAGCTTAGTCAGCAACATGGCTGTCACCTGCTCAATGGTGAACACCTTATCCTCATTCAGATACCGAACCTACAAAAACAGTTTGGCAGCTTTCCATTAGCACTACACACTTCAAAACATGGCCTTCTCTATTTCAAAACTGCATATTAACTCTCTAGATCTCCGGACAACAAACAGTGCCAGACTGAACACAGTACGATAAAGCTGGAACATTTGTTTCCACTGAGGTTGAGGTAGAGCATTTACATAGTGATGGAACAAGACGAGGAAGAGGGGAGGGGCTGGAAACCTTACCTTTACCCCAGCGCTGCCATTGGCCAACTTGTGAAGGCTGTAAGGCAACTTGGCTCTCTCGCTTTGAACAAAAGGGTCGTCAAATGCCCGACCATGGAACTTCTTAAATCCATGGACAGTGTTCTTAAAGTTTGTTATCATCTGTAGGGTGAAATGCATTCTGCTCAGTACGTTACCCTATGTTACTACCAAACTCCACCACCTAAAGGATATAGCATATCTGGTTAAAAAATACTAAAAAATACTATGTAAAATATTTGCCTCTGTACCTGACTCTTAGCAGCATTTCCAATGGTTCGGTTTTTAGCTGCCAAAGAAACACAGGCCCTGGGGGGAAAATAAGCCGTTCATTAATTTATCAGTGAGATTACACCTGTCATACTGAAGTACACAAGAGACATTGTATCCATGCACTGTTGGCCCAGGATTGACAATGCCCCCTGAGTGAGGTGAGGGTGCGTGACAGGACCTGGGACAGGATCATTTGTGTTGTTTTCACAAGCTTTGGTCAAAAAGAGGTCAAAGAAATGCAGTGTGTTTTGTAACAGTAACCCACTATACTGGGAGCTTGCTGGAGACCTGATTAAGGCAATAAGGCAAGTTCATCTTAAAAACTTCACTGAGACAGTGACACACAATACACTAGTGGTGTTCGAAAACAGCCCTGCAGAGTCAGAGACCAGGGAAATCCCTCAACTGTGCTGGACCCTCCCTGACCAGCACTGAATAGACTTGCTATTCACTATCTGAACACTGTGAATACTCTGTAAAGACAAAAGAAATCACATTGATGTGATATCACAGTCTTGTCTGGGAACACCGCAATTTGTTTTAACCAGCAGCTGACATTTACAATGTGTGAATATCTAATTATGAATGGATATGGCCCCAATATTATTTGGAATAAATAAGGCTTACAGAAATGTGCCTTGAAATTAAGCATGCTTTTTCCTTCTCCCATTTTGGTACTATTTTAGAAATACAAGGTGTGTCAGCATGGTGACGATAACCTATTCACTCACACAATCCACACCCATTTATAGTCACCTACAATGCATTGAATTAGTCATGATTCAGAGGAGGGCAAACTTCAAACATCGTGACAACCTACCACAGTAAACCACAGTCTTTTCTAAACACTATTTAACTTTTCAAAGGACTTTAATAGCTCTGTAGCTATTCAACCATACAAAAATAAGACTTGATGCAGGACAAATAGTCATCATGCAGTATTTTTCTGCATCTCTGTGAATTTCTATGTGCATTTATGCTTCAAAAAAGCAACTGTAAAAAACAAGACCCGTTGGTCCTGCATCCAGTGTGAAAGGTTTGTCATATAAAGAAGCACATCCATCTGCAGGCAGTGTAAAGGCAGGGACACGTGTTTCCTCCGGGCATTTAAGTCTGCATTTTTTGGGGTTGCTAAGGCAGGGCCAGAAACCCCCCATCCAGTCACGTGTCATTCATGACTCGGACATTTCTCATTTGTCCCAATGAATGATGACATTTCAGCTTAAACAAACTCTCTTGGTTGTAAGAAAACTGTCAGAACCACCTACTATTTGATCAGCCCCTTGTGATTCTAGTATAAAGACAGCATCAACGAGACAAAATGAATCCAAATTCCCAGATCCAACAACCTACGGTGTTTTTTCAACACCCACAACAGTCATTGACGTCCAGCTGCACAGAAATTAAACAAAGTAAGAGAGAAATCAACACTGAGATTTGGTGTGTGGGACAGAAAAGCATCACCAAGGTAACAAGGGTTGATCCACGGTCAGGGCGTAGCAAGCTCTTACTCCTGCGAGTCCAAATACCATGGAAAACACTGGCGCTGCTAGAAAATTCAAATGTAATCGGAATTGTTGGCCGTGTAGCGATGACCTACAAAATGTAAGGCACTGCAGTGTCTAATAGGAAAAGACTAACGTCGAGACTATGACGCTATAGACCAGGGAACAAAAATGTGAGTAGATTTGCCAGCTCGGCAGAAGCAAACATTGCGTAACAAAACACAGCATCGTTTTTTCCAGTGATGGCAATATACTAGGCTGTACTTACGGAGTGCATCTGTCACTGTACTCATTAGCAATGGTTTCAATGCCTCCACTCCTGGCAACAGCGATGTAACAGTTCTGAAAACCCACATCAAAACCTACCACAGACATATTCGAGCGAGAAAGTATTTTTTTTATTTATTTTCTTGTCACTTCCAGTTGCCTTTCTTTCTGTCTTTTTAAGTCCAGCTGACAACAACCCACCACCCCTAATCTAAAAAAAAATGTGTGACTACCGTTATTTCTACAACCCAGCTAAGAGCCCACTAGCTATTATGTAAGCCAGGCTTTTTATAGCCAACTCTTTCACACTAATCCTAGCAGAGGACGGTTCTACTGCATTCTTGCAGCCTGCACGGGTCTATTCAGCCGGCCGTGTGGACAAACCTTCTCAGGCTGGGGACTGGACGAGCCTGAAGCCCCGCCTCCCGAATTATTGGATTGGTCACTCCACACCAAAAGAACGCCCTGATTGGTGCAGCGCGCCAGCTAAGGAGGAAAAATCTAGAAGCTCGAAAGAGAGGCAAGGCAGCCTACGTCACGAGGGATGACCAGGCAGAGGAGCGACCAATGAGGGACGACCGAACTCTGACATCAGGCCAACTGATATAGATTGTTGATAATAATATTGTTAATAATAACAACATTAATAAAATAACAAAATGTTATATATACACATACATATATGAATGAAAGCAGTTGGTGGACTGGTGGTTAGGGAGTTGCCCCTGTGATCAGAAGGAAGTGGATCCCAGCACAGGCAGTGGCACCACTGAGGTACCTCTAAGCAAAGTGCTCCCTGGGCGCCACCCCAGAGTCTAGTGAATTGTTCCAACTGTGTGCTGTGGTGTGACCATAAGGGATCACTTAACTTTATATTATGAGATAAGAAGATCATTATTTATCCTGAGGAAAATTATTGTGTTCTTAGAATGCTCAATGCAACAAGAAACAATGGAACATAATAAGAAAAAAAAGACAGATAATGAAATATAGTGCAACACATTGCCAAGACCAATTCCATGAGTGTAGCAAACAACACTGTAATACTGACATTAATGTATGTAAAGATGTAGAGTACTGTACAAGCAGATCAGTAATGCAAAAGAGTTTATGAAAGTGTCTTGGTGTGAATGCAATGAAAATAAATGCAATAAAATGCAGTAGATGAAAACAACAGCAGATGATATGCAAGCGGCTGAATGATAAGCAATAAAAAATAAGTGCAATAAAACAGAAGCAGATGATATGGTAATGAGATTAACATTTAATAACATTCAATCAATTCATAGATTAAACAGCTAAGTTTTATATTGCACAAATCCAATTCAGAGCAGAATAATGACTTATGAAAACCTACAAAGTTCCCCTACAGAATGGGGGGAATTAAACAGCCTTATGGCCACAGATAGAAAGGATTATATTATATTATATTATATTATATTATATTATATTATATTATATTATATTATATTATATTATATTATGTTATGTTATATTTAATTATACTCTATTATATCAATTACTTTACTGTGTTTTAAATGGCCCTGTTGATTTTCTGTCATGTTTCTTGGATTTTACTACTTTCTGGTTTTAAATGCTGGTCACGCTTATGCAAACAGTTATATAATATAGTTATGCAGTCTAGTGATTCTGCTGCACTGTCACACTTGATTCAGGTAGAAGAGCTGGAGAGAGGTGGTGGTCAGGATTGTGATTGTGACCTTATTGACAATGTTCTGATCTCTTTTGATCCGGTTCAGAAAATCACACGGTTCTGATACCTCGGTGAGCAAGATGCTCGTCTCTGAAATAAGTTGGATCGCACCTGGGACCAGTAAATAACCTGACAAGCCAAGTAGGGATGCAATGTTTTCTGGGTTGGGAAGATGAAAAACTTTTATTTTGAAATTGTTCTGGCTACGAGAGTGACGTTCCAGGTGGGGAATGGGGAAGTGGAGCTGTGATGTGTTGTTTTGGTAGCACCCATCTCCATTTCTCTTGTTAAGCTGAGGCTCTCAGAATGGGGCTTTTTGGGAAAACAAACGAAAAACCACCCAAAGACCTGGTAAGCGAGTGTACAGTCTTCTGTAGCTCCTGTATTGTCAGTGCTGTTGTGTGTATAAGTCTACAAACCGGGAGATAGCAATAGCATTATTAGCCCTTTCGTGTGTGAACGTAATTTAGCTCTCTTTAACTACTTCACAGTAAAGTCAATTAGGGGTTTTTTTGTTTTTTTTTTATTTACCAACGTATAGCGTTAAAGTACGTATGTGACACACCCAATGTCGTATAATTATCACTGTTGTCGAAGTTGTTCAGTTGGTTAATGTTGAGTGAGCTAACTCTCTGACAGGTGGGCAGTTGGAAGAAAGTTGATGTTAACTCGTGTGATGTACGATGACAAGCTGTATTCACATATTCCTCGTCTTAGCTGAATCAGACTGGGTTTTATTATCTGCCTTGTTGGTCAAATGAGTATGTATTTTTAATAGTAATAATTAGTGTTATCTCAGTTTTGCACAACAGGCGTTTTGTATCAGTACAGCAGTTCATTGGTGAATATTCACTTATTGCCTTCACTTTAAAGGTGGCCTATATTTGTGGAAATCAATGATTTCTTATACTTCTCTCTATAGATCAATGAGTGGTCACTGAAAATAAGGAAAGAAATGCGGGTGATTGACAGACAAATCCGAGGTGTGTTATTAGATGATCTCATATATATGTAATGCATACTGCATGTAATTCAAATTGTAAAAATGTGGCAAAATTAAAACTACATGTTCTCTGGACTTAAAATAACTGCTATGTTCTTTTATTATTTCAAAGACATTCAGAGGGAGGAGGAAAAAGTGAAGAGATCGATCAAAGATGCAGCTAAGAAGGGACAGAAGGATGTATGCATCATTCTCGCCAAAGAGATGATTCAGTCAAAAAAGGCCATCAGCAAACTTTATACGTCCAAAGCCCAAATGAGCTCTGTGCTTCTCAGTATGAAGAATCAGTTATGTAAGTATGAAATAACCTTTGTATAGATGGAGTGTCATTGATGTTAGACTGATAATTACATTTTTATAATTAAATTAAATTTATTTTTTTGCCACTGTGTGTGAGCACTAGACTTCTCAGCAAAATCATACTGAACACTTATAGTGATCATATAATGTGTCCCTGTGTTTATGTATCCTAACAGCTGTTCTCAGAGTGGCTGGTGCACTACAGAAAAGCACAGAAGTTATGAAGGCTATGCAGAGCCTGGTCAAAGTCCCTGAGATTCAGGCTACCATGAGGGAACTCTCAAAGGAGATGATGAAGGTTTGACCTGCTGACCAGAACTTTAAAAAGTAGACTTGCCCAAATCTGATCCTGGAGAAAATCTGGTAATGAACTGAAGTTGTATCTGAGCAGGAAAATATCCAAACTGTGTGATACTCTGCCCCTCCAGTACCAGAGATGGTCAGTTCTGCCATAAAGCATAGATTTTGTGTGCTCAACATCTAAAATAATCCCTGCATGTTGTTTAGGCTGGTATTATAGAAGAAATGCTGGAAGACACATTTGAGAGCATGGAGGATGGGGAGGAAATGGAAGAAGCGGCAGAGGCTGAGATTGATAGGATCCTTTTTGAGATCACAGCTGGTGAGAAACCATAAACCATGTGCACAGATTTCTTCATCTCAGTTTCAAAATATTTACTCCTCTCCGCAGGATTTTCATATAGCTTTGCTGTTATTGAGATTAAACAATATTGTCTTTCTCATGTATTCATGATATTTATAAACCCCCATTTAAGCCTGCATTTGACATAAATCGTCATCTTAACTATCAGCATCTGATGAAGTGTTTTTTGTTTTGGTTAATTATAGGCGCTCTTGGAAAAGCTCCCAGCAAAGTCACAGAACCTTTTCCTGACCCAGAGCCTGAGGAAGAGCGTGGTGCTGCAGCGGCTTCAGAGGACGAAGAAGACATTGAAGAAATGCAGTCCAGATTAGCAGCACTGAGGAGCTAAAAGACCATATCTTCTCCCCTCTTTGTCTACTCTAAAGCACTATAGGCATAGACCTCATCACAGTTAGACTGAATTGTTTTCTATTGTCTTGTTTTTACAGCCAGTCATAATTTCACACAGAAAGCTAGATCTGGCTATGGAGTAAAAAGCATTGCCTCATGGTTAAATTAACTGTAAGCATTTTTGAGCAGTGTAGTTATGGGTACAGGATCATTTAATTATCTTTGCTTTCAAATGGCATCAACGCATCTGTGATTCCTGCTTTAAACTGTAATATCAGTTTTAAACATGATGAATCTATGCCTATAGCTGTGCAACACGCACAAGGATCTGTTTTAGAGTGCAGTCATTTTGCTGTTGGTCTTTGTATTTCTGTCTTGGTATCTTTACTGTGGTTTCTCAAGCCTTAGTTAAAGTCTAAAGTGAATGCTTTTTCTCTTTACAACCATTCACCTGTTTGGCTTTACTGAGTAAGAGAAATTCGTAATAGCCGCTTTATACAAATATTGTACAAACATATATGTACTGATGAGTGTATATACATGATTTTTGAAAGTAAAGGCCTCCTAGACGTCTAACAGGCTGGTGGGAGGGATGATGAAAGCCACGGAACATTGTTCTGACTACTGTAGCTGTATAGCTTTCACACCAGGCCCCTGCACCAGAGCCAACGTTCATAAAGTGTGGAAAGAGTGGAAGCTCACTTCTAACTGACTGTAAATTCAAATTTTGCACTTAGGAATGGCATTTATTAATGAAAAATGTACAGTCAAAATTTGGTTTCATAGGGTGGAGTTTCTTGGATCAATTGCTGGTAAAATCCAGGGAAATATTGACCTGTTTAACCGCATGCAAAACTGTGTCATTGTAACTGATATTAACTGTTTATACCTACATAACAATGTGTCATCTCTCAGTGTGTTATTATTGGAAAATAGGCTTACTGGTACTGGTAGAAGTCGATTATACTTCTGATGCTGAGTGGCCTTCTAGTGCCTCATGTAAAAATGACTAATCTTACTCCTGACTTCACTGTTAAAATTTTAATGGGTCCTGGCCCTGTGCTTCAGTTCTACCACTGTTTCTGTTGCATATCCGGATTCAGCTTGTATTTTTGAATTGGTTCTATATCATTTTGCTTGTTTGTGTTTGTTAAATGTATAAGGAATATTTCACAGTTGCTTTGTAAAACACTAGCAGTGACGACTTTGCGGTGTGAGACTGAGTTGCTGCAAACACTATGGATTTTGTCAGCAAGTGCTGTATTATGTATCTGATATACACTGATCAGCCACAAGATAAAATTTACAGGTGAATTGAATGACATTGATTACATCTCAGAGTATCACTCATACTGTGGCACCTATCAAGGGGTGGGATATGTCAGGCAGCAAGTGAACAGTCAATTCCTGAAGTTAGTCTGTTGGAAGCAAGAAAAATGAGCAAAGAGCAATCAGGGGGTCTATGCTGTCCCCTGCCCCCTGCCCCCTGTCCCCTGCCAAAAATGTCTACAATGTGTTTGTGAGCATCAGAAATGTACTACAGAGCAATGTAAGAAGATGGACTGATCGGATGAATCACATTTTCTTTTATCACATATGGAGGCGTTGTGGAACCAAGGTGCACTATGGGAAGAAAACAAACCTACAGAGGCAGTGCCAGGTTTAGGGAATGTGAGTAGAAGAACCATCAAACAGTGCTGGCCTCCAGGACCAGAGTTTGACATCCCTGTGCTAGGAGATCTTGGGTCCTGGCATTCATGTGGATGTTATTTTTGACACATCCCTCCCACCTTATTATTTTAAACCAAGTACACTCCTTCATGGAAATAGCATTCTCTAATAGCAGTTGCCTCTTTCAGTAGGATAATGTACAAACTGCAAAAAATACGTTGGAAGGAATGGAGGAATCCTACAAAGTTAATGACTTGTACTCCATATTCCCCCAAACCTCAATCCCATTGAAAATTTGTGAGTGATTCAGTACAAAGTACTGTGATCCATGGAGGCCCACTTTGTCACTTAGAGGGCTCAGGGTCTCATTTAGTCCTGACTGGTCAGAGCTGTTTTGGCAGCAGGACAGGGGTCTACACAATAATAGGCTGGTGGATATAATGCCATGACTGATTGGTGTAAACACACTAATGTTTGATAACATAGCAAACTTATTAGCGTGAGTCTCTTAAACACATTTGTGTTCTAAGTTTGTTCACTTGAAATGTAATCAACAAGGACAGTAGTTCACACTTGTGAGGAATCTACACAAATCCAGGCTTGTTACCTGTGAAGAAATGTATGTAAAACGTGAAGCATACTTTGAGATGAAATTAAAGGGGTTTTTCATTTTGATTCACAGATCTAAGAAAACATTTAAATCCCCAAGTAAAAAGACAATAAATGAAAGTCTTTGTTGTTAACTTTCTGTCCTTACATCATTTGTTTCCGACCTCATTCAGTTGAACCATCATGGGACCCGCAAGATTAATTTACCTTACACATTGTGTGTAAGGTAACCAGAGCTTCACTTTTCTCTTTGGGTTTTTAGGTAGGTCACATCCACAGAGGGTTAGCTTTTCATGGCCCTTCAAAAGTTTTTGCTGAAGAATCTCACTGGTCAAGATGTGCTTTACACTTTCATGCAGATGGGAAACTGGCAGACTGGTTGCCTTTGCTTGTGTGTTTTTGTTACAATTCTTTGTAGTTTCTAAAGGATGGTGGGTGGTGGTTCCATCAGTGACTTAAAAAAAACTCCCTCAGAGCTGACAGTCACAGCTTGTGCGCCTTTCTTAAGGGGGAATTACACCCACTTTTCTAAATGTCTATAGTTGAAGTCATTCAGTCTCTATACTGAATGATTTAAATGCAGGTGTGCAGAAGCATTTTTAATGTTGGGGTGGGGGGACATCTATTGGAGGCGGGTGCTGGGAGGGGTGTGCGCGCACGTCTTGCCTTTTGTCCGGGAAACAAAAAGTCAGGGAGGACGAAACAATAATTTTGAAAAGTGGGGAGGATATGTCCCACCCTGCTATACTGGTTTCGGTACCCATGTTTACATGTCAATTACAGAGAATCTTACAGAGAATCTTATTGGTTGGATTCTCTGTAGTGGTGGTGATGGGAATCAGAGGTTGTGATGGGTGCTACACAAATATAGCCAATTGATAATGTTGGTAATGTTATAAAAATGATAACAGGATACTGTTTTGCATTTTACAGAGGTCAAACCGTTACTTTCATGCATTCCTTACCACCACATACATTACTTGGACAAAAGTACTAGGACGCCTGGCCATTACACCCACAGGGACTTTAATTACTTTGTATTAACAAACAGACTTTATAACAGTGCAGCAATAACAGCTTCCACTCTTCTTGGAAGGCTTTCCAAAAGATTCCAAGAGTTTCTGTGGGGAATTCGTGCCCATTAATTCTGTAGAACATTTATAAGATCAGACACTGTTGTTGAATAAGAAAGACCTGACTCGCAATCTCTGTTCCAGTTCATCCCAAAGGTGTTGGATCGGGTTGAGGTCAGGGCTCTGAGTGGGCGAGTCAAGTTCTTCCTCAGCAAACTTGTCTTTATGGAGCTTGCTTTGTGCACTGGGACACAGTCAGGCTGGAATAGAAAAGGTTCTTCCACAAAGCATGGTGTTGTCCAAAATATATCGTATGCTGAAACATTAGGATGCCCTTTCACTGGAGGCAAGGGACTGCCCAAATTCAATAATTATGTTTAGGTTTCTCTAGAATAAAATACGTCTCACACCAATGTACATGACTTTGTTTACATTTTTATGATTTGAATCATGCAAGAATTTAAAAACAGGGATGGAATTTCCCTTTCAGAAGTGCACCATTGGTTTTCATTAGTGCAGCACCTACAGTAATGACAGTGTGGGGGTTTAGGGGTCGTCCAGATTTAACACGATGGCGCTGCTCTTCTCCACGTCACGTGTTCGATCGATCGGTTCGTTTTCCTCAAAACTCGACACGTCAAATATCAAAGCGCGCGTGAACGACGCCGCCAGGGCGCGTGCGCCGGAACGCCTGGTAACAGGCAGCAGAGGAGAAGGAAACTCCTCCCTACTGACAACAAGCTCTCCAGCCTTCAGCGAGATGGTCTCCTGGATTATTTCTAGGCTTGTGGTGTAAGTCATTTGTTTTCACTTCTGTTTTAAAAATTGTGTTTTCTTCTTCCACGGACATGCATCTTTAATTTTTTGCATACGCATATTACGGCTTTCTCTCTCTGATTCTCTCTCTCTATCTGTCTCACTGTCTGTAGCGCAAGGTGTCCGTTTTTCAGGAGCTTTGCCTTTAGCCTGAATTCTAGGGAGATGCGAGTCATGACGTGACGCGCCAGGCCAGATCGAGCCAGGGCTATGTGTGTGTGTGTATAT
>JBBJLR010000001.1:32359862-32378787 GCA_037577145.1 Brachypetersius gabonensis
ATTTTTTTAACGACCAAGAGCTTCTTAGTGAAGCACCACAGCCCCGATAGTCGATCCCACTATTGAAGTGAGACAGACAGTCTAGGCTGTGATATCGAACCGTATGAATAAAGGCCAGACAAAGGCGCGTGACGTGATCTGTCCAATTATTCATTCGTACGTAGCTGGATTTCTCTCAAGAATATTCCATTTGTGCGTCTTAAGACCTCTTTCCCATGTGCATGTTTAATAAATAGGAATAACCTAAGCATTTATAAGTCTTGTCACAATACAGTGGGTCACTGTGGGTCAGCCACTTGGTATCTCTTACACAGAAAACAATGGGATGGGTCAACTGTCTCAATCACTGAGTTAGGAGGCGATACTTTAAATAATAAACTGATTTTATAATCTGCTGAAACGAATCCTAGTCTGCGCATCAAATTGCTCCCCTTATTTTCAATGTATGTTCAATAATGTGCTCAGGATGTTTTAGTAACACCTCAAAATAGAGATTCAATTAAATTTAGATTTCAGTGTCCAATTACATTGCACAGGCTAGATTTTGCAGGGCACTGGATAGTCCTTAGACACTAAATTTAGCCCACATAATGTGGCATTTAGGGTGGCAAACTCCATATGTCCCTAAGTCGCCACTCTGAAGCTGAAAAGGTTTGTTTGGGCCAGTGTGTTTTGGGGAAGCATGTGTGTGTGTGTTTGAGGCTCTTGGACAGCTCATATGTAGGTCGGTCATTTGATCAGGTCAGACGCGCGCAGCTGTTGCTGAGCTGTTAGGCCTGAAAGAGGACTCGTGAAAAGAAATGCCTGAACACAGGTGCAGGTTGCCTGACTTCTTCTGGAGCTTTCTTGCTTCTTTAAGTGGCTCTGCCTTGCCTCGCTTCTTAGTCTGAGCCAAGCCCCCTTCGGTTCTGTTTCCTTTGCTTGGTATGTTTCAGTGCGTCTATGAGTTATGCTCATTTGGCCGTGGGTGCTATTTTTGTCAAGCATGCAGAATGTAAACTTGGAAAATAATCAGGGTCGTACAGTCCTGCTTGGCCTACACACTGCAGCCTGCAGTGAGATCTACAACAGAGACTTAGAAGAAGCTTGTAGATGCTTTGTTCTGGCTCCTTTTTTAATGTGAAAAGAAACATGAATTAACAAGGTGGTTATAACTGCTTGATATCGATTTCAGGTTGACTTTAAGGGGTTAAGTTGTTTTGAAGTCTTTGACATTCAGATGGTGATGAATCAATATGAGCTCATGTTGGTCTTCCTTTGTGTTTGACAGGCTCATATTTGGGACCCTTTATCCTGCATACTCTTCATATAAAGCTGTTAAATCAAAAGATGTGAGAGAATATGTGAGTATCAGCCACATAATATACCTTTGCATCATCCGTACCCATTATCCGTACAGCACCATCTTATGTAAACATGAGTCTGCCGGCACATCCACATGTTAATGATGTTCGTATTTTTATGTTAATATATTTTTAAATCTTTTTAACAGGTAAAATGGATGATGTATTGGATAATATTTGCATTATTCACTACAGCTGAAGTGATCACAGATATATTTTTATGCTGGTAAGTGGTGAATGTGTTGTTTATGCCTGATGGTAAAGGCCTGACAATCCTGACACTCAGGCATATGACTCATCTCTTTTGTCTTTGAAGGCTTCCGTTCTACTATGAGCTTAAAATTGCCTTCGTGGTGTGGTTACTTTCACCCTACACTAAAGGATCCAGTGTGCTTTATAGGAAATTTGTCCACCCCACATTGTCTTCGAAAGAAAAGGTAAGCTTTTTATGCGTACGGCTAATTGTTTTCTTTTAGCGTAATTTTAGATGTTTTAGGCCCCATACAGATAATTACAAAGCGTCACGCTTTAAAGATGACGAAGCTGAGAGAAAATAAAATGTACTTTAGAGGGCTTTTGCAGACAGCTGCAGACTGAGTAGGGATTGTGCAAAACAGACAGTTTTGTAGGTTGTGAAGGGAATTTCTTGTAGGTGGCTCCCCTTAGGAAAGTGTGTTTTTGACCCTCTTTCCTTTAGTGTCCTTTAGCGGGTGAATGGTGACAGGAAATGACGTGGTGGTTTTTCCAAAGACTTTCCTCTGTGCTTTTTTCGCAAGGGCAGGATATTCGTCAGCCTTACAACGAAGGAAGAGCACATGGACACAGGGATAGAGAAAAACGGAAAACACAAAAACGCCAGTTATGATTTTGAGGAAGTCTGTTTTAGTGGGGAAAGAGAGGATCATACTCTCTCTAGTCTATTGTGGGAGATATAAAAGTGAAAAGGATTCAAACAGGGATTTAACCAGCCTTCCTCTCCCTCAATGATTAAAAGTATCTCATTTCATTATGACTTGCTTTCTCCAGGACATTGATGAGTACCTGTGCCAAGCTAAGGACAAGAGCTATGACACTTTGCTGCATTTTGGAAGAAAAGGCCTGAATGTGGCTGCCACCGCTGCAGTGATGGCTGCTACGAAGGTGACTGCTATGTTGAAATGTTGAATAATACTAAATGTATACAGATGAGCCAAAACTCTATGACTCATAGATAATACAACCTACCCCGATTTACAATCGCACAAGTCTGGGATTTTACAGTGTAAGTCAATTCCATAGTTGTCATGTGAACTCAAAATTGCCTTCTGGTCAGCAGTGCTGAAGGGGTGCCAAATGATGGTCAGTTTGCAAGGATAATGAAGGCCACCTTATTTGGTGTGAACTGATGGAGCATCTCAACACACAGACCACCACACCGTGGGGCTGCAGTGCGCCCACCCTGACCCCTGTCTATTATTGAAAGTGCTGTCACATCAGTGTCAGATCCACAACTTAGAGCAATGGGAAAAGGTCATCTGGTCTGATCAGTCCCACTTTCTGTTACGTCGCTTAGATGGTCAGGTACATGATTGCACCAGGATAAACTGTGGGAAGAAGAGAAGCCAGTAGAGGGAGTGTGATGCTGTAGAAAATGTTTTGCAAAAAAGTTCTGGGTCAGGACATTTGTATGGACTACAGTTTGAAATGTCCCACCTACCTAAACATTTTTGCGGACCTGCTACACCAATGGCATTGGTATTCCCTACGTCAATGGCCTTTTCCAGCCACACCGCACACATTGTTCAGGAATGGTATAAGAAGTATGAATCAGAGTTCAAATACCCCAGATCTCAATCCATTCAAACATCCATTGGATGTGTTGGAACACCAAGTCATATCTTCGCCTCACAACCAACAGAAATGCTGCTGATGTGATTATGCTAGACAACATCAGGAACCAGAGGTCTTACTTTGAGTCAGACTGAAACTGTTTTATTACCAAGAGCGTGGAACAAATGAAGCAGGTGGTCATAATTGCATCATGTGTATATAATCTAGTTGAGCAGATCTGTAGTTTTTACAGTTACAGTAATAAAGCAATATTTATTAAAGTGGTGTAATACTGTTTAGCAATGCAGATAAGATCAGTACCAGTTAGTCAGATACAGATGACCCAGGTACACTGCATTAAAAATTTAATTCTAGGATAATTACTGTATATCTTTATTAGTTCAGTCATGTAGAAACCACAATGTCACATGGCAGAGAGTCATAACAGTAGAATAAACTAAACATAAAGAATTAAACAATTAATAGTTTAGGGGGAGAAATCATGTTTTAAAAAATAACAATTTTTTCACAGGGTCAGGGTGTGCTATCAGATCGGCTTCGGAGTTTCAGCATGCAGGACCTGTCCTCTTTGCAGTCAGAAGATCAGCCAAAGAGCTCTGCTTCTGTCACCACTCAGCAAGCATCCGCCCAGCACAGAACACGGGCCATGATGCGTAGCAAATCAGAGACTGGCTATAACAAGGGTAAGTCCAACCAGTCACCTCTGTGCATCTCTTAATCTACTGAAAATAAAACCTACTATCAGCCATGAGTACTAACGTGTTCAGCTACTGCTCTCAGTCATTCTTTACATAATGTAAAAAAACAGGCACTTATGCCTATTTATATAGTTTACCACAATGTGGGCTCACATTATTCTTATCTTGAAACAGAAAGTGCTTTTAGTGAACTTTTATTTTTAGAACAGCATTTGTTCTGTACCATCTGTCTTTCAACTGTGTGTCAGCATTAGGAAGCCAAATGTCACACGTTTAGCAGGATGTAACCCTAGCATTTTCTGTGGGCCTTGGTCAAGTGCTGTTAAACACTGTATTCATCTAAACATTAAATTGGCATATTATCAATGGGCCTTGCTATTAAATTAGTCCATAGCAATACATGGATGGCTGTGGTGGTTGAAAGGAAACGTGTAGTTCTCAGATATTTGATTGAAGTCAGTTGTTTTGGGCAGTGTATTTGGTGACAGCAGGGATTCTCTGGAGTTGATCCCATAAAAGAACCCTTTTTGGTTTCCAAAGAACATTTCGTTTGATGTTCCTTTAACCAAGACCCACTTGGGAATGGTTATTTATTAGTGGTTAAAATTCTCTTCTCATGTTCAAGCTTAGTCAAAATTATTTTTTACGCACTAAAGGGTTATGAATGTGAACATTTGCTTTTTTATAAGCTTACAGTGTAGAGAAACTCAGCCTTTCTACCTTCATTATTGCAGTGGAACAGGTTTTAGAGGAAGACACTTCTCTAATTTACTCAAGACCCGTTAGTCTACCTTGAATTGTTCAGTGGACTAACTTCTACAATTTGAAAAATGTACATAAGGCCTTTAATGGTTGACCCTGTTGTCATGGTACAGGCCAGGAGTTTGACATGACAGATTTTGAGCTGATGAGTTCGGAGAAATGTACTACTGCCGAGCCGCCTTGCCCTCTTACCCCCAAAACCACCCCGACTTCATCATCACCTTTCACGATTCCAAGCCAGCCCCTTGCACCCCCTGAGCCCTTCCAAGACATCCCAACACAACCTGCAGCTACTGACCCAGAAGTGCCAGAGGATAATGGGAATGAGGAGAGCATTCCAGCCGACTCAGCCCAGCACAGACTGCTTAAAAGGCGTGCCCCAGAGGTAGCCCCTGCTTTTAAAATAGCTGATTAGTGATCTGCCTGGCTGTGGGCCTGGTTATCACTAACAGACTGAATAACTAATGAACATGCCAAAGGCTGCTGTGTGGACTGGGAGAAGGTTATGTGTGTGTTTCTGGATGTCTCAAAGTCTCCTAGTGATTGCACAGCATTCAGGGAGGATTAGAGCAGGTGTGAGTCATCACACAGGAGAGAGATTACTGTCTATTGAGGCTTCGAAAGATGATCCTCCATCTTTGCTCTGAGAGTCCAGAATGATCTGATTATTTATCAGAAGTATGTAGTAATGTATGCTCAACAGACCCCTGATGTCTCCAACAACAACAACACTGCCAAGAAAGGAGCCTTTCTGCAGTAACTTTTATTAGCTTGGGGTGCCAGCTCAAAAACCTTTTTTTTTTCGGATAGAGAGAAATCTTTTTTTGTGTGATTATGGGTTTCATTTCAATACAGGGAATAATTTTTATCAGTTCCACTTACCATACAGGTGAACTCATCAGTTTACAGACTGTAGTCCATCTATTTCCCTGCATCATTTGTTAGATAAGAAGGACAACATGCAAAAACCCAGCGGGCTAGCTACCTGACAATCCGGCTTCTTTTCTCTGGCTGAAATGATAAACAACCAGCCCCACCAAAAAACATACACACTACTTATGCTAAAACACCTGAATGCTGGTGCCAATTTTGTTGTAATAGGTTGTTACAAATAATAACATGATAAGACACAGCTAATTAACTAATAATATGTTGTTAGCTAACCTTAGCTAACATTACTCACATTGGAGCCTTGTCTTCTGATTAGGACTGCATGATAATGAAAAAAAAATATTAGTATTGCAGTTACACTGCTATAAATTGCACTTGCATTGCCTTTCAGTATATTAAAAGGCCCATACCATCATTGTACTGGAATTAAAAAGGCTTGAAGTATGCAAATACTGGTGACGTTTTAAATTGTACGTACATATTTCAGTGTTCAACCTATAGCTGTTTACACATATATTTACATGTATATATTTATATTTTCATATACGGCATTTAGCTGACGGTCTTATCCAGTGCGACGTACATCAGTGCTGAAGTTGTCCACATCTGTTCTTCAAACCTGTAAAACTATACCTGAAAACGCCTTGGTGAATCAGTGCCATCCAATAATATTCGCATGGATTGTTTAGAGGCTCATTTGCGTTTGACAGTTTTCTGCAACATCAGTATTTCTGAGACCAATATTGCAAGAACCAAATATTACGCAGCCCTACTTCAGAGCACTACAGAAAAACGTCTGTGTAGCAGATATGGAGAAAAATCACAGTCACACTTCCTTAATGCTTTTAGCTCTCTCCATTGTAAAAGCCTCACCAATGTTAACTCTTATCTTTGCAATACAGTACTGTAAACCCCCGCTTACTCAGCATTAAGCATTTGCAGATTTGTTTTAGAACCTAACTAATAATTGTTTGCGGAAACCGCAGATATCCTCCACCTTTTTTTTTGCTGGCAATCTAAAATATTAGTGCTAAATTATTAAGAAAAATATAATTTACTAATTTTGTAACATAAATATTAATGTAAATTACATAAATGTTTTGGTACTGTCCAGAGAACACAAATCCGAGAATCTGTAAATCCGTATTTTTATTACAGTAATTTAAATGAGTTTATTACTGTATTTACAGTACAGTCTATACAGGGGCAACATTGGTATTTACATTCTAGCACTGCAGGAGAGTTTTTGTTCTCAGATTTGCAGTTGCTGGAGTTTGTTCCTTTTTGCATCTTACATTTCAAATCGTAAAGTAGTTTAATCTAATTGGGATAATTACTACAGATCACTAGAATACCACAGATTACTATAATATAGTATGTGCTTTTCAGTATTTACTCAATTTGATTGGTAGAAAAAGCACAGCGAGTTGAGACTTTAGTTAACGATATATTCTTATTTACAATAGATTACAACTCAGGTGAGTAAGGGCCCCCAGATGTTCAGAAACAGATGAGTAAAACAAGTGTACATGTAATATCACAGACTACCAAACTGAAATCATGTAGTCTTTTAATACTGCTGCACCACTTTTACTTTAAGAATCTGCTGTAAGGTACTGGACGTTGCCTTGGTAACAAAGATAATTCTCAGAAAATAACACTGTCTATAAAAAGTAGGTCTTTGATGTAATATATGTACATGCTCTGATATACTGCACAGACTGTAGTGGTTTTCAGGCCGTTTGATTCATTTGTTGTGCCGTTGTGACTTAAGTGCAGTAGACATATGCAGGTGCCTGTTCTCAAAGGTTTTCTTGAGAAACTAGTAGATCATGTACAGAGTAAACACAGTCACGAGTGAAACGCTTTGTGCCTAACTTCACCATAACTCCCTCTGGCTCCGTGGTGGTCTGAATTTCTGTTTGTCTTTCCATGTTTGATCTTTGCCTAACTCCTTTTCTCTCTCTCCCACTCTCTTTCTCAGCCTCCTCCTAGGGCCTTAAGACCTGTCACCAGATCCAGATCAAAGAACGCCCTATCTCCAAACCCTGAGGCCATGTGACTGTGCGTATGCCGCGAGACTGCTTTAGCTGCCTTAGCTGCAACATGAGGACATGGAACAAAAGAGGAGACGGAGGGGGGAAATAAAACGCATGGGGACGCAGCCAAAAAAGATCAATTATTTAAAGCAGCCTTGTTCTCTAACGAGGTAACCAAAGCGATGTGCAACCTTTTCGCTTCTGATCTTTGACACTGGAGAGGGGGGGTGTACTGAGGTAATACATGTATGCAGCACCATTCTAAGACTCTTAAACACTGAACCTTTTTTTGCATTGTACATATTTATCAAACACGAGAGTGTACGCTTGTTGCTTTCTTTTATTTGTATGACTTTGGGAGAGACAGAAGCATGCATGTCTCTCTGTCAGTCCTGTCACTGAAAACAATACCAGAATGTATTGTCTCTCAGCTCCTAGGCGATGTACAGTAGCCAGTGTGGTCACCCATGGAGGCTCCTCTCCATGTCCTCAAGTGCTTCTTCATTGGGTTTCTGCCCACCCACGTGTTCAGAGCAAAGACTGGTGGTCAGAATATCGACACCTGAGGTGAGGCTGAGGCCTTTGAGAAAATTCCAGTTGTAGCAAAGCTTCATAGCAAAAGTGTGCATCCAGGAAAACAAATGTTTGCAAAGAAAGAGTGACTAATGTATAACCTTATAACTCAGCAACAAAAAAACGAAACACAACCGAGATGGCATAATGCCATTGTTTCAGTTCCAGTACCAAAACTGTAGCCTTGAGTATTGGCCAATATCAATTTGACATTTTTTTCTACTATGCTTTAAAATGAGCTGTTTTTAATCAAAGCCCTTTAGTTAACTTACACATCTAAGGCCTTGCTTACACAGGCAGCTCAATTATGATTTCGGAACATCCAATTTGAGCAGGACAGATTTTCTGCTATCTGATTGGCTGAAATCTGAATCATATTCAAGCCACATTAAAAATAGATCTCTGGACTCGCGACTCAGTTTGACCAATCAGATCAGATTTTAAGTTGACAAGATAGACAATGGTGGACATACAGTTTAAAAACTGGGAGCTTGAAGCCTTTAATAGACACCTAGGTAACATATGTTTACTTTATTGTAGTGTAGCAGAAATTTCATTTTGCTTAAGGAACGCTACCCATCAAGATCAGCGCTCATAGATGTCACTCCCCAGTCAACATTCGCTCATATGCATAGTTGCTATGGCAACCACTGGATATGTGAACAAATATGACTATAACCTTAACGTACAAACTGAAATCTGAACTCATTTGATTTATATCACGCTCAAACACTACTATCCCACAGGAATAAACGACGACACACAATGTGAGCTTGTGCTATTTCAGACTAGATTTGTTACAGGATTTGATTTGGCTCATTGTTTTTTTTTCATCCAATAACTTCTGCTGATATCAGCTCGGTGATATTTCTAGGTCACAAAGGAGATATCAATAATGATATATTATGAAGTAATTTAGAAAGAACAATGTGCAATGCTGTAACTTTACAGCTCCCTGAATTGAAAATATATAATGAAATATAAAAATATAGAAATGATTTTAGTCCTCATGATTATAGATTATCTCAAAGAAATGCATTATAAAAATGCAATGTTTATACAAGGAAATTCTTAAAAATGTTTCCACTTATTTCCACTTACAATTTAGGTCATTTCATAGTAGCTGTTAAGAATGGTGTGGTAATCTCATTTAAATATCTTGGTTAGATTAGAATGTTATGATACTTTCTGTTAATTCTTGGTTCACTTTTCAAAACTTTGATGTCGCATGAATTCACATCAAATGTGGACATTGAGAATGTGTTTGTTTCTGCCCCTTGTGTATTTGGGGTCCTCAGTGTTTATGTACCATTTTTGAGCTTCAATAAGCATTAGTGCTGCTATGAGCTCTGTGGTGGTGATCATCACACACATATTAGATTGCGCACATGGTACAGTAGAATCAGTACTTCACTCAGAGTAGTTTAGTTCTTGTAGTGCACACACACCGTTCACCATAAGTGGGAGCCAAACAGCGAAGCCCATTACATGCCTGAACACTGTGCAATCATTCTGTTATTCTTCACTGAGCAAGTCAGAGCAAGAGCAAGTCAATTCAATGTCATGTCAGTCTTTTTCTTAATGAAGCAAGTTAGGAATAAATGCAAACTGGAGCTGCACAATCCTCCACAATAACTACAGGGATCCACCAATGTTTCAGCCTAATCTCAGCCTAATTGGATAAGATGTAAACAAACAGAGTATTTTATACATAATTGTCCATTCTAGGGAATCTTCAGATGATTTCTTTACAGCGGTGGTAATAGGAACCAGGGTTCACGGCTACAATGCAAATAGTCCTTTTATTTCATTATCCTAAACAACCAGTGAACCTACATGCATCTGAGTTTATATGTAATGCTCATAACAAAAAGATGAGAAATCTGAAGAAAAAAAACTTTCTCTGAAGAACATTTTGCCTTATACATACGTTAAAAACACTCAGGCATTAGTGTATACTAGTGATGCATTAACCCATAACCTGTGGATCCTGGCTCTCATAATAGGTCCGATTGGTGCGAGTCATAAAAAAAAGGTCTGACTAGTGCATCACTTTTGTATACATTACCATTCCATTTAATAGCTTTCGATAAGGTAGCTTTTAGAAGAGTCAGTTCAGTGGGCATCTGGTTCCTATCGCCACCACAGTGAAAATTTGTTTTCTATAAATCTTTTTTTCTATAAATGAATTGAGCCTCTCACAAATCACTCATGAAGACTTACAGTCTTGCTACTTATGTTGAAATAAAACAGGTATTACCCTTGAATATGCAGAGATCCTCAACAGTGCTTTTAAAAGGTCTGTATGTCTACCACCATGTTTTTAAAAAAAACCAAAAAACAATCCAACAGTGTTATATGTTGAGTTCAGACTATAATGACAATCACTGATTATTTTAACATCTTAAGTTTTTTCAGGTATCAGGTAGCAAATGCTTATATTGTTTTGCAGCTATATAATGAACTTTTCTCAGTAGTGTGCAAACTAAATAACTGCCTCAGGTACAGTTAATTTCATTTTAACACTACTGCTGTATGTTTACACTTTCAAGTAAATTACTGGCAAGGAGCAAATGAAAGGGCAGAATCAGACTGAGGAGTGGGAGCATAAATGTAAAACATTAAAATGTTTCTGAATGCTATTGTGTTTGAGCATTTCAATGATTGTCTTTACCTTATTGTCTGCATCATATTTGCTGATTTCATAAGGCAACATATAAATTAGTGTTTAAAAAAATGCATGAAATACTTCCTACCACTCATTCAAGTGCTCTGTGTAGAATCATCTTTGGCCTCATATGATGCTACATTTAATTAGTAGTCTTAGATTGCTTGAATGTTACTTTTTATAAGTTATTAAAGGCACAACCTTTCCTACTGTATGATGATGAGACTAACTGCTGAAATGGATACGTTCCATGTGTATGGAACTTTAAGCCTTCGATATTGTATTTAAAACTGAGAAATGCGAAAGTGGTGTTATTGTGCTTTATTATAAACTGCTCAGTTTAAATGAGTCTTGCTTAAAGTAGAGGCTGTGCCTTTAAAGACAAAAAAAAGCCTTTTATCAATTTTATTCAATGTATTTTGACTCTGAAATGTTCATTTTTGCTGGTCTATATGTTAATGTCCCCTGTACTTGAGCCAGATTGTTTGGAAGAGAGAGAATTTGAGAAAATGTCCTTGTAGTTTGGGCTGTACTGCACAAGTGTGACAAAACCTCACTTTCCTCCTAATGAACATAATAGCTTGCATAATAGCTCTGTAAAAATTGTATTTCCAAAACACAACTCTTGTCTGGCTGGCCAGAAAAGTTCTCTCACGCTTTTAAACATTAGCATTGTGTGGAAAAGGAATCTGATGTAAAACGGTAGACTGATCTCTGTCGGAAACCCCTCAAATGTATCTGATGGTGTGTTGACCTCAGCCTAATAAAAGGGACACAGAATATCAACTCATGACTCATGACCTTGATTTCATTTCAGTGTATTAAAAATGTAAAAATGACAATGACAATCTATTTGTGCGGTTTTACATAAAGTTTTATTTTACATATCGTGGCTACTTACACTGATCATGTTGGATGTGCATTTATATGTTTTCATCTTACTGTTTAACATCAATAGTACTAGTAGTTTTTCTGTCGATAAACATGTGTTGGTTTTACACTTTAAGGTTGACCCTATCATGGTATTTCTGGTAAGGGTCATTTAAGTACCAGTTTCTTCTTTTCCAAAAGGATGTGGTCATTTTGTCTAGTTTTTTGCACTGTGTATTATTGCAGAACACGTGTTCTCTTAATCGCTTCTTTCTGGCTGCTGATTTCTTCCAAAGCTTCTTCTTGTATCCAGCCTGGAAATCATTCACAAAAAAGCAGTTTAGTATCATGGAAGATTCTGTGGAATTAGGATCAAAAGGACATTATGTGAAAAACCTTTTACACTAGCAAAACAAACAGCCTCAAATAGTAACAAACTATACCATAGCTAAAGATTAACCAGGGGAGAAAGGAGAAGCGATGACTGGCCAAATTCTGCATGATACAATTGTGATGTCATGACAGAGTAGAGTTTACCTTAGTAGAGATATTTTAGGACATTTACATTTGGGTTATTCTGTAGCCCTTGTGTTTCACAAGTGCTATGTCCAGCCCTTGGTTTACCCTGAATTCAATGACTGATTAAATAGTATTTTATTGTGGAGAGCCCAAGTAGATATGTAACAAAAGAGCCTGAGTCTCTGCTCAGTGCACAAGAGCCTGAATCTCGGCTCAGTGATTAAATTAGTGTTTAAAGTTAAATCCGAGTGGGAGCAAGAAAGTCTAGACTAAATCCTAATCACTGGCATTTTAAAACAAAAAAATTAATAAGGAAAATGACAAGGACAAACTAAAAATAAGCCTTGCTTGTACGACAGAATGCAGTTATATGTTAAAAATCTTTTACATATATTAAGGACAATTAATTTAGTGAATCAACATCAACAAATACTAATTGTGGACGTGGTGTCCTGCCTTACCTTTCTCCTTACCCACAGGCCACAGTGCAGTCTGAGGAATCTCTTCACTACAGATCTCACAGTCTTCCTCTTGCCTTTCTTCAAGCTATAGTAAGTAAGATTTCTGCTGGGCTGAAGCGTCAGCGATGGTATAAGGGGAGTGATGCTGTAAATTAAAAGAAGACAAAATAATTATTAATCATTGATGCTTCTGATCCCAGTACCTAATTCAAACACATGACTGGTGTCAATCTGAAATTGAATAATAAAACCAGGACAAACAGCCATGGTTGTGTAGTACTCTTTGACTGTGGCTGTCAAAGTAATGCAAGAACAAGACACTGAATTGCAACTGTATAGGAATGACCATTACACCAACAGGGACTTTGCATTCAGAAACACAGACTTTTATATGGAGTTGGTCCTCCTTCGCAGCTGCTATAATGGTTCTGTCTCCCATGCACAGGACTCTGTGGGTAACTCTTTTTTCTATAACAAACTAGATAAACTGTGAATGCCCTGGCAGTGGCAAATAGCTTGATTTGATTACGTTCATGTTAAAGTTGCGATTTGGAAATACTTGCACTGCAGCGGTGTAACTGTGTAAAGGGTGCTGTTAAAGCTGTGCTGTTAAAAAGCACCTTATTTGTTTTAAGTGTCTGTGAACCAAATGTTGTTGCACTTTTGTTCATATTGCAGTACATTAAAAATAAAAGTGCGCCAGACAATACTTTTAAATTAATTATTTCATTTTTGCATAACAATGTAATTAATCACAATTAATTGCAGAAAACCATGCAATTTATTGCGATTAAAAATGTTTAAGCATTGCATTTATATTGTATGGGTGTCAGCAGTTGGAGCTTCAATCTCTCCCTGATTTTTTTTGTGAACCGACTACTAATTAATACTTTGTGCTTTTTGCGCCACACCCCTTATCCTCGTTCTTTGTTTATGTCTGGGCATGGCGGTTAACAAGGCAATCAGACACCTGAACAGAATGAGCCTCCGCTGCTCAGTGCAGTGCCCAAACACAAACAACTAGCACGAGGATGAGGGGGCGTGGTGGAGGCCCGGATGTCACAGCTTTTTTCGTGGCAATATATAATTTCTCATGCATTTTGTGCTAAATTTAGTGTTGTCAAAAGACCCGGTTCTTCGGTACCAAGACGGTACTAAAACATTTTTCTGAAGTACCGGTGGTACCGAGCACCCGGTCAACCCGGTTCTTGCTGTGCTACCCAATAGGTGCGTATTGTGCAGTTGCGTCTTCTTCGTAAAAGCACAGAGACATGGCGACCGGCAGTGCTGCTGGTAAAGCGGCTCTGAATCCGCACGTTGGAAAGAAAGGGGGAAAGAGCCTCATGTGGAAGTATTTTGTTTTTGTGGCTGATGACAAGAAACCCATCACTAAACACCAGAAACCCATTTGCAAGCGTGTCATTGAAATTTAATGTCAAAAGGAGGAAATACATCAAACCTTATAAAACACCTCAAAAACCGTCACCCAGATTTAATGAAAGAATTCAAGCAGGTAAGTTTTAATTTTATTTTATATTTAGAGCTTTTGTTACAAAAAATATACCCCATATTAATTTGAATGTCGGATTGATATAAGCATTGCCATTTGCTTAGTTCATCGTTAGCATAAGCGCGGCTAATGCTAACACAAGTATCAGAATAGAATCTTTATTAACTATTTAATACTCCAATGAAGTTTAAAACAGGACATAATGGTGTACTATTTTTACACACCAGAGACTTTTAAATGACCAGTGTAGTCAAAATATGTGTGTTAGAGAACAAATGTATGGTTAATGTTTGTATCTTTAAAATCGGTCCATCAGAAAAGCAGTTCTAGGTTATTTACATTTACATTTACGGCATTTATCAGACGCTTTTATCCAATGCAACTTCCAATCCCTAATTACAGGGGACAGTCTCCCTGGAGCAACTTTTGGTTAAGGGTCTTGCTCAGGAACCCATTGGTGGTGTGCTGAAGGTAGGATTCAAACCCATGACCTCTTGGTCTAGAGGCAAGTATCCTACCCACTGTGCCAACACCACCCTCAAATATGGTTATGAAATATGGTTTGCGCAGTTTGACTAAATAAAAGTCCAATCCAACACAGTCATTTATAGTTTGGTAAGGGTTTACAATAAGATACCATTCATGTACCTGACTTCATATGTTATCTAACATCAAGTTAAAGTGAGTGAACATTAAGTACCGGGTCTTTTGACAACACTATACAAATGTTTAAGTTTCTAAATAAGAAGAACGTGTTATTCATGTTATTTGACTTATTTTGTTTGTTTTATATTATATTGTTTGTTATTAATAAAAATTGCTTGTTGTTCAATTCATGTTTTTTGTGTTTTGCTTTGGTACCAAAATTGGTACAGAGAACCATGGATTTTCACTGGTATTGGTCGCGAATACTGAAATTTTGGTACCGTGACAACACTAGCTAAATTATTAAGAAAAATATGATTTACTAATTTGGAACAAATATTAACTAATCCAATTTCCATTTAAAATAGAACTATACATTATTTGGTACTGTCCAGAGAAAGCACATCTTGTTATGGTGAAATACCGCTGCACTCAGAGACGGGAGGTTTCTCCTTGCTGCTGACTGGCTGCTGGTCTGTGCCGCATCTTGTTTGGAGCTATCTGGAGTGTTTTTCGGTTTGTTCTTCTCGAAGCGTAGTATTTTTATTACGGTAAATTAATTTATTACTGTATTTATCCTGCTCATACCAAAGAAAATGCTCTTGCATGAATTACCGTACAGTCTATTAAGGTGTAATATCAGTATTTTACATTCTAGCACTGCAGCAGACAGCAGCTTAGTGTATACTGTACTGGATACAGGTTTACCTTTACATTTTTTAAGGGTAATGTGTTTACAATTAAATTCCAGTGTTTGGGGAGAATATTTGAGGACATATTTAGGGTTTAAACAATAAAAATAGGCGCTTTTTTTGCCACATAAAAATGCCTTTTGAAAATGCATTTATTGTAGGCTACTCAGGAGCAGAACATTTGCCCACGATAGGGTACTACGCTAAAATATCAATACAGTGATCACATCTAGCGCTTGCCCCTAATTAACCTACCGTTGAAGGACAGAGAGCTGTTGAGAACCACATCTATTGACTGGAGGCAGGCTTCTAAAACAGATCTGTTTCTGGACCAGGGTGGAGAACCGAGGAGACACCTGGGAGACTCCCACGGCAGGGTGAAGGCAGCTTCTTCCCAGCACTGTCAGAGGTCGCAGCCACCCTGGGAATGACGCACAGAAGCTGTTACAAATGCAGCAGTCCTCAAAGAAATGCAAGAGTGAGCAAGACGAGCACTGCCAGTCCCTATAAACGAGAGGGCACCATCATAAAACTATTGCTTGCTAATCCCTCGGTATTCAACCCACCGGTATGACTTCCTCACACTGTTGTTTTACTTTATTGGAATGTCTCGTTTATGTACAAGTTCAACGTCTTACGTCCCTAAAACACACAAAGCAGCAATAGCAGCAATAAAACAGGACTAATGTTGAATGAATATTCTGTGAAGGACCGTTCTCGTTTAGCTACAAGAACAATATTTACACTTAGAAAGGCCGACAGAGAACTGATAACAGTCAGAAGGACATGCTTAATAATTTAAGAACATGCTTATCTGAACTAAACCAAAATTAGTGAGCACCGATCGGCTGCACTACAGAGAAAACGTGTAAATCTTATTATTGTTACCAGAAAGACCTCTAGCCAAGGTGGCCGCCATCTTGGATGTGCACAGCGAGGCCGAACTACAGTGCCCGGCACGGACAAACAGAACGGAGCGAGGAAAAGGCGGATGAAAAAAAAAGCACAACAAAAACTCATCCAAATGAGAATTGAATTATATAAAATACACTGTATGTGCACAGATATTGGGGCACACCTCCTACCAAGACATTCTGGACAACGCAATGCTTTGTGGACAGAGTTTGGGGAGGAACCTTTGGAATTGCAGCGTGACTGTGCCCCAGAAGGTGGATGAGTTTCAATGTGAAAGAACTTGACTGGCCCAGTCAGAGCCCTGACCTCAACCCCATCCAACACCTTTGGGATGAACTAGAACGGAGATTGTGAGCCAGGCCTTCTCATTCATGTGCATGATATCATTAATTCTCATTAATACAGAATGAATAGGCAAAAATTTTGGAGAAATACTCCAAAATCGTGTGATAAGCCTTCCAAAAACAGTGAAAACTGTTACAGCAGCTTCCTATTAAAGTCTATGTATTGAAAGCAATGTGTCATTTCTCCCAATAGATTTGTGCGTAGTAGCGTATAAGGCACCAAAACTCAGTACTTTATTATTCATTAATATCCAAAATAAACAAAGAAGCTACTCTTGATAATGCTAACGATGCTGAAATTATTAGTACCTTATATTAAAATGGCATTAAAAAATATGTGCAAAACAGGATTCACAAGGTAGATCTACAAGGTAAAACAATTAACAATATGAACAATTGTATTTTTTTCTATTGTAAATATTCCAACATTTAGCCTACAGTATGTATATATTTATATTGTTATATCTATATTTTTCTTTGTTTATTGTATTATTTCTTTATTGAATGTTCAAGTTATTGCATTATCTCAGGAGTGAGTTAGGGTTACTGTATGTTCTCTGTATGTTGTGTTTAACTGAATGCGATAAAAAAAAAACCCCATCTTGAATCTTAAAATTGTTTACTCTTTAAATCCATAACCTGTATTGCACTTATACTGTTATGTAATATGTGGTAGATAACTGGATATGACTGTCAGAGCTGAATGACAAACAAATCATCTTATTGAAATGGGTACGGAGTGTGAAGGCAGTATGCCTTGTAATATATTTAAATATACTTGCATATACATGTTATGTCAGAACGTTTAAGACATATATTTCAGGAATGCCAGCATACTTACCAATACTGAAGTAACAATTAAAAGACAACATACAGCTAAGTTAAATTACAATGAAAATAAATGCACATGTCAATGAAGTACATAAAACACGTGCCATTATTTGAATGTTGTGCAAAGCCTTTAATTCCAGCACCAGCCCTGGAATAGTCAAGTGTGCTTCTTTTAAAAACAGACAATAACAAAAACGTACATAAGACACAATTCCTTAAGACAGGTAGTAAGAAACAATGGCACTGGTGAATATAAATAGAGTCTATGGGCAACACAACCAGAGTCCAGCACATAATCAGTGTTGTTGATCACAATGCAATGTAGAATCCAGTGCAACACAAACAATACTGCAAAACAACAAAATAGAGTAACAGTGCCTCCCATTCACTCACACGTACAGTTAAGACACTGAAATTACTTTGCAGATATAAAGAACTGAGCAAAAGTCTCAGGCACCTGAGAAAATGTTATTTATAAAAATCCTAATATTAAATAACATTAATACAGTAACTAGTGATTTTATGTAGGTGTTTTCTTAACCATTTCCAGGCCCCTCTAGCCAAGTATTACTTGTAGTTATCATCAAATACCTTGTTTTCCTCTCTCAATACTTCATTAAATTAAATTAGGTGTTCTGCTATACCTGAAATTTCACAAATCCATTCAACCGCTAGGCACTGATGAGAAATCTGCTTCCTTGTTTGTTTGCATTTGTTCTAATAAGTTTTTCCTTGCAGAAAAAAATGGTTTTAACCAATTTGCATAGGCGCCTAAGACTTTTGCACAGTTCTATACGCAGATCATTAGATGTGGTCCAAGTGAACTACTTAAAAAGAAGGAAAAAAAAAACCCACTGTGGTACCACAGAGAACAGAACAGCATAGTAAAAGTAACAGTCTGATTTGTCAGAATGAACTCATTTTGATTCAATAAAAAAAACCTGTGCATCTAAGAATGACTAGGAACAGCTGAGACTGGTAACCTTTTTCACCTGTCCTGTCTGTTTTCAGAGAAAGTCCTGCTGTCCAACATTTACACTTGCATTAGCTTGACAGATTTTGGTGTTTGTTTTGTGCAGATGCGTCACCACCCTGCGTACACAGGCTCTGCATCACACGGGACTCCATACAAACGGCCAGGCGGTCGCTCCTTCCGCAAAAGGGGAGCACGAGAGAGGGAGAGTTCACCATCTGTATCCCTCCTCCTCCGCAAAACCAGGAGGATGATGAACAGGAGAGCAACTGAAGAGAAAGAGTGATTGAGAGAGAGAGAGAGAGAGAGAGAGAGCGAGAGAGAGAGAGAGAGAGAGAGAGAGCGAGAGAGAGAGAGAGAG
>JBBJLR010000001.1:32396825-32407933 GCA_037577145.1 Brachypetersius gabonensis
AGAGAGAGAGAGAGAGAGAGAGAGAGAGAGAGAGAGAGAGAGAGAGAGAGAGAGAGAGAGAGAGAGAGAGACCAGAGCTTTAGAGAGTCACAGAGATAGACATGCCAAACCGCTCAGTGCGAGCCAAATCCGTTACATGTCTCCTACTTATCTCTTGCTTCAAATCTGCCTCCCTTGCCTCCCCTCCAAGCCATACCGGTGCCAGCCATGCTGCCAATGCCAGAGCGCTGATGCCAAGTAGAAATGACACTGGCTCTCCCCATGGACCGACTTAATTAGAATGGCCCCGTCCCCTACGGTCCTCGCGGCAGCAGGAACAAAGGAGGTTTCAGTCATTTGGATGCGCGCGTGTGTGTGTGTGTGGTTTGCGTGTGTGTTTTGTCATTTCATCAGAGAGACTATCTTCAGCAGATGCTCTGAAGCATCCCCGTCTCTTTTATTGAGGGTCGGCATCATTAAAGTGTCATTGAGAAGTGACACCGCTTAATTTTAGCAGCTCTCGACGTGCCTTTGCTGCAGGAGCAGCCTCAAAATATAGAGGCGGTCCACGAGCCGAGGGGTATTTTTACACGGCACTCAGCGGTTTCATCAGACAAAAGCAGCCGGGAGTTGGGGGGCGGGGGGGTGGGGTGTGTGTGTGTGTAGGGACAATAGATTATCAAAGCCATGTCCCATTGGATGCCAGTCAATAGGTATTTAATCTTTTTATTGATGGCATCTTCTCTCCTCTTCTTCTCTCCTCCAGAACTTGTAATGAATCCACTGTTTGGAATGCCCTGGGAGGAGGGAAAAGTTCCGGTCTGAGCTCAAAATAACCCTGTCCCTTCTCCATGACCAGGACACACACACAGGACAGAAGGCAGCTTGACCTTCACCTGACAGATGAGGCCGTGATGAGCTGGTGTTGATGGACAGTGGCTGAGATGTGTGACCTCGCCGGTCAGTTGACATGAAAATGGACTTGGTGATTTTTTTCAGAGGCCTTAGGCCAAGCACTGCTCTTTTTCATTATAGAATGAGTGAGGCATCCTTAAACCTTAGAAGTTTGTTATAGGTGGTGATCTGCCATAATGTTTAATAGAATTTTGTAATTACTTACTTTCAAATGACAAAGTATCTCCTGTGTACAGACAGTAATGTGAAGTGAAACTGAAAGGGACCATTCTGTCATATGTAAACACACCACAGCACACAGTGTGATCAATAGTGAGTTCTGGGACTGAGTTTATGATAGGAATAATCTCTTTCTGCAAGCCCCCTGGTGGACATTCTGCCTGAAGGATGGAAATTGGCATGAATATTTGAATTCACATATTCAAATGTTTTAATTTTTTTTTTAAAAAGTACTTTTGGTGAAATTTTGTTATCCACGTTGAGCTGCTAGTGAGCAATGAGGTGTACATAACTCCAAAAGATGATCAGAGTTGACAGCACCACAGGATAGCATCAAACACAATTAAAACACTTTCATGCTGTAAATATTTGCTGGCTTGTTCTCCTGTGTTGTGAATTATACATATTACCATCATACACAGGTATTCTATTAGCATTATGAAAGAAAAAAAGGCAGAAAGAAAACATTTAAGGCTACTATTGAAAGGCTGCATTATAATACTTAATAATGCTTAATCTGTTTTTGCAGGAATTTATCCACACTTGTGGCTTTACCTACACTGATGGGTTCCATAAGGGCTGCTTAAAAACATCTACAAATATTATCCAAATATAATGACTGTGGGATTATTAGAGCGACCTGGTGGGTAACACTTCTGCTGGGAGTGTGAGAACACTCTGACTGGGGGGTGATGCAGTGGACTGAATGGCCCGTGAATGTGTGTGAATTTCCCCCAAGTGCTGTTGTGTGTGATGAGAGTTTAGAGGTGGGGGTGGTGAAACAATCCCCTTGTTTTAATTGCTCTCAACTGGTGAAGCTAAAAAGGTAATTAGAATGTCATTTGACACACTGCAATGGCAGCCGTAGCAGGGAGCTCGCCCATTTACTTCAGACGTAGTATCCTTGCATCACAATAAAATGTAAATACTGGATAATGAATACTGTGTCTTTGTTAATAATTATTCAGGATACTGTGTGGCACGTGAGTGTGTAAGTTATTTCACTCTACCATCTAGTGACATTATGCAATGTATTGTGTAATGCTATATGTATTTTAGTGTTGTATTCTTAATGTTTTATTTTCTTGTTAAGCAACACATTTAATTTGATTTAAAGATTAATTCTGCTGCTTTTTTGTTAGTAAATGGGCCATTTAAGAGGCCTTCGTTTGCATAAATAGTCAACTGAACCTTTCAAAGCTTTATATTATTATTTGGTGATATCAGACCACTGTGAAGCAAATAAACAGTAACTGTGAATTAAAATATTCAGAATATTCAGCAAATAAACAGGAACAACCAACTTTTAACTGTGAATGTTTTAATTATTGTTTCAGTTCTGAAGTGACCCCTGATTTAATTTTCTTTAATGCCTGACTTATAAAAATGTATTAAAGGGCACATATTGCAAGCGAAGCTTTCCCTGTGATCGTTTTAATAAAACAACCAGACATTCAGCTTTAAGTCCAGATGTTAATGTTTGCATCCTACGCAAATAACCCATGGGTTCAGCAGAATTGACCAAAGCACCACTTTAATGATTAAAAACATTTTCCTTCTCCCTCCACCTCCCTGTAGCGGCACTGAAAAAGTTCCTCTACTTTTGCTCTCAGATGTGACGATGTGTCAAAGTCATTTACCGGTAATGAGCTCGTGACGGCCCAGTTTTTATTTTTGCGTGGGATTTAATTAATGGGCCGAAGACTTTCCATTGTGATTTGAGCAAATGACTAATAAATCAAAGCGAGAGATTTGTCAGGGAAGGAACATCTGTTTCTTACAAGCGTTAAAACACGGGTGGCGCTGGCCTGGGCCGCGGCCGCGCCGAGGCGGTAGGCCTCCCGCGCTCTGAAGCTTCTTCATTTGCTGCTCCAGTGAAGGCGAACAGGGAGCTTTCTAATGGGCCTGTGATGTTAATAAAAGGCAAAGAAAACGAGAACCGGTGGCACTCTCCTATAATTTCACCAGAGCCCCCTTTTTGCTTTTGGGTGCCACTGTCCTTAGTCCATGGTTTGTTAGGCAGGGCACCCATACTGCCGTGTCAGCGCTTTTGCTGGATGATTAATGCAAGCGAATGGATTCATAAGGCACGGCCAATATGAGCTGGTTTTTGCCCGAGTCCAGCCTCGTACCTGCTGTTTACACTCTGCTCTGCGACCAAGCGTGCAGGACACGAACGCAGTGCCTTTGTATGTTAGCCACTCATTAAGCCTTAAACAAATCGCTTTTTTTCCCCAAACCTTTCCAGTGACAAGTCTGATTTTTTTTTTTAAAGTGCTGTGGTGTAATTTTGGAGAGTGGCCAGAGATCATTCAGAAAGGTTATCCCGAATGCCTTCTGAAGCCTAGTGCTGCCTTGATCTCCCACAGAGGGAGAATAAAATGGGTCACTAAAATAAGGTATTAAAAATGTGCTTCAAGCGCTGAGGAGCTAAACACAGCCATTTGCCTCCCTTGGCTGGGCCACCCTGGCTAGCAGTTTCCCAGTTTTGAGTTTAAAGGAATGGTTCCTAAAAATGTTGCTGCTGTTACGAATGACATGGCTGGACGAAATCACAAAAAAATATTTGAGATTTTTACGATTCATATCACAATATTTTGCATATATTTATGTGGAATAAAAATAATTTGTCACATTTTTAATACACTTTAAAACCCTTTTTAATTGCAAGTCATTATTTTGAATTATATGCTACGATTATTCATTTATGTGCCACATAATAGACCTTTTTCTAAGCAAAAAATTATGGACATCTGTATTAGGAGTGCAAGGCAATCAGTATCACAGTCTGTATCTGTTTAGTGCTTTAAATATCTGTTTTTATATCTGTATTTGGTTTTGAGCCAAAAGTGAATGTCACCTAACTGCACTGTTTTTCTTTTTTATCAGACTTTATCAGACTAACTTTAATTTTTTGGCAGTGTTTTATTGTAGAAAAATTACATGAACATTCTATGAAACAGGAAAGCAGAGCTCTTTATCTTTTTATTGGATAACTCCGCAGAGATTTTTGGCCTGCATAGTCCTTATGGGGTGGGAAGTGACACTGGGGCATTTTAAATAGACCTTTCTTATTTGTTTTCTTGCCACGTGGTGCTTTAAGATACTCAACTCTAATAGTGTATAAACCGCAGTCATAAAAACAGATCAGAAAAATATACATTTTTGTTAAAAAATTGTACAGAGCATCTCCCATTTTTCAATTTTACAAAGTAATTTGGGAATCTGTGTCTATGTCTTTCTCTCCTAGCCCCAACACTAACACTCTCCTCTTGACCTGTATGGGATTGGACCACTATAGTGCCAAATAAATTAGAATTTAGCTCAGACAGGATGTACTGCTTCTCAGAGAGTTCTTACTTTTACTGCAGGGCCATGGAAGGTAATACCCCCCTCCACCCCCCGCCCCTCTCCGTAGCCATTCATCAGCTTTCCAAGGGAGCGGACATCGGTTCCACTCTCTGGTTTAATTGTTAATGCTAATTGCTATTTATTGGCTCAGATGCAAATGATAGGCCAGCCAAAGTGAAATTTTATGATGAGTGAACTCCCCCTTTCGCACAAATTGAAAAAGTGAAACAAGAGGAAGATGAAATGAGGCGAGGAGGGTCTTAATGGCAGCTTTTTAATGGGGAAGGCAAAATTAAGACTGATTTACGCTGCCTGATCCCCTGTTCCCCCCCTCCCCATCAGCCCATTTGGCAGGAAAAATGGAAAAGTAATTGTTCGGCTTTTTTTTTGATGCAAGGCCTCAAACGGTTATTTATTGACTGAAATTAATCGCTGTTTATCCTTTATTCACACGGAACGTGCTCCATCAGCGTTATGAAGTTCAACACTCCATTTCGTCACTTGCAATTTACTCTCTAAAGGAGTGGGGGGCACTTAGACTTCTCCTGAAGCATGTCCTCATTCCCCAAGTTAAGTGAGTTGGTACTGAGTGATCAGTTGTCTGTGTGGAAGTACATTATTACCAGTGCACAACCCGGCATGAGGACCACTGACAGTAACCATGTTACACTTACAAATCTGTGTTTCTCACACATATACGTAGACGAGTGTGGATTATGCACACACTTACTAGTATAAAGTGATAATAGGACCAGGGGTACAACACAACAGCACAGACTTAAAAAGTGATTATTTGTTAAACAATTCTCTTGTTATACCTGGTTTAGAGCTTTGCTGCTTTAGAGCTTTGCTGCTTTAGAGCTTTGCGCTGAGCCCTAAACCAGGTGGCATGTTAGCGCTGTCGCCTCACAGCAAGAAGGTCCGGGGTTTGATTCCTGGCCTGGATTTGATCTGTGTAAAGTTTGTACATTCGGTCCATATCTGCATGGGTTTCCTCCGGGTACTCCGGTTTCCTCCCACAGCCCAAAGGCATGCAGAATTTTTGCTAAATGTCCTGTAGCTGTGAGTGTGTGCATCCATGAATCCTTTCACCCTATTACTACTGGAATAGGAAAGATAACCCCATCTATTGTTCTGCATGACCTTTACTGAACATCCAGATGTTATTTAAGTGAATGGAAAGAACTTTTACTGGTGTGTTTTCACAGAAACTATTTGCGTCACTGTTGACTTTGTGGTATTAGCAATTTTATCATTTGTTTTAATCAATTTTACTCAATATTAGCCTCAATATTATTTCAGACACCATTATTTATATTAATGTTATGTGATTTCAGGCACTGATTTGCTATATGTGGTCACATCATTCATCACTTGAAGAAATCGTTTCCTTTATCGATTTTTCAAAGCTCAATTTCTACTCACTATTTACGCCTTTATAAAGACTGCAACTTAACAATATATGCTGTAAAACTTGAGCCTTTTTTATCCTCATTTTAGAAACAGGATAAAAAATGTGTGTGCATATTGTGTGAATGAGGGCAAATGATACAATCCTACCCCAAGGATGGTTACACATTAATAGATATGTGATGTTGAAAGCTCGTAAATAATAGGGGTTTTAATTAGTATTGTAATCCTCATTTTAATGCCACTTCTAACCTGGCTTTATCAGCTTGCTGCTTCCCTTTGGGCAGAATACCAGACATCATTGTAAAGATGGCTCCTATGCATTTACACTTTTGACACTTGTGATGTATGCAATAGATGGAATAGTTGGTGACTGAATTTTAATTGGCAAGCTTTGCACATGGCAATGGCGCATGAAGGTGAAATAGGTGTGATGGGAAGGATAAGGTAGACATTCATTCATTCATGTTCTGTAACTGCTTAATCCACTCTAGGGTCGCGGGAACCCTGAGCCTGTCCCGGGAGGCAGGGACTCACCCTGGGCGGGGCACCAGCCCACTGCAGGATAAGGTAAACACATCCAGGTAAAAGCTCTCAGTAAGCATAATCAAAGCACCAAGGCTCAAAGCAGCCTTCAGGTGCTGAAGCTCCTGGTCATCACTAACAACATGGCTATTGTGGGGGAGGTCCCCCCCAAGAGCCTGGTCTTAAAGGACTCAAAACTGTAGAGGGACAAGTCCAAGATGGCTGCAGAGTGCATAGGCTTTCTGAAACTATTAAATATTTATGGAAGCATGTTGGTCGCAATAAAATAATTTCAACCTCCACATAAAATTATTAGAAGCCATAATTTGGACAAATATTTGTAGACACAAAGGAAGAGAAGCTAACGCAGCTAAATTAGAAATGGGTCCTTTCAAAATGCTACATTTTGGATAATTCCTAATGAGATGAAAGATTGTTTGGCTTTACCTTCTCAGTGCAAACTAATTATCTTTACTTTATCAAGCTATTCTTTGACATTTTGAGACTTTTATTTTGCTGTCTTTCCACCATACCCTGTGTCTTGCTGTCAATGTCTAATCAGTGTGATTAAAGTACGCAATATCCCAGTATCGGGCCCCAGGCCATGTGGTCTTACTGCTAGCCTCCTGGGGCCCGTGTTTTGTGGTGAGAGGGCATGCATGAGGTCTCCGACATGCAAACGCAATGGAGCGGTGGATTCGTAAGCATGTAGATGCAGAAAGCAACCTCTGTGTAATGAAGGCCACTTTGAGCTATGGTGCTTCGATTATGCCCACTGAGAGCGTGTCAGCTTTTACCTGCATGTGTTTACCATATCCTTCCCGTCGCACCTATTTCGGTGATTAAAACCCTCGGTGCGCCTCTGCCAGGTGCACACCTCGCCAATTAAAATTCAATCCAATCGTGTGGTGCCCATAAAGGCCCCGCGATTCCAGGAGGGAGAGTGGGTGCCACACCAGGTGATCTGGGGAGGTTAATGCAGTTAGAGTTATTTCACAGTCCATTAAGGAGCTTATGTTGACCCCGTGACCTCCGAGCCAACAACACCGAATCCATTATCATCACAATGGAAGCGCTGCTGCTCCAGCTGACATGACAATGAGCCCAGGAAATCCCAAGTTAGCACTTAGCATCGATGAAAAGACAGACACCTTTTCTCTCCCCCCCGCCCTTCCTTCTCTTTCTCTCCTTTCTCTTTTGAGGTTTGACTATTAATATAGCCAAACTGTAATTTGTATCATTATCATTCCAAAGGTACAGAGAAGGACAATAAAAATGGCCATGCAAAGTGAGGGAAAGTGCTGATGCAGGGGGTTTTTGGTGGCGCCTGATTCAATTACGCGGAGAGCAAACTCCGGTAAGGGCCGTACGTGATCAAGTGTGTGAATGTGTCGGGATGGAGGGGCTGTAGGAGACGGATCCAGGTGCAGATGAAGTGAACATGTTTGTAGGGGAAGTTGGTGACATGAACTTCCTGCTGTGATCTTGTTATGCTTAATGACCGCTTCAGGAGATGAAAAAGAATTGATTGAAGTCCACGCCATGGAGCGGAGAGCGTTTTTCTGTAGTGTAGCAGAGTCTAATTTAAAAATAGGAAGATTACGCAAACAAATTTCTTATTTAAGTCAGTGCCCTTAAACAGAAACAAGACATGGCCAACTTAGGACAGAAAAACACATTTCTCTATATTCTGATTATTACTCTATAAAGTTATATCATTTTCATTTCTTGGTAAAATGAGCTCAGGGCTATTTCTAGCTCATGAGCAGCCAAACTTTTTATTTGCTTTGTTTTATATATTGAGAGTTTCCTAGAGCTGACATATGTATTGCCTTCATTTGACATAATTTACAATATTCACTCTTCTATAGTGAGGAAAATAGTTTCTGCTAATATAAGATTTGAGACTGTATGCTATGTATAATCTATAAAAAATAAGCTAGTATAGTTGAATAATGACTCAAGTCTATCTGAATGGCAGTTGTTAGTGTCCTGCTCATCCTTTCAGAGCCAAGATCATCCATCTGACCCTCCCCTTGGCCTGCCATCCGAGTTGTACAGTTATTGATTGGTGCTTAGTTTATTGTTGCTAACAAGTCGGGAAGTGTGTGTTTTTTATCCGCGGCAGGGCTGGTGGCCTGTGTAGAACTCAGCCCAGTCTACCCAGTCAGCACTTCTCTTTAGGAGATACTGGATGTGTAGAGCATCTGTTTTTCCCCCAATATTTCCTTTGTAGTGTTGACTTGAGCATTATATGATCTTTACCTGCATAACAATATGGCTCTCACAAAACAGTACTGATTTTTAGGTTTTGTATGAAATGAATGAAAAAAGAATACATGTTTATTTAAGGATGTAAAATACACAAATTAAAAATAATGTAAGGCTCTCAATGTTGTTTTATTTTTCAATATTACCCAGCTATGTTAAAGACTGTGGGGGAAAAAAAAGGACATTAACAAACTTCAAGCGACCCTGACCAGGCTCTCTCTAACTGGAAACCAGCCCTCGCCCAGCCCCCAGAGACCCCCTGTCTTCTGTCTGCTCTCCAACCCCAGCCCCCGACTCCCGCCCCTCTCCCAACCCCCTGTTGGACTGCTCCATCCTCTCTCCCCTTCACCTCCTCCTTGGCGGTCTGCACCTCCACCAAAACGGCACAGGATGTTTTCTGGGGTGGGGAGACGGCGGCACGACAGCGAAATTGATATCCCTCCCCGTCCTCTTCCCAGGCAATATGTTGCCTTTCTGGGACTTATCAATGTGATTGATGGGCGGGGTGAGCAGCAGCAGGGACCCCAGTCTTAATCAAATCCATACACCCTCAACAAATTGGACAGTGGTGGACTAACAAGTCAGGTATCCCCCGCTCCACCCCAAACCTCTGAGCCCCTCCCTTAAAAGTTCTCCTCGGAATAAAAAAAAAAAAGCCAGACCGGCGGGGCGAGAGAGAGAGCAGGCGATGAAACCAGGAACAGAAAAAGACAAAAGATGGCAGTAAAAGAACGTTGGAGGGTTCTGTCTCTGAAGTGTCTGAGGTTTAACGAACACGTCGTTGTCAGAGGATGGACCAATACAGAACAAGGGCTGTTGTAATGAGAAATAAATTACAATTATATCCTGGAAACACATTTATAAAAAGGAATCTTGACCAATGACACTCATTTTAACAGACGCAGTGATTTGTTTCGGCTTTCTTCGAATATTTTGGTTCTAGCTACAAAGCACCATAAATTCATGATGAAGACAGATAGAAACGGTCCGGAATTATTTGACATACATTAATGTTTACGCAATGTGTTACAGTTAAAAATGCTTTAATGGCAATATGAAAAAGTAATAAGTCAATTCAAATGTTTGACTTTTTTTTAATTTCCTGTTCGGAAGTGTCTTGTGATTTGTGGTTCGGAAAAGTGCACAATAATCCTCTCCTCTTTCGTTTCAGTGCACCTTTGTCCGGTCGTAATGACTTTTAAGTGCGTTCCACTTTGATGCATTCAGCTGCTAACAATACAGAGTGTCACTGCTCTCTGCTCCGATAAGCTAACAAAGAGCAGACGCTTCTCACGTTTGTCCTTCAGCTGGTTCCTCATATTGACTCTTTTCCCCCCTTCTCTTCTCACCATTATTTTCAAATTGTTTCTCAAACTGAGCACAACTGCATAGCAGACAGTTTTTTCAATCACTGCTCCATTTCAATTGATTACCAATAGCCTGACTGGCGTTCCACAACGTCGTCCCAGTCTCCCGTCAGAGTCCTGTTTGTCACCCCTTTCTTTTGATTCAAATATCTCTCTGTCTTTCGTCTATTAGTATTTACATAACAAACAGCCAAATCAATTAGTTGCAATCCTCTTTCGTCTGTCCTTTGTGCTTATGCTAGATATTATCTCTGAACCAAGTGTGTCTTTTCTCACACTTTCTTTCCACTAGGAGGTTTTTTTAAGATGTTCTACAGGAACCTTATCTCTTTTGATGTAAGGCCTTTTTGATTAGAAGCTCCATTCACTCATAAAGTGATTTGGAAATATCACTTCTGGAGCATCTTTTGAGTTATGAATGCATGATTAAGTGTTATTTTAGGATGCAGGTGTACGGCTGACCTATCCACGCTCTGGCCATGAAGGTTACAGAAGCTTTCCATGCAAACTATGCATAGGCCCATGCAACAACTGCATGCTCATTAGATGGAGAGTGATATAACAGTGGCAGAAAATGAAAGTTCATTGACAAAGAGAGTGCTGAAAAAGTTCTTTCCCACCAAATATTTAAAGTCCAGAACATGGAAATGTTTGTCTGATCCTGAGAGTTTAAACACTATTATTATAAACAAGGCAAACTTCCAGGACTCATGTCTCCATTTAACCTCGGCTGCTTTTATCTAAACTATGTCTTTTGAGTCATTAGCACAATTTTTTAAGAGGCGGAAGAAACAAGCTGGTCAAACCTTAGTAAAGATTGTAGAATTTCAATCAGCAACATTTGTAATGTCTCCACCCAGCTGTTGCATGATTCTTCCACATTTTGCTGAGCTCTCCCTCAAATGCATGGAGAAAAGTACATTTTGTGTTTCATCAAGCAGAAAACAGAAAACTATGATCCTCTGCAAAATATTCACATTTTGTTGCTTTGCGCGCGTGCGCACACACACACACACACACACACACACACACACACACACACACACACACACACACACACACACACACACA
>JBBJLR010000001.1:32408033-32418936 GCA_037577145.1 Brachypetersius gabonensis
CACACACACACACACACACACACACACACACACACACACACACACACACACACACACACACACACACACAAAACCAGCTGTACTCAACATGATTCAGCTTTTAACATCTAAGTGAAAGAGTTCAAAAAAAAGAGTGAACTGGAGAGACAGGCTCACCCTCTCCTAAAAATACTTGTGAACTCAACCAGGCATAACTAATCACCTTCTCCATTGCACACCAAACAAACTGGCTTCCTGTGATCATTTGTAAGTGTTCCAGTGCTTTGCAGGGCAACTGAAAGTAGTCAACTATGGGTGGCAAGGCACTGTCTCAGGGTTAGAGCTGTGGACAGTCAGGAGACAAAAACATTCAAAGGCAAAGCCTGGGAGCACAGAAAAGTCTATAGTGAAGAAGTGGAAATTGATTGGTACTCCTAGGACCCTCCCTGGATCAGGCCATCACTCTGGATGGAAAACTGGATGGAAGTGTGAGGAGGAAACTAATCAGAGATGCTGCCAAGAGGCCTATGGCAAGTTCAAAGCAGTTTCTGGATTTCATAACAAAGAGTGCTCACATGAAGTCTAGACTGACAGTAGTCAAAATTCAGAAGCTTTTGAGGCCCAGTGGAGAAAGGTGTTATGGTCAGATGAAACCAAAATCAAACTATTTGGCCTCAACACTGAATTAGGGGTGGTAGGAGCCTAGTGAGTAAATCACTTGCCTGTTAATCCAATGACTGCAAAGTTTGATCCCCACATTCTACTATTGTGTCCTTGAGCAAGACATGGGGTGGAGGGACTCAGTGGGTAGGATATTTACCTCCAGACCAAGTTGTGGGTTTGAATCCTACCTTCAGCACCACCACTGGGTCCCTGAGCAAGACTCTTAGCCCCACGTTGCTCCAGGGAGAGACTGCCCCCTGTAGTTAGGGAATGGAAGTCGCTTTGGATAAAAACTTGAACTGGAGCTTGAACTGTTTCTCTGTAATTCTTTTTATTAGAATTTCTCACTCAATTCTTATTTCTCACTTGGATGTTATTAGCTGTACTGAGTAAATACAGCTGAAATTTTTTTATTTCTGGCTGCAATGCAACTAATAGTGAACAGTTTGAAGGGGGTGATGTGTCTATAGGTTCTTGCATTGCTGTCAGAATATGTCTGATTTGTCCCTGAAACAAACAGTTTCAGTTCATCAGGCCCAAAGTGTGTCATTAAATTCAAATGTTTTTTTGTGTACACGGTGAAATAATAGCCACAGAAAATGAAAGCCCAGTGAAGAAGAGATAGTGGTGCTGATAAATTAAGTTCTTTCTCACCGAAGCATTCTTCAGGACACCGGATCCTACCTTTACATGTACATTAGATCCTCAGAGTTCTAATGGGAAATAGGACGTTTTCTATTATGAATGTGTGTTATTAATTTCAAACAGTTTTGTGTGTTTATAAAGTCTTAAAATTAGGATGGATCAGAAGGTCCCGAGTCATTCTTTAACCGCTCCTATATAATGGTGCCACAATCTGCAACATTATATTTAAGCGTGGGACTCTTTCTCATGATGTGGAGTGGGATAAGACGCGTATTTCTGGGCTTCTGGACGGATCTTTTCTTTTAGTGGCAGGTGCTCTTGCAGGTTACAGAGTTACAGAGAGTTTCCTTACAGCTGGCTGACTTGCTGCCTATGGCTTGGACCCTTGGTTGGTGGGTGGATGGTAACATTTTACTTTCTCCTTCCCTGTTGGTTTTCTCCTTGGTGGCTGTGTTCTGCAGTAAATAAATTAGAAGGAGGAAGTGTGAGAGGACTTGGGGGTGGGGGGTGGTGTTACTATCCACCAGCCACATCCTGCAGATGAGTCGAGCCACAGTCAGCTGGGAAGGGCCCTGAGCATCGATAGTAGACCCTTGCCACACTGACAGTATCTGAAGGAGCAGGGGTGCCGCCTGATTGATGGGTACCTCCGACTTGGCCATTTCTGTGGAGAATGGCCGAGTTCCTTTGCCTAATGACGCTCCATCCATCCTGGGGCTGAGAGCGCAGGAGAGGGCTATGGAGGATGGGTAACCTGCCTCTGATCACTCTTTATTTGGCAGTCAGTGCTGTGTTCATGAAAAACCTTCCAGACCAGACATTAATATTATATATAGATTCCCTTGTCAGGGATTTACATCCAGTGATCCGAAATCCAGGAGTCAGGGCAACAAGGTGGGGTTAGTGGACGAGGTGCTAATTGATTGACCCCCCCCCCACCCCTCCAAAAAAAGTGGGAAAATATACATTTTACATGACACTCCTGTTGTAATGCAAGCAGATTCTTTCTGCTACTGTTCTGAAGGCTTAGCATTAAGAATAATTACAAGACAAGTGATTTTTTTCCTCATATTTTCTGTATATTTAACCTTTTAAACATTTTGTATTATTTATATAATTATAAATTTTTTTTAATGTATAATATAGATTCTGCATATATACATTTTCTACCAAAGCAATGGTGTTTTTTCACACGCACTGTGTAATTTCCCTCAAAGTCATGTTAAACTACCTTTTGTCATGTAAAATCATATGAAAAAATCTAAACAAATCACTTATGAAAAAATAAGACCTTGATTTAGCTACAAATTGAACTCATAAACGATGTCATCATGATTATTCCACACAAACAACACAGCACACTATTTACACCGTGTAAACTATTAAAACTCAGATGGCTATAAATAGTATATAGTGTAGTATTTGTGGAGAAGAGGTTAAATTTCATGACCTACTTAGTACCCCACATGGACATTTCAGATTCCCCTATGAATGTTAGCTAGCAAAGACCCCCAATGAACTCGCTGAAAAACGAGTGAATTTAAAACCTTTTTGGACACATTTGAATGATCTAGACAGAAAAACGTTGTTATACTTGACATAGTGAACATCACCAAATGCTTAGGCCTGTTTGGATTGCCTGGGCTCATACATTCTTTAAAAATGTGTAATAGGTAGCAAATACCTATAATGATATCACTCTCGCCTTGGGGGGACCACTCTGAAGGCCCAACACAACTTGTGCAGTTTGCATATAGGAAGGACTAATTGAAACTGAGATTACGCATGCAGAGTTTATCCATAACAGTTGGCTTCTAATTAAGTAAGACGCATAAAGTAAATTAATAAAGTAAATTGGTCTCCCTGAGCACCTTGCTGTATTTGAGAATCTATCCTTCTATCCTCTACTCCAGTGGTTCCCAACCTTTTTTCTTGAAGCCCCCCTAGTCTGTGTCCAAGACAAGCCAGGCCCTCAACTCCTACTCGCGTAGACGCACAAAAAAAATAAAGTGATTAATTACACGTTTATTTGCCAAAAATAAACAGTGGTTGTAGATTTTTGCTCTTATACTCTTATACACACACACTTTTATGTTTCACTCTTTAAGAATTTAATGTGTACAATTATAATTTTGGAAAACTCAATGCAGACAAAATTCTGCGCACCCCCTGTGATATCTAGCGCCCCCTTTAGGGGGGCCCGGACCCCAGGTTGGGAACCACTGCTCTACTCTACCGTCAATGGCTAGCAGCTTACTAGTGTAAGCCTTTGCATATTGTTGCCTTCATGCTGTAGCTACAGTTCCAGAGGCTCCACTCCAGTGCTAATCTCAGGGCCAGTCCAGTAACATAATATTGCATTTATGAAGTACACAGATTACCATTGACATATTAAAACATTTCAAATTCTTATGACATTTTAAGGGCTCTTGGGGGCCCTCTGGTGGGCAAGTGGGCCCAAGCAAGCGCTTAACCCATTTAATCCCAAATTTTCCGCTGCAAAATAAGTGCATGCATTTTACTCCTTAGACTTCCCTAACACACAATATGTTTGAATTGTTTCATTTATTAGTGGTTATGATGGTGAAAACGTAGGTTTTATACTCAGCAACAATTGTTGCCGATGGGAAACCACACAGTCTAAATTTAAACAAATTCTTCAGTTTGATCTGTTTACACCCACTATGTGGTGCATGTGTAGGGAATGGTTAGGGAACCCCTGGACCCTCTGCCACCACTCATACAGCGCAGGGCAATATCTGTTAATTCAGGTACTTTACGAACTTCCTCATGTACAAGTTTGGTTTGAGGCAGACATCTCTTTCCAGAGGTGCAGGCTGGAGGTAAAGGGGCGTGGCCATGTCTCCATTCACACAAGTCACATGACATTGATACAATTTAGGGGAGACAACCTCTTTTTAATTTTTTTTAACTTGCATTAGCTGCCCAAAGCCAAAACAACACTTTCAGAGCCGTAAAAAAACCGGCAACAGTTGTTGCCATTGGGATTAAATGGGTTAACTAGCTTAGTCTTTGGGCAGGCCCTGTTCTGCAGCTACATATTAGGAATGATCTTTTTCTTGGTCACAAATCTTTTGTAATGTCCATGTGTTTATGTTTTGTCTTTGATTCTGTTATATTGAGATATTGAGACTTGTCTTAGTTTCAAGGACTGAATAAAGTCTACCAAAGTGCACTTCATATACATGTCACTCATACTCTTAATGGAAGACTACTATTGAGATGTGATTGGCCACGCAAAACACCTTTGGTGTTCAAATCTTGCATCTATGTATAATGCAGGGACTATGAGGCTAATGTTGCTAACAAACAGCCATAAAAAAAAAATTATCAAAACTTTTCTCAGCTTTTCTACACAACTTGTCTGTCAGCGATTCTCTTCCATCACATTTCAGCATTACTTGTTAATGTGAAGGACATAATATGTTCTGTCCTGCCCTGCAAAAATTATATCTTGCCAAGTGAAATCATCATTAATCTAGTTGACAATGTAATATTTTTCATACTGGGACTGTTGTAAGTATATTACAACATTATTCCAAATATTTCATGGTATATTATCTAGTAAAAGTTTCTTACGCAACATGTCTTATGCCTTGAAACAAGCAAAATGATCTTCCTGTGGAACGAAACGATTTCTATAGAGGAACTACTGTAGAAAGACATTGAGTAATTGTATCATTTGCAGCGTGAGACCCCTGTTGCCACACTGTGGTATCCCATGTTTACTAAGTCTGCATTTATATTACCAGGTTGAAGTGACACACATCAGAATTTTTGTCATTTTTTCTCCTCTCAGAGATGTGTGGCTGCAAAACTACATACATTTCACATTTGATACGTACCTGATTCATGACTGTGTGTCCTTAATGAGAATGGGTGGAGTCATCATTCCATATCAGCAGTAGATCATTTCAAAATTTCTATTTCTAAATGGCTCAAATACATCAAATTGTCAGACCTTTTTACTTTTTAACTTTCCCGAAACAGAGCCAATCAGAGTTATGAAAGCATTTAGGTTTTGTGCTGTACCTTCATGTTCATTTATTGTTCATAGCATGCATAGATCCTTCCCAGGGCGTGACAGTTTAGAACGTGGAGCTCTGTATACATAGCTCTTCGAAATTTGGATGTAGGAACCTGTGTGCTAATTCTAACATAGAGCACTATGTAGGGAATAGGGAGTCATGTGAGACACAGCCTTCCTGCTCATCTCTGTATCTCTCGCATGTTGCTCATAGTTTTCTTAAGTACTTACACAAGGCCAAAATGACTGGATCGGATTTCGGAAAAACTATCACATAAATACTTTACCAGTACTAAGTATCAGATCTGCAAGTTCACGTTAATGACAGATACGGGTTCAAGGCAAAATGATCTGAGCAAAAACAAAAAAAGAATTGAGAAATAAGGCTTGCAGTGTGAACGTGCCCTAAAGACAAGACATGTCATTCAGGAGAAAAGATGACAGGAAATCAATACCCTATCGATGGGATAAAGTCATATTTGCCTTTTAGCTAACTACTTCATTTCCCAGAGCTTAGTTACGCTCTGCTGGGGCTTCACTCTTGTGTCTGAAAGCCTTAGCTGAAGCTGTGTGGCTGGAAAGCCAGAGAGGTAACTCCTAGAGCTAGCTGTAATCAGCTTGCCAGTCTCGATTAAGGCCATAGCGTGTGCTGAACTGATCTGACCGAGTAATGGCAATGATTAGATGTAGCAGAGCTGCTTATTGCGATTTTAATGCAAATTTATATTGGTTTCCAAGACTTTACACTCAGATTTCTATGTGCACATGATAATAAGGATTCTTTTTTGTTAATGGCATTAACTCACGTCCCTTAATCATACAAATGAAGCACCTACTAATTGCATCATTTATATGTTTTATAGAATCCCTTTTATTTTCCATTAAATTCTGATACTTTAATTGAAACAAATAGTTTCCCACAAGGCCTCGGCACTTGCGTGTTTCAGTCACACACCAGTGCTACGGATTGATTGGTTTTGCTTAATCTGATTGGGATTTGTGCAGGAATGTATAATTCACCTTGAGAAGTATTTCTTTAGCCTAATCTAATATTAAATTGAGGGTGTGAATAGAGTGGCAGAACAATCAATATTCTGTGATGTTGAGAGACTTCTAAATACCGGCTGCAATTTTCTGCCTTGTTTGTGGGGACAATGTCATTCCTTATTTATGAATTGATTTTCATTTTAGCTCCTCGAGATTCAGCTTGCTCGGTTAATGGATGTCTCCATCTTTCTATTGAGTCTGTGCTCTCTTTATCGCATTACATGACCAAATGTAATGACATTAAGAAATCTGCTGAATAAATGCAACACGTTTTGTCCTTAGATCTGTGTGTTGCTTTATTTCAGGGGGCTTGAGCGCTACACTTAAGTATACTTCTGCTTTACAATTTCCTGACCACACTCCACGGCTTTTGGCTCAGACATAGGGTTTTAGGAAAAACTTTTGATTGTTAAGTCATTTCTGTATAAAGTAGAAGTTCTTTAGACCAGAACCAAAAGCGGTTCTCCAGTGGCACTGCATCAAAGAACCATGTTTGACATCTTTATTTTTAAATGACCAATTTCTTACATTTTTGTAAGGTTTATTTTCCTCTTGAGAAAATAACTTGTGACATGTATTAAAACAATCCATTTTTTTCATGATCAATCTCCATTATAATTAAAGAATGATTTTATTACTCACTTTGTGCCTAATTCCAAAAAGCAGCCTGGAATGATACACTCCTTCTTAACTTCAGTGTCAGTCTGTTGGCTTATGTACACATATGTTGTTTTTTATGACATTCTAAAAACAAGGAAATCAAAACTGGCTCATTTAGAAATGTTGTTCCCATTTTTGGGGTCTTGGGGACTGGAGACAGAATGGTAAGCATTCTTTAACAACGCTTACAAACTATTTTTGATCTTCTTTATGATATGGCCTCTTAAAGACAATACCTGGATCATAGTCAAATGTTCCTTTCAGCCAGTATTTTCTTGCACACTCTGAACTACAGCTTGCTTCTGTATGTTCTTCTGCTGCCAAGGTTTCTCTTCTCTGGAAAAACATTTCCTTGCAACCAAGCCATCAGGAAGGGGGGTGATGCTGGGTGAGAGCGGCCTGGGGCCCCCACGCTTCAATCAACCAATTAGAAAATCAAGGGCTTTCACATTGTGCAGGCTGACAATCAGCTCTGCCAATTAAACACCCTTCTGCGCTTCACGCGGCCCTTCAGCTCGGCCCATTACTGGACTCTCACGTTCGAGTGGGCCCAGCTGATCAAGAAAAATTATGCCCCTAATAACAGCGAAATGAAAGAAATTTGGACAAAACGACTCTCTGCATCACAGATTTTGTTTACTAGTGGGTAATTAATTCTCCACATATGTTGGGAACATCTGCCGCGATGACCTGCCATCGTATCAGTGAAACGACTGCTGTGCTGCTCCTCCTTTGGTCATTAGCGCAACCATTCAGATTACTCTTCCTCTCCCCGCCTTGTCCAAAGCACTTTCCTACTTTATTTTTAAAGCACCAATGTCCGTCTTCTATCTGCACATTCTGCATCCTCCCATGTTATCAGTAGCTGTTATCAAGAGCTGCTGATTGAAAAAGGGCGAAAATGCTGGAAAATGCTGTTTGATTACATTCCTTCCATGTAAACTAGCAGATAAAGAATTTCCCAAAATGACACAAGTACGCTTGAGGGAGGCTACTTAAACATAAGAGTGCCCCAAACTCTTGTGTATTGTAATGTTGCCAAATAAAGTAGCCCCAAACCTTTCTGTAAATGTATTTTTTAAACACAGATAATTTCTTTCAACAAAATAGTAGTTTCAATAGATAGAAAGCAACAACTGTTGTTGCTTAGAAATCTGTTGTTCATGTTATTCTTCAGTGGTAACGTTTCCCCAATCATTTAATAGAATAAATCATGTGCTGCTTGTATGACATCTGAACATTAGGACACAACTGGCATGCACTTGTTTTAAAAGGTCAAACTGGTTGTTAAAAGACTCTCAGTATTTTTTTAAACATAATGATTAATGCAGCTAACCCTGCCCCAATGCAAATCCGATTTTCATACAAGAAGTGGCCTAATTAATGTTTCTTGGTTAGTTCTACCGATTCTACCAAGATGGCAGAGTGCTAAGCCACAGCGGCATCTCTGGGTCCAACAAGTGACCAAGTGTGTTGTTTTTGTCAACTTCAAACCTTTGCTAACCTGTTAACCTTCGCTAATCCAAACATCTGGTCCATCCTGCTTGCCAATATTTTCTCCCTGGAAGATAAACTACGTGAGCTCAGAGACTGCTTTGTTTTTGTTTTTACGGGGACATGATTCAGCAACAGCATTCCAGTAACAGCTATGCATATTAGCAACATGCTAACATAGCACAGTGACTCTAATTTGAAACTGAGTGGCAGGACAAGAAGTGGCAGGCTGGTTATTTACATCAACACTGTGCTGATCTCTTGTTACTGCTTACCGAAGATGCGAGTTTGTGACTGTTAGATATTGAGACTGTTAGACCCTTTTTATTTAGCTACCAGAATTCACCACTGTGCTAATAGTGTACATTCCATCTAGTGCTAAGGCTAACAGCAAGCTAACCAAACTTTACAGAATCTGCAAGCTCCAAAATGTTCATCCAGGGGAACTGTTTATTATCGCCGAAGACTTTAATCATTCAAATCTCAAATTAGTTTACTCCAAAAATTGCAGCTCAAAAGTTTGCTGATAACTGTTTGATTGGGGGAACGATGAGGCGGCATAAAGAGAGGAGGTGCGACGGCTGGTGCAAAGCCAAATGTGGATAAAACAAAAGAGACTTCATTAGGGCACAACATGATCAGTCGTCACTAAACATCAACTGCTCCTCACTAGACTCACAGTTGTACTCAAATATAAAGCTGAAAGGTCCACTTACCAAATGTCAAGTCAGGGCAAGGTCCAGAAAATTCCAATTGCAAAACAAAACTGATAATTCTTCAAACCTCTCAAACTATCTACAAAAAGCCATGCGGTGGGCCTGTTAGTGTGAGAAGTGACACATTTTTTTCTGCCACCGGTTGTTTAAAGTGTTCATCGGTGAGTGTACTGCGGTATGAGGTCTTGACTATATTCTTAGCTGTAAAAGCAGATTCTCAGTAGTATGTTGAGGGAAACCTGGTGAGAATTTGAAGAGGAGCACTTGCTGTAGTAACAGTTTTGTCCAGAAGGTGACAGGGTCACAATGAGCCTTCTGCAGTGCCGTTAGAACTTGGGTGTGAGTGAGTCGTCTTGCCATAGTGATGCAACTTGGGTCTGCTTTGATTGTGCCTCAACAATGAGTGGAAGGGCATGAAAAAACAAAACAAAACACAGAAACGCTAAATCATTGATAAATCATTGATTGTATGCACGCCATTTAAATCATTGCTCGGATGATTAATTATTATAGGCTTTCGTGTCGGTCCAGATTGAACTTCGTTTGGGTCCGGATGTGGACCGTGGTCTGCCTATTGAGTACCCCTGGTCTAGAGCATCAATTTCCTCACATCACGAGAACCTCACACAGACCCTCAGCACAAGCTTTATTGCCTAAAAGGTCCATAGCCCACTGTGTTCTACAGAGGGACTATAAAGAGCATTCTCTGTAGCTGTATCACAGCCTGTTATGGGAATTGTTTCGTTTTAGATCGCATGAGGGTAGTGAGGACAACTGAGAAAATCTTCAGGGTCTCTCCCCGCAAATCTACCAGCATTGTGGATGACCCCACAGACCCCTCACACATCCTCTTCTACCTCCTCCCAGTGTATTTGTACAATTATATTTATTGTTTTCTCGCTCTATTCTGCATTTTGTTCATCTAACTCGCTGCTGCTGCAATCTGTCATAACATGTATTCAATCAATGTTGTCTTGTCCTGTTTTTTTTTTTGCTTCTGTGCTTTTCTTGCATTCTCTCTGTCTCTCCTTACTCCCTGTATATTTGTCCTGTCTGCACTTTTATAGTCTTTTGGTGTTCTAGTTCTGTTCTTGTCTATGATCCTGGAGCAATGCTGTTTCATTTCACTGTGTACTGCGTATATGTATTAAATATCAATAAACCTACTTAATTTCCAAGATTTCTTTGTATTTAAATAATCTGTTATGAATATGGAAATGACTCCAAAAGCAGAGTAGCAAAAAATTGAAGATTTATTTACAAGATAAAGTCCGCAGGGCAAAAGTGAAAAACCAAAGTCTGGAGCTGAAGTCCAAAAACCAGAGAATCCAGGAAAACAATCAAAGTGAGTTTGTAAAAAAAAAAGGGGAAGTTCTTCGTACATCGCTAACTCAGTTAGCTGGATTTGATTGTTGTGGATTAGTCCTGATCTTGGATTGTTTCGTTCTTTGATGCGTATCTCGGCCTTGTTGTCATAGCAACAGGTCCGTAAGCTGAAACCTGCTCGGGAACAGCTTTATTTCATATAAACAGAAATTATGCTGCGCTCCTGGCGGGTTCTGATTGGTTGAAACGGCGAGGTCACATCTGATTGGTTAAAGAGCACGACTGACGCGGACTGACTCACGTGGGAAAAGAAACGTATCCTGCA
>JBBJLR010000001.1:32419036-32434091 GCA_037577145.1 Brachypetersius gabonensis
CACACTTATGCAACCACATTATTTTAGTATTTTTTGTTTTCTTCCCTCTACCTTGAAGATTTCTGTTTGTTTTTCAACTGAGTTGTACAGTTTATAGGTCACATTAAAGGTGGAAATAGTTCTGACATTATTCATCTTTGTCTCATTTTTTACACCATAGACACCTGACATTTTCACAGGGGTGTGTAGACTTTTCATATCCACTGTACAATACGAATTTACGAACCGAACAGTAGAACAGTGCAAATATAATATCAAATAACTCTAACAAAGTAACAATATAACAATATCAGATAAGATCAAATAAATAATATAACTATTAGTGCAGGTGATTCTGAAAAAGTGACAGTGCGCAATGAATAACAGAGTAGCAGCATGTGATGGTGATATGAAACAAACAATTTGAAGATCAATTTGAATGAGTTAACAGGTTAAAATGAACCTTTATGCTTCTTAACGACGTCCTGCTGAAACCACAGCCCTGCTGCTGGGCATGAAGCTAACTAAGCTAATTAGCCGGTGACACTCAGAGAGTGACAGAAGTTTCCAAACTTTTTGACAAACCAAAACTGTCCTAAATGGGACAGACCATGATGAACCCGCTGAGATGGCCAGTAATGAGTGGCTTGCCAAGCTGCACAACACAAAACAAACTGCACAACAGGGGTTATAGTCATTAACCTCTCGTCCCTCCACTCCCTCAGACAATGACAAACTCTCTCTGCTCCATCCTGGCCTCTGCCAGAATCATCTCCACCTCCCAAAAAAGAGCCACTCGAGACGGGAAAAGAAGTCAGAGTTTACAAGATGGCAACTCTGAAGTATCCAAAATCTGTCTCTGCTAATTTCATGTGGAATCAATTAGAATTTTTTTTTTTTGGGGGGGGGGCAGGGTGTTCCCTCTCTGTGATCTCCTTTGTTGTCTAATGCAATTGTCCACTCCAAGTCGTGCAGCGCGGCGCATAATAAAGTATTAAGACTAATCTGCTTTTGCCGTTGCCCCTCCGGATCGACACGGCAGTTATTATATTAGATCCGTAATGAGATTCCGCACTCCATCAACACGATGGGCACGCTAAGGGGGTGGATGCCTTCTTCTTCAGATAGAAAAATTTGTCCATTTACATCCTATCATTAGTTTTATACAAATGTGCCCTTGAGCAAGCTGCCCCCTCTGCCTTCTCACGTTCACAAACACTTTACTTTGGCAGCAAATGATCATCTCACCCACACATGCTCACACACCCCTCTTTCTTTTCTTTTATAGAGGGAGTGGTAAACAGGACAAAGCAGACAAGGGCATCGCACTTTATCATGCAACATATAAACACACACAAACATTCTACTGGATGGCACTGGCCTTCCAAGAACTTGCACAGACCTAATAAGCAGAACTAGGCCTTGAGGAGAAAGCAGACCGGAGTGGCACAGTAATGGTTACATAATCAGAGTACAGCTTATTCATCATTCTCTTATTGTCAGCTTTTCTGAATGTGGTCATCACCGAAACAGCCTTTAGCTCATTATTTCACACTGATGTCAAATGTCAGCTCGCATATAAAGCCATTCTTGTCTTCCTGTCTTCATTGTCCATTGTTGATGCTCACTTTATATTCGACTAACATTGAATATATTTTAATCTCTATGTTAATGAATATCTATGAGGGTGGAGGGGCTCAGTGGGTAGGGTACATGCCTCTGGACCAAGAGGTCATGGGTTCAGCTCCTACCTTCAGCACCACCACTGGATTCCTGAGCAAGACCCGTAACCCCAAGTTGCTCCAGGGAGAGACTGCCCCCTGTAGGTGGGGAATGGAAGTCGTCTGATAAATGCCGTAAATGTAAATGTATTAAACGCAGCTTGTTGTCTAATAGATCATACTAAATGTAATTAGCCTAACCCTAACTTCAAGCCAATATACAACTTAAACCTGAACCTAATGCTGTTGAATATCAGCTCACTTGCACCAGGATTATCCGTGAATGATCTATAGTGGTCCTTACACGGGGAAAGCATTTTGAAATGTTTTAATTTCCTTGAGAAACTTTTACATATAAGTGAAGTTAAGGAAAGCCTTTTTTATTCCAAGTAGTTTTGCATTATTTCTCATTCTGTCCCACATCGCAGATGAAATTACTAACAATGTGTCTGTATTGCTTTTAATGCAGTAAAGGTGACATTTTACTTTTGTTTAATACTCAACGAATTAAACAAGACACAGTACAAAACAAAAAGATGACAATGATCACGGGCCATTCGCATATAAATGTCATCTTTTATAGAACCATCACTTTTACAAATGTATTATTTGTCCAGCCTGAAAGCTCTGCTTTGGTTTGAGGAGCTTTTAAAGGAGCTAGATTATGAAACAAGTGGCTGATACTGACAGTGTCATATGCTTGATTGACTTTATCTCAGGCAGTTTAGTCTGTTATGCTTAATCCCACAAAGCAGTCACATCTTAGCTTTAGTCCTCACACGGTCGTTTTCCATCACTATCAGGAAAATATTATTAATACACTGTAACTAAAGACTGTGGAGTTTGGAGATGCTCTTTATTCAGTAACCGAGTGTTTAATAGCTGCTTTAAGTGTGTAGATTAGCAGCTACAGCTACTTTTTAACACGACACTAGTAAAGTTGTCAACCTCCTTTCAGAAACACAGAAAAATAAAAACAACCTGATTGCAGATAAATGTATCAAATGATTTTAACAAGCTGTCCTGTGTGCTTTTGCTTCTCGTAAATAATCTAAAGACCTGATACAAACTTATTTGCGTACAAGAGATGCTGCTCAGTAGTTGAAAAGAACCAAAAGCAGTTGTCACTTGTCGGCTTCACTAATGCATTAGTCATTTTCTCTCTGTCTCTCTCTTTTTCTCTGTCTCTCTCTGTCTCTGTCTCTCTCTTTCTCTCTCTCTGTCTGTTTGTCTCTCTCTCTCTCTCTGGGTGTCTCTCTCTGTCACTCTCTCTCTCTGGGTGTCTCTCTCTCTCTCTCTCTCTCTCTCTCAGTGGGAGGAGTGATTAAAGTAATAGTCATCCTCCAGCTCCCAAACATTACATAAGATAATATTTCAAGGTGCTAATGCTAAACATCTAATTATGGTTTTATTTGAAGAAAACATGAGTGCACTTAATAAGCAAATTATCATGGTAATAAACCCTTTGGTTGAGAGCCAGTATGAATATATTACCCGGAGAGGTCTTCAGCCTCTGGAATATGGAAATAATCGGGGAAATTTTCAAAGATACAATTATTTCTGTCTTTGAGCCATCCACCGATAAGCATCAGTTGATCCAAATGAGCGTGATCATATGACAAATGTTCATCGCGAGGTGCTCTGCTGGCTGCGCAATGCAGACACACAATTGTGTGGAAAGCACAGATAACTTTGAAGGCTTTAATGAAAGAGAAAGCAGTGGCCTTTGAATTACAACTTCTATATTTGTGCGCTGCATGCGAATAAAGCTGCGCTAATCACGCGCGGGCTCTTTAAGAAAGGCCCCCTCGTTTATGGAGGCAATAGATCATATCTAAAATAGAGTGTATGCACGTGGTGGTGCTACTGCCATCATCGCTAACTACTTGCCCAGGATCCTTGAAAGCTAAATCATTTTGCGCCGCATCATTGAGCGTTTACTTGCCTCGCCAGCAGATGGGTCCTTGTGGTCCATCTGTTGGAGGAGATGTCTTCAACAAGCCCCCCTTCACCTTCAACCAAAGAGATGGTGAGGCATTTGAATATTCATCCCGTCAGAAGCGCCTCCTATCGGGACCAGGGTCATCCGTTTGGTCTCCTTGCTGGTCAGCCTGGGTCATAAAAACTCTGGACACCAAATGAGGGGTCTCCCACCTGGCCCAGTTATTCGCACAAACTTGAGTGTGTGTGTGTGTGTGTGTGTGTGTGCTTGAAAAAGACAGACTGCTCGCTCACTAACAGCAGATCATGCCGTCTCCCCTGGTAATTATGAGGGCTGCATCTGTTGGAACCCGAGAGCTTAATGTGCTCATTAATTGTGTGCTATTTTGAAAAGTTCACTGTAAGTGCCCGATTTAGCAAGGCCGTTAGCACATGCCACACATGCAGACAATGCACTATTACACCCTGCGCTGAGGTACAGGCATAACTACTGCTTGCTTAAAGCACTGATATGGTAAAAACTAAACAAACTGATACAGTTTTTGCTCTTGCCACAATTTAGTCAATCATTGAACAAACAGTTATCCAAATCTTTTTATTAAAAACACGCCCAGAATTTATAGAAACACACATATAGTTTTTAATAAGGGTAGTTCAGACTTGTCACTGTTGTTTAGAAAACTGACTGTGTGCTACAAAAATGAATAAAACCTCACTGTGGAGCAAAACACCTAAGAATGCATTTAAGACAACAGGGTCTGTTTGAACAAACCACTTCAAGTGTGGCAATGAAGGAATAGAGCTGAATTTGAGCCACGAACAGCCCCCTGCTAGGGACAGTCTAATATGAAAAGTTTAATTTTTTTCTCCTACTGTGGCTTATATGTGGTATCAGCAGTTTGAGAAAAGTAAGGAAAAGACTATTGACTGTAAAAGTTTGTTAGCAACATAAGCCTCATAGATGTAGCTCTAAACTTAAGAAGCAATGTTTTAACACTTTTTACAATACAAGTGTATAAAAAGTGTAAAAATGTGATTTTTTGCTGATTTTTTCCATGCAAAAATTAATATTTTGCTGAATTTATCCTCATCATGAACTTTTCATCCATAATATACTCAGGGCCTGAGGCACTAGGCCTTTTATGCCAGCACTGAAGAGCAAAGAGGGGACATTCTTCCAGAAGAAAATGAGTATAAAACTAAATATTTCGTTTATGCATGATATCACAAAAGGCATTTTGTCGACTGTCCATATACATTTGAAGTAGGGTTGTGCAAAAAATGGGTAGAGATTGGTAATACTCAATGATTTGGAGTTCTATTCACTATACTGAAGTTTAGTGTGGACTTTCTTAACAACCATGGTGAGACTCCTGAGTGTTACCTGGTTATCTATCCCAGTTCTATCTCAGGCAATGATCAGCGTATCAAAAATATACTGTTGAAAGTAAAAAAGCACAAAGTAAATGTTTTAATGGATAATGGAGTCAGGACATGCTTTTTACACTATTTTAATACTTAGCTTTGACTCTTGTATTGCACAGCAGTGAATGACTGGTTCTGGCATGACTGGGCTGTGGGCTTTTACATGGGTGTAGATTTTATTGAATTATTCAATAAATAAAATAGTTTTATAGTTAATAAGTTTTATAGTTAAGAAACATGAGCCTGAATTAAGGCATGAATGAGTGTTGCATGAAATAAACCACTACTATTAACAACCAAAAAGAAAACTACTCAGTAGCTAACAGTGAACTAAAAGTTAGAATAGTTAACTGTTATTTAAATGATTAAACAATAATTACTGAATCTTTTATATCTCCTAGAGAACTACTTTCTAACTATGGCTATATGTGTGATGACTATTTACATTTACATTATATGGGGCAGCTGGGAAGTTGGAAGTTGGGTGTTTGTTGGGTGTTACGGACTCGTTTCAAGCTAAGACTAAGGTTCATGTGCCAGAGAAGTAAAATAGAAACAGCAACGCAGGATTGAATACCGAAGTTTATATTCTGTTTGTGTCAAACCTCTTTGAGTTCAGCTGTGTTTTATCGTCCCTGACACTGAAACCCACAGCCACAGGACTCGTCAACTTATGTTCAGAATTTGAGCTCAAAAGAATAATTCTATACGGCTTTTAGTACCTTTTAGTGCAAGAAGACGACATTTTGTTTGGAGAAATCCTAATTTTTAACATCGTTTCTCTCCCATTCATTCTATACAAAAGGTTCCGATCAACCGACTCACAGCTGTTGGCCCCGCCCCTCACACTGTTGGCTCCGCCCCTCAGCTCAATAAGAACTCCAGGCCAGACGCACCAAATACTTGACAAAACTTGCCCAAAACACAATAAAACACAATAAAACACAATAAAACAACTTCAAAACGACTTGCTTTGTTTCATTATAAAAAAAAACATTTTTCCGACTGAGTGCAGCGGCGCGCCTCTCTGTCTGCGTCGCTGGACTGATCTGGGAGCAGTTTTTGGGTGAGAGGGCTCAAACAAAACATTATTACCTCTGCTATTCGTTAAATAAATAGCAGAGCAGAGGCCACAAATAATGGCGTCCAAAGGGTTTTTTGCGACCAATTGTGGACCAATGGCCTGTCTTTATTTTATACTCCCGGCCCAATCAAAAGCCTTCGCGGCCCATCAGTGGTCTGTGGCTCAGTGATTGAGAAACCCGGCTTTATTTAGCAGAAAATTGACTCATATATTAGTAATTCATTACTGATCACAACATTAATTACTGTAACTGACAACAAAGTGACAAAGTTAAAGTGGCTAAGTCAGTGAAACTAAGTAGTTTTAACCTGTGTCTCAGGGAAACGCTGTTGTTGAGGAAGAAGGTTTTTTATTTCAGAGGCCCGTTTTTAACACAAAATGAAACACTAAGTGAAGGAACTGTAGCTTATAATGGGTGGAGTCATTAAATATTTTCTACCGAAGCCATAGTCTGCCAAGTTGATCGATTGTCAGCATATCATTGAGCATCTCAAAGGTTTAATTGCAAAACAACCTGTTTAATTCAAAAGAGTCTGGAAACGGTAATGTCAAATGAATCACATTTATGGTACATTAAATTCTCAATTAAATCTGTAAAATAGAGGAACGGTGCAGAACACAGACCCTTTAAGTGTTTTGCAGCCATGATTAGAAAGAAAGTGATGCATTTTTGTCCCCTTTAAAGTTTAGCCTACTGTGATAATTTTAAAAAAGAGCAGTTAAGTGTATCAGTGAGTGCTGGCAGACATGATGGTATGTGATGGAGTTCGTAGCCTCATTGAGACCCAAGAGGTCAGAATCATGACTGGGTCACCACTCCATGTGTCTTGCCCCTCTGTGGAATTCTTAGCCATAATCGACCGTCTGTGATGAGCTCCTTCCTGAACTTCTGCATATGAAATTTCATTCTCATATGATTATAGACCAGTGACAACAGGCCCGACCCCTTAACCTCAATTTAAGATAGCGTTGCATTATTTTAAGCGAAAGGTCTTTTCAAGACCACTCCATGGTTCAGTGGTACGAAATTGATTTGCGCTCTCTCTCTAAATTCTTTTTCACGCGTTTCCATGTTATGTTAAACGGTGTCAAGCTCCCTCTTCCGGAAACATGCACTGTTTAACATAAGCCATTACTGTAAGTTGTCACTTGTGTTTATTGCAAACACATGTCTGTGTTCCATTGAAATTTTGACATGTACTTAGCGAAGAGGCGTATGAGGGAGCGAGGAAAGTGCTTGAGGGGTTCAGACTGGGACCCATCCCGCCCGGCTCCCCCTTTTGCACCAGCCTGCGCTCCACTTCCAATCTAATGAAGTTGCTGGAGTGCAGAGACTGACAGCTTAATTATCTTTTATGAAAGTGGGACAAATTGAACTGTGTCTTTCCATCAGTTTTTGATAGATCAGGGGGCTGCTAGAGGGGTCCTGCCGCAGCACTCTTGTGAATCTCAGGGCTAATCCACTCTGCCTGACTTTTTCTCTCTGCTTTGCTCTCTCATATAAGAACTCTCTCTAGCTCCCTGCTCCCATTCCAGGATGATACACACACTTTTTCCATTTCTTGCATGTTTTTCTACATAAAGGCCTTTAGGGATTAAACGAGATTTATTTTGATAAATAATGGCATAATGACTTGTGTACCTTTTTTTGCAGTATGAACTAACTTATCCAGTGCTTAGCATGGCAGTAACCAAGACAACAGATCAAATTATACTTTGAAAAAGTCGAATATGCTAACAGATTAATATGATAACAGATTAATATGCTAACAGATTAATATGATAACAGATTAATATGATAACAGATTAATATGCTAACAGATTAATATGCTAACAGTCGAATATGCTAACAGATTAATATGCTAACAGACTAAATTGTACCCTTATCTTGTACACAAGGAGTTAACAGCACAACTCTAGGAATGATCGGAATTAGATATTTCTCAGCAATACCTTTCCATCCCAAAGCAAAATAATTCTAACTTATTTATGGCCATCACTCCCTTTTTCCTTTCCTTATTTCCATTTTCCTTTGACTGATTGACATAAATGTGAATGGAGACTTGCCTGTCACTATTTTGAAAACAACAAACTTGTACTTTTGACAAACGCTGATAATGATTAGTTTGTTTAAGAATTCGTTGTGTGTGCAGTTTTGTAAAAAACATTTCTGAATATTTGTATTTTTGGTTTCACTGATTTATGTCGTGTTGGGCGTGTAAAAGCCACCTCATCTAACATAACTGACCCCTAAACCTCATCCCTCTCCTCTTTCTCCTTTGTTCTCTCTCTCCCTCTCTCTCTCTTTATTCTCTCCTGACTCCCTCTCTGGCAGAGGCTGCTCCTGACATCCATATGTTAGCTGACAGGCCTGGCCCAGTAAATGATGACTATATCTAAATGTTGATGAGCTAGAGCCGCAGACAGGGGGCTGTGTTTGTAAATGGAGGTTTGTTTGCGGGGGGAGGCTTGGGAGTTCTAGACTAGCTGGCAAATGTCAAACAGTGGAGAGAGAGAAAGAGAAATAGAGACAAGAGAGACGGCTTGACAACTCTCTCAGTGGCAGGTTGGTGGACGGGTGCCGTGGGGACGACCTTTCACCCCCCCGCTATGGGATACCTGACAGCGGCGTCCAGTCTCATCTTGGGTCAGAGCAGGCTCAGAGACATCCTTCAATTTCACTTTAAAAAAATGACTGTCGAAAAATAGAAATATGTTAATTATGTGTTGGTCAAAGGTCAAATAGATGTACACACAATCTACCCCTGAGGGCTCTGATGTGATTTTAGAATACTGGCCATATAGACAAGGTCATTACTATCAAAGCAAAGCTAATTTCTCCTGAGAGTCTTGTGTTTAAGAATGACAGAAATTTGGGGTCTGAAAACTATTTTTTCTTACAAATGACAGATGGGCACTCACAAGACGAGAATGGTGTATCAGAATCTGCGCTAACGTTCACCCATCTGCTGTCTGGACGTGCAGTTTAGAAGATTAGAATCAGTTTTTAATAAAATAAAATGGCTTACCAAGTTTGTTTTCAGATATTTGCATACAACGAGGGAGGAGTCACTTCAGGGGTCATCTAAGTTCAGAACAATGACAGGACAGTGGGACAGAAAACATTAGCAAGGGACTGTAACAGTTTGGAGGAACTCTTTTGGAGCTGTTTGGATTGGACTGGCTTGCTGCTTGCTGTCTTCAGGTGTAATAATGCAAAAGAGCATCGTTTTGCGGAATGTGCAGCAGTGTCACACTGAAGAGCTGTAACCCAGTAGTATAATATCACTTTACCATGGAGTCATGACACAAAGCCATTGCACACAGAGCTAAACAAATGGAGTTTGGCCACGGAACAGAAGGCAGGAGCCATTGTCTGAATGTGCACGCGGCACAACGCACATGCGTGTGAGTGAGATTGCCTGGACTGCCTATCTCTCCTCACTCGGGGCGCCGGTTAGACAGTGGCACTGTTCGAACTCTTCGAACGCCTGTGGGCCACACAGGCATTAGCAGCGTCGCCCAGGTGACCGATAGCATCACGCTAACCGAATGAGCTGCGCTTTTTACCTCTCGGACCATCTGGTCCCGCTGTCGGAGCAGCCTCCCTGCCTTCTCCCCGGTGGGCTTCTGTCTGAAAGGAGGAGGTAAGACGAGGGGCTGATGAGTGAGGCCTCCGGGCCCTCCATCACTCCTCGCCACCAGGAAGGCACCAGCTGTCTGCACTCATTTGCATTCTCTCTTTCTCCATCCCTCCTCCCCCCCAAAAAATAATGAAATTAGCCACAAGTTTCCTGAGGTGATGCAAGACACACACTTAGGCTGGATGTGTCAGTGCATGTGTGCATGTACGTGTTTGTGGTGTCTGTCTGTGTGTGTGTGTTTGTGTGTGTGTGTGTGTGTGCATGCATGTTGGCAGCCAGAGCAGGGGAAGGTCATAGAGTTCTTAACAGGAGAACAGCATTGAAATGTTAGTAAATTTAAATTTGGTCTTTTTTCTGATGCAATGCACTCCATGCTGCTATCATCACTGGCAAAGTTCTGCTGCAGTGATGTGTGTACAAACACCCAAAAGTCCTAACCTTCTTTGTTTTTACATGTTCCCTAATTTTCTCCCCATTTAGTAATTTCCAGTTCCACTCACTACTTCAGACACTCCCAGTCACACAATACTGCTAGCACTGGCATGTTTTTGAACTGCCGCTAACTCAAGCATTGTGCTGGGTAAAGGGGGAGGGTGCCTACTGTACCCACCCAGAGAGTGAAGCCAATTGTTTTTTGGGCTCACACTGATGGATGGCAGAGGATGGAAGGGATCAAACTTGTGATATCCCAAAGATAGGGCCAACACAAACCTTTGATACCTTAAAGGCTCATTTCCCGAGCTTATTGTAGGCTAATAGACTTACATGAGTAACTTTAAAGACAGAATAGCTGAATTTGGGACCTGACCTTTAAAAGTTACTTTCTAGAAAAATGTATTTTCACTACTCATAGATTAATCTCTTATACTGATATATTGATAATCTGCCAAAGCTTTAGAGACAGGTTGCTGGAGGTTTAGAGTTGTATGCATACTGCTGGCTCTCAGTGTTGGACTCCCAGTGGGAACGGCTCCCTTTGCCTCTCACTGCCCTCCTCTGTCTGCGCGGGTTAGCCTTTGACAGCTGGCCTGATTGATTCTCTGAGCGGAGCCAGGCAGGGGCACGGGCCGCACACTGAGCTGTACCTGTCTACCCTGCCAACGCCTGGGGCGGCCGTCAGGGTCCTGGGTCACTTTGGATGGGCAGCAGCTGACACCCTTGTCCACTGCCCATTATCATCATCTCTACTCTCTCCGCTGTTAGATGGGTCAGGTGACATATCCTGGCCATCAGAAATATGGATCTGTCATGAAAGTGCAAGAGATATCGCATCCTTTACATAAATTCATCTTTATTAGGCCTTTTATTCCTTTATTCCAGTTGTCTCACGCTTTATATGAGTGTTGCTGGATGCTCCATGGACCTTGAAAGTAAAACTGATCTCTATGACTCCTTTCTTGCCTTCCTCTCTCTCTCTCTCTCTCTCTCTCTCTCTCTCTCTCTCTCTCTCTCTCTCTCTCTCTCTCTCTCTCTCTCTCTTTTCTTCTTCTGTTTAAAGACATGTCAGCACATCTTGTCTATCAATAACACCTTGTCACTCAGGTACACACATGCCAATACACCTGTTTAAGACAGACACCTGTCTCTTTGTGATGCAGTGTGCAGAACAAACGCTTGTCGATACTTTTTCTGATTGGTATTCATCACTGCCTTTGCTGCTCTGTTTCATTTATCACCTGATCACCATGCAGTGATGTTTGGATTTTGTGGACAGTCTGTCAAAGTTAAAACAAAAATGTTTTTTGTTAGTGCTGTGTGCTCAAAGTGTTGCATAGCAATTTGATGTTTTGTCTTGAAAAAAGACGATAGCAGCGTGTAAAATACGAAACAGCGGCGTTTACTTTTTCCTGTAGCAAATTAATGTTACTTTCTATTCAGCTTTATTTGTGTAGCACATTATCGTACACAGACGGTCCTACAATGTGCTTTACAGAATAGAAAATAGAATAAAGATAAATATAACGAAAGGTAAAAGAATACATAAAAGAGCATTAAAAGGACGTGACACATTATGCTTTAACTTTATGTAATCCCATCCCAGCTGCTGACTTTAGAATATCGTTACTTTTGTTAAACTCCTTGTCTCTAAGGGAACAGTGTTAATATTAATAATATTACGTGTTGTGTGCACATGTTCTACTTGCATTAGTTGACTGGATTCAATTGTAAATATGGCCGTAGTGTGGTAAACTTATTGAGCAAATATGAGTTTATCTAAAATGATGAAATATGAATATGAAGCTGAGGCTGTGCTGAGGAAAAGCGAGGTCGAGCCTCACCTCACCTGCGAGGTCGAGCCTCACCTCACCTGCGAGGTCGAGCCTCAGACTTGATTTGTATCCAGGGACAGCTCTGGCTGCTGTTTTCTAAATAAAGTACTAAAATGATTAGAACAGAAAAAACATGTGTAGTAATAATACTTTTTCTAGTAAAATAATCCCATTCCACTTTAAGGTAATAAGAAGTTTTTGTGAGTAACTACTCTGGCACAGGTCCGTAATGATATTGGCTTGAAAATAAATGCTGGTGGCCTCTGGACCAAGAGGTCATGGGTTCAAATCCTACCTTCAGCACCACCACTGGGTCCCTGAACAAGACCCTTAACCCCAAGTTGCTCCAGGGAGAGACTGCCCCCTGTAGGTTGGGAATGGTAGTTGCTTTGAATAAAAGCGTCTGATAAATGCCATTAAATGTAAATGTAAACCCTTTATACCACAGAGTACTCCTGATTTTCAGTACTCCCCACTGTCCTTCTAACCCCGTGTTCTCAGTGGTATGAATTGTTTTTATTAACCCATTTCATCTAGTTTGTAGATCTGTAACTATTATTTTTATTATTATTATTGGGATTTTATTATTATGATACAGCCACATTAGGCCTGGCCAGATAACTTAAAGATAAACAAACCAAGAGAATTGTTATAGAATCTGGTGTGTTTTGTTAACATGGCTTTTGTGGGTAGACACATATGGAATAAACAAAGTATGATGTTCTAGTTCAAGTTGAAGTTTATTCATTTAGCACATTATCATACACAGAAGGTTATTCAGTGTGCTTTACAGGAACGGAGAATAAAATAAGAATGAGTAAAAATAAAATAATGAAATAATGAGAGGGAGACAATAAAAATGTAAATAAAAAATAACAAACATTATTTAAAATAAATATTTAAAAGAAGTCAGAGGAGAATAGTGGTTTTAACAGCTTTTTAAAGCTCCAGTCGGTGCAGAGCTGATAGTAAGGGTCAGCTTGTTCCAGCAGAGAGCTACATAGTGACTAAATACCATTTCACCAGGTCTAGTTTCAGATCTTCTCACCACTAGATCTAAGAGACCTTCAAGCATATCAGAGATGTAGGTAGGGCCCAAACCACTGAGTCAAACAACATCTCATTTACTAGCAGCTAAATGTGTTTGTGTAATGGGTTACATGTAATGGGTTTCTTATTCATGTGAATGGAGCAGCGGGGACTGAGACTATAGAAAAGCAAACATTGATGGGGATGCTGTTCACAGTTTGAGTTTTTTTTTACCTTTATTTATCCAGGTAACGTGTATGAGAACTAATTCTCAAACATGACCTTCCGTTTTTGAAATGTAAAGGCAAGAAAGACGACCAGTAAATAAAGTTTTTCATCCAAAAGGTGTCACAATTATGAATTAGTCAGAAGAAAAGGCATCAGGGCTGGGGCCTTCAGAGCGGCAACAGAACCTGCCTGCTCGAATCTGCATGTGAAATGTAATTATGGATTCACCCAAGTGAGCTGGGCCACACATCTGGCATAACATCTGGCAGAAGCCTCATTGCAGGGCTCTTGCATAGTTCCCAACAATTCAAACGCCACTCCTACAAACACATTAGGCTCCATCTCTTCTCAGAGTTCAAGCTCCATTTAAGGGAAGATGGAAATTTAATATCTACAAATCAAACAGGACCAGGCTTTTGCACATATCAACTAGGACCTGACAGAAAATGTATTTCAGTCTAGAGGAATTAAAATGATGGATGATATTGATCGATCTAATTTCAAATGGTCAAAATTAAACAGACTCCAATGGTTTTAGTTAAACAGCTTGTGTCTCTGTAAATGGAACAAAACAGTCATCAGAAAAGCCTTTACTTGTATTTAGTGCTGGTGATTGTTTATTAACATTGCTGAACACATTTAATCAACAAAGATCTTTTTAATGTATGTGTAGTGATTGTTATGATGCAGAAAATGTTTTGATTTATTTTAGTCATCCACATCACGACTGTAAAAACAAACTATGCTGCTTTTCACCTGGAAATAGAGGCTGAAAGATGTTACACGATAAAATACTCTGAAAAATCTGTACAAATATATGAAAAGAGTATGAGTGAGTGACGTCTGATGTATGTGAGTATGGTGATACTTCTGCAAGTACCACTAGTCACTGGTGAGACCCAAGAGCTCACCGCCTCAAGTTTGCTTGTTTATTTCCACGGTGCTCTTCCTGGCATTCAGATGCGCCTCAGTCTGTCAGACATGCAAGGCATTCATGCAGGGTGTGTGTGCAAAACACTACAAAATAACAAGGAAACTACAACAAAAACTTTTCACAGAGAAGAAGGACAAGGCAAAACTGGGACAGGACAACAAACGAGACACAGGTGAGTTCACTAACAGGGAGGAGGACTGGACTAAGGAAGGAGACGAGAACCCCAAACAAAGTACATGGAAAACAAGGAGAAATGCACAATGAGCCACTATTGAACTCAACTCTGGGTGCCTCTTGCCCTCAGTGCTGCTTTTCATGATAAAAACAGCAAACTATTTAAATAGAATTCATAAATGCAACTAACTAAAGAAACTAAAACCTGTTGGTGATAAACATGATCATTTTTATTTGTGATATGACTCGTAAAAACAGTATGTGCATGAGAGGCAACACTCATTGCTGACTAATAAACTGCGGTTCAGCTAACTGTAAATATATTGTTGCTGCCTCTTGGAACTGTAGGAATGAATGAGATTATAGTTAACTCTGAAATTCAAACAAATATTCCAAGGATTTACTTAAACAGAGCATTTAATGCATCCCATAAAACATTTGAACCACTGAAACATTGTTGAAAAATATCTGAAAATATTTTTTTTAATAATTTTAAATCTTAAATAAATGTAAACATAATTAAAATGATAGTAAGTTCTTAACCAGAAAAAATAGCTAAAGGAAGAATCTCTAACAGCAGCACAGAAGATGAAGAAACTGCCCAGTGATGTTTTTGCCCTCTTCTC
>JBBJLR010000001.1:32456283-32467480 GCA_037577145.1 Brachypetersius gabonensis
TAGATTAATCTAGATTAATTCCAAGATTACAGTGAGATTAATCTAGATTAAAAAAATAATGTATGCCCACCCCTAATTATAACTATGTGTTTAACTAAAGAATTGATAACTAAAAATTGAATTTACAAACATTCTATAGGAGTGGTTTTACTGTAAAGTGTTAAACACAATTCCATCGCTCCATTTGCTAAATATTTGTCTATTACCAGCCTTTGCTATTAGGTATTTAATTCACTCGTGTGTAAACATTAAAGCGAATACTTTACTAATGTTAGCATTAGTGCAAGAACATTAGCCCATGTGTATGAAAACTTCACAGCATGCACTAACTTGTTTTCGCTATCCTAAGCTCTCAATTACGGCAAATACATCTTCGCACAGAAGGTATTTTTTTTTAACCTCTCCACTTCATATGCATTAGAGATGTGACTCATAGGTGAGAAACCCCATTAAAGGCAGGCAGCAGCAGTGTGTGGGTGGGGAGGGGGTGCAGGTGGGTACTGGAGTTACTGATCCAAGGAGCACTTAACAAATTTACATTTAATTTTAGGCGAACCCTTAAGATATTTTCCCACAAAATATATTGGGCACATTAAAATGTGACTTCAAGTTCTTATCAAAGGTAAAAGATGGTATCTTTTTCGCCCCTGAAGCAGGCATGTTTTATTAATGCGGGAGCCGGCTGAATGCAGAGGCTAATTTTTTAATTTCATAACATTATTCGCTTGTGAGTAACCCAGGGGCAGAGAAGATTATACACGGCGCGCTACCGGAGTGCATGTTCTACACACACTATTTAATATATAAAATCTGTTCTTCTGAAACCAACAGAACACGGCTGTTCACAGGTTCAAAATCACTTCTACTCATAATTCACTTATGACCATTATAATCGTTATATTGAATATACTGTAATCTTCATATTCCTTATTTTATCTTTAAAACAATCATTAAATAACTAAAAAGTTAATACAATTATTGAACTGTATATATATATATATATATATATATATATATGAATTACATGTATATTTAAATTACATACTTTTATCAGTTTGCTATATTTTTAGAAATATTAATTAATTTAATATTTCTTATGAATGTATTCTTCATGCTATAAAGCTTCCTCAGTCATTTTATACGTTCATCTAAGAGGTCTAAGATGTAAACGTGCGAAGCTGAGAACAATTGAGAACAATTTAAGAATTTTTTGACCTCCAAGTGGACCTCCTGCCAGCTGGTTGGAAATGGACTCCTCAGATAAATTTACTCAAATAATACATTGTTTGATGTCGTTTTTATTTAATTAAAAATCTTAAAGGTCAAGGCTTAATTAAGGAGGCCTCCTGAATATTGTGACATTATGCAAATGGAATCATTTTAATACGCTGAAACAAAAAAGTACAAAAACAATCTAAACTTCTTTTTTCGTCCACTGTGATCCTGCATTTCAATTTTTACTGGAGTCTTATAGCAATAATATATATACTCTGCACCCACCTGGTTTGTTCGTTCTTGTGGGTCAAGGCTTCCAGGTATCTTTTCCGTGCATAGTAATTGTGAACATACTTCCTTACATAGAAGCCTCTCCATCTCTGCTGTATCTGTCCAGAAACACAAAACACTACTGTATTAGAGAATGAGTCTCACACTAGAATTTCCAAATGCTAGCTGTGGCTTTCAGGAGACACATGTAATTGTCTATTCAGTTTGCCTCTTAGAAGACAGTGGTCATTAGTATCATTAGCATCATTGATTCCACGATGAAATCAACTACACAGTTAAGGAAGCCTCTGACTTTCCATCATAAAAACTTGTCACTGTTGCAAAAATGAGATGAGCATGGCAGGCAGCATGGCTGTAACTGAAGTGCCAGAGTCCTGCAGCAGAGTGGACAGATGTCCTTCAGCCTAATTAGAAGATTAAAACAATAGCCGGAGAAAAATAATAAGGCAAAAACAAAACAAAATGAGAATTGCCATTGATCAGCAGTCAATAGATAATTCTAAATAAAGTAATTGCGGGCTCAGATTCCAAGTTCTCTGTGACCTCTCAGACAGGTAAAATCAATGATGCATATTGCTCAATTAGATCTAATACAAATCTGTGCCCCCTTGTAAACACTGGTTTCTATTAACAGGCTAACATATTGGCGTTTGGTAAAGAGTATGATGGAGACTGAGAGAATAAAGATGGTGTTGCAAAAAGGGTGCAGCTGTTGTTTCCCCACATCCAAAACGCGTGAATGACCTTCACAAGCTCTGGGCAGACATGCTTTATCAAATTTACAAGCGATAAATGGCATCATATCCTTAGCATTTATTTTAAAATTGCAAAATCTAGAAAGAAATCTGGCCGTAACCATGAACAAACATTTTCTATTGCAAATAAAGTGACCTGTACCCAAGCTGTACGCATGATATCATGGCCCTATTTGACTGCGTCACTGCTTTTTGATTGGTCAAAATATTGTCATAATTATATGGAACCAGGCCCGTCAGTTTTTTACTGGGAAATCAAAGAGTCACGTTTTATCAATCAAATCAATCACGTTTAGCCGAAAATGGCAGAACATGATCAAATTCTCGCTGCAAAAGTTCAATATCCAGGTTTTCCCAGAAGAGTAGATGTTATTTACTACAACAAAGGAAGAAAGTAAAACAAGTCAAATCAAAGAGAATGAATTTCACTATTCCGCTATTTGGCTTTAGGAGAATTTTTGGATGATATCAGCCTTGTCAGGTAAACAATAAAGCTTATAAAGCTTGTCTGTTTGTTTTTGGGTCCCCCCTTTAGTTACCATCTTCTGGCTCTAAACTGACTGGATGTTACAGATGTTACTCTAATTAGTCAAAGACAAGTTGGACAGACATATGACAAATGAGTTCAGTCAGCAATATTAAATCAAGAACCTTTAAAAAGTTTAAAATGTTAACAGGTTAAATGTAGAAAGCAATTCTGATCAATTGAGTTTTGACATTAAGTTATATTATTCATAATATCTCAACATCTACACTATGGCTTTGTACATCAAGCAATAAATACAGCAAATACTTTAAAGAAAAGCAGCTTTTTTAAGCAAAGATTTGATATATTCAGTCTGAGCCTGAAATTCATCCTTCCATTTTCACAATTGCCCCTTATTTCTCCCTTATAAATTTTTATTTTCCCTCCTTCTTCCCGGACATAACACTCTATCTTTTACAAGAGCTGTAAAACACGTCTGGCCTGCTGAGCTGCTTCTGTTGGTGTCTAAGTGGTGACAGGACCTTCGCTCTCGCAGATGAGAAGGGGTCAAGCTCCATCGCTCCAATTAGACTCATGTGACAGGAATGGGCCGATAGTGTGGGCGGAGGGCCTGGATTCCCTCATCTAAGTCCTGATTTCTGGTGAAGTCCGAGCATCACTGCACTGGCATTCCTCAATGGTAATATGCTGTTCTTCAATAAACTATGAAATTTTGTAAGGCTCATAAAAAGTTTCACTTCGGGGAAAACTGCTGTGTGGAATTGTAAAGATACGATTTCAGTGCATATCTGTAGCGCTATAAAAGTGCCAAAGTATCACTCAAACAGAAACCTTTTTGATTTATGGGTCTTGAAAAACAACAGACTGGAGAACCAAAAGGGAACAGAGACGGATTTCAGTTCTGAATTGGGATGACTCTCCCATAAAATTATAGTCCGAATGTAAGCAATAGAGCTAGAGCATGGTACAGGTTTGTTGCAGTTATTGCTACATGCTTAACGAAACAAAAAAGTAAACAACCTTTTCTCAACTTGGCCTGCCATGATCATACACTGACACACATCTGTTAAAACAAAACATGCAGAAATGCTTGTGTTATTAGTTTAAGGCCAGTAACTTGAATTAAAAGTAAAAAAAAATTGTTACTACTTTTTAACGTAGATTAGTGTTTGGCACGCATATAACAAAAAACACACAACATAATTTTTGTTTTTTACTTTTTATATTGTAAATTAGTGTAATGTAGATATAATATGTAATAATATAATATATAACATAATTAAATAATGATTTTTATTTTGGTGAAAGAATGACCTTACAATGTAATACACTGTAATAATTTGTTGTCTAACACTGAGGTAATAGGGACTATGGCATTTAATAAATCTGCTTCAAGAAAAAATAAGTTAAACAGTAAACAATTTAATTCATTAAATAATTTGACTATAACCCTGTTATTAGATTATTTGGGCCTTTGTTGGCTCTCTGTGTGTGAAATGTCATGCCACAATGTTAAGCTGTTAGCAAGCAATCATGCAACTGCTGATGATTTCTTGATCAAAAATCATCTAAAACTGCCACCATTGAAAAAAAAAATTAAACTAAGAAATACGTTGATACATGCTGACCCATTTCAAAGCCATAATAAAATTAGGGCAGCATCATGCATGTCACCCATGACTCGACTTCTTATCAAATGGCGAGGCGATCTGTTTGCAGAGTTCATCAGATGTTTCATTACAAGCTCGAGATCAAGTGACTTTTCATTCGCTAAATTGCGGAAGACGTATTTACCTTGACAGCCATCTTATTGTAGAAATTCATCTTCATGAGAAAATATGCTGTCTGTGAAGAGAAAGAGCAAGACCATTACAATATAGTCACTGAGCCAAGGATTTCTCAACATGCAAGAGAGAAAAACTACTTTATACATAATACATGATGAGACATGGAGGTCTAGCTGAAAGAGGCAGGACAGAGGGGTAAGTCAGGCTTTGTATTGAAGGGACATGTTCTTAATACATAATGCAGACGTGGCCAGGGAAAATCTATGGTAGTCAAGCGGGGAGCTAATGGAGATATATGACAGAGTGCTATACACTGAGTTTGACAATCAATGGAGCCCCACCAGGAAAAACAGACAAACCATAGTGGAGAATATTCACAGCATGCAGTGCCATGGTTTGTCCACTGTTGATTGTTCAGGAAACATTTGATAGAACTTTTAATACGGTCCACAACTGCTGCACAACATCAAGCTTTCCATTGTGAAGGAATACAACTCTAATCAAATCTCCAAAATTCATGGATATGGAGTTCAGATTGTGTCAAAAGTTTTAAATAAAATAATAAAAGTAAAATAAAAAAGCAACTCCCAGGTGGTTACTGCATTTGCATTTTCAGCATTTAGCAGATGCTTTTATTCAAAGCGGATTCCATTCCCTAACTAAAGGGTACAGTCTCCCTGGAGCAACTGGGGTTAAGGGTCTTGCTCAGGAACCCAGTGGTGGTACTGAAAGTAGGATTCAAACCCATGACCTCTTGGTCCAGAGCAAGTGGGCACCCACTAGACTGCCACCCGCTTGGGTGTTGCTAGATTAGTGCTATGGTATTTTGGGTAAAAGGTTACTATGCAGTTACTATGCACTACTTTGTTCCAATACTGGTATATAAATATATACAAAATGATATAAAAATCATATCGACAGATGATTGTCGGGAAATATATACACAGTAATCCCCCGCATTTTGCAGGGGTTACATACCAAGAGCACCCACATCTACTGAAATTACAAGTTGTGTTTTGGTTTAAAAAAATGCCTAAAAATGCCTATTTTCATTGTGTGAATCTTAAATATGTCCCAAAAATATGCTCCCAGAACACTTTAGCTTAATTTTCAAAATATAAAGGTAAATAAATAAACAGCATCAGAAAACATTATTGCTTGAAAAACCATTAGCATTAGCAGTTAGCATTAGCAGCGTGCGCTTAGCATTAGACTCGTACACAAAAGAAAGGTTGAAATAACTCTCTCTACCCACATGTTTAGACAGAGCACAGCTTACTAATACTAAATAAACTGAGATTACTGTTGAAAATGGGGGGGGAGGGGGAGGTTAAAACACTAAAATGCGAGGACAAGACACAGTCATGCAGTCATGCTACATGCTACAACTTTTCAGTGTATTCCGTGTTCGACTGAATCCGCGAATGCTGATCCATGTAAAACTTACTGTATAGCTGTTTCAAAATATGTTGCTAATAAGATTCTTAAATCTATTTTTAATTTTGGATGCAAAACAATATTCTGCTGCTCTGACAAAAGTACTTCCAGTCAGGTCAAGTTGTTTATGAGTTACATAAATGTATGAGTGAAAGAAAATGTAACCACTGACAATAATGACAGACAGAAGTGGAGCAAGTGAACAACAGCAGTGCCCTGTTTAACAGATGGGTGAGATAAAGGCATTCCATAGCAAATCAATATGGATTGTCAAATTACAAAGCTACTTCAGATGTAAGTCGTGGCACGCCTGTAACTGTTGAATGTTAATGAGTGTAATCATAACATAATCAATATTACATGGCTCTCCATCTTACCTTTAGCCTTTGCCTGAAGTGCTTTCGTGCTGTAAAGCCCCGCCACGTCTTCTGTATTATGGTGGCTTTCCTGCGGAGATGGCTGCAACGACATATCCCAGTTAATCACATTCTATTATAAAATTAAGAGTACTGTGTGAGAGATTAACAACTTCCACAGTCAAACCTGAGAGGAGACCATTTTCGGGAACATTTAGAAACCTTTCTCCTGAGAGCCCCTGGATGGCTGGCACTTCTTAGACAAGTCCACATTTGCATTCATCATGAAAAGCTCCCCTCTAAATGCACGTCTATGCCGATTTTTAACTCGAGAATGCCATCAGTTTCAAAAAGACCATTTATAACCCCAGAAAATCAATGCGTAGATGGGTAGGGTGCTAACCCAGGAGCTGCACTTAAGGAGCTTAGATTGTGCCTAATTAACCACTTAACATACTGATCAATTAACTAAAGTAATCTAAATTAACCTACTGTCTGGAAGTTTGTCTGCTGAACACACAGAAATATATTGAGGTTATGTTGCGGGAGCACCAAGTGTTCTTGCTAATTCTTATGTCTAAAGACTGAAACAGACATGATTTAGTGGCAAAAGGGAAATGGAGCTCAGAGCTGGAACAAGCCTCTGAGCACTTTAAGCTCATGAAGAGACCACCAAGAATCCCCAGCTCTCAGTCGGTTACTGTCATGGGGACATCTTAAACTTAAACAAAATATAATGAAGACAGACCTTACAACAGAAAATGATATAGATGGCAAATGACACAAAGCCAGTCTGTGGGTCCTATCTTTATACACCTGGTCTCACCTTAGTTGTGACCCACATTTTTACTCCATCAGATCTGCTGGACCCACACCACTATTGTTTCAAGACTACTGTTACAACCCACAGGTGGGGCTACATTTGCAATCTTGCGCCATTTATATATCTTATCCAAACATAAAAATGTGGAAACAAATAAAAATGTGGAAAAATAAGGATATGATTACTTGGACAGTAAAGCACTTATTAACACACATTTTGTAATTGCCCTAAATTTAATTTCATGCCACTTACCTCAGGTAAGCACGAACCTGGCAGCCTCTGATCCAGCTTTGGATTTTGATAGCTGCTGCATTGTCTTTTTGTCTGTTTTCTTCAGCAGTCCTGTGAGAAATACACACAGTCTTTTAATCAATTAAAAGTTATTTAATCTCTCACCTCTCCACTCCTTCACTCCACGGGACTTTTAGCTGTGGCCCACATGGAAGTTATGCTGTTTATACTGAATTGTGGTCGCTCTTGATCGCTTTTAGATCGTTAATTACCTGTTTCTTATAAAATATGCTTCTTTTATGCGCTCCATTTGACTGTACAGCCCCAGCAGCCCGGCCATGTTCGAGTTTGTTTACACGTATCCATGACAACGGAAGAGTCCAACACGGTGGGGTGTGCAGGATATACTGCACATATTTTGGCGTATACTGAGAGAAAGCACGTAAGTAACAAATGAATTTGTTTCATTTTATTTTATTGGTTATTTTAATTCTCAAGGTTTGAAAAGTGAAGACAACAGCTCTCCTCAAACAGCTATCTTTGCTCAGATGAGTCCTGGATAAATGGGTTCACCCATTGAAATTAAGATAAAACTTAAAAAAAAAAAAGTTTTTCCTTGCAATTCAGTTTTCAGCTCAAATCAATTTTATTTAAACAGTGATTTTTACAACCAATGTTATCAGAAAGCAGCTTTACAGAGTCCAGCCGAGTGAGCAAGCCCAGGCTAAGAAAAACTCCCTAAAGCTGCGAGATGAGCCATTCCAGAAATGCTCGTTCGCACCTGAATAGCGTTTTGTCAGGTACCTCAAACCATTTCCTAATTTTTTTTTGCAGTGTCACAGGGTACTTTACAGAAAGAGACCCATCCAGATGTGCCACAGTGCCCTTCTGCGCATGTGCAGATCCGAGGCAGCACCACACCCGTGCATAGGTGCATTGTCTTAAGTCAGTCATTTTGATTATTCATTCATTCTTGCCAAAATTCATGAAAAAATTTAAATACTTTTACAGCAAAATGTGTGCGATTCATTTAGATTAATTAATCATAGAGCTTGTAATTAATTAGCTAATTTTTTATCACATGATACTCCTAGCAATAAAGGTAGGTGGTATGTGTTAAAGTTATATCCACATGAATGCCAGGACCTGAGGTTTTCTAGCAGATTATTGCCTGTGGCAGCATTTGGCCTCCATTGGCTTGCGTTTTCCCATAGTGCATCCTGATGTCAACTCTTCCTCTGGTAAGCGAGGCACACACACTCGGCCATACACACAAGGAAAAAGAAAACGTGTGTCATCAGACTAACCCACCTCTCCATCACTCCATGGTCCTGCTCTGATGCTTTTGGTGGTGGGTGGGTCAGCATGGGCATTTTGAGTGTAAGCTGTAATACACACTTTTTCTGGACACCTTTCAATCATAGCCATTATGGGGATCCGGTTTCACTCCTCACACACGTCAAGATGCTCGCAAGACCTGGCATTTTGGAGATCATCTGACCCAGTCGTCTAACAATCACAGTTTGGTGACCCTTATCAACACACCAACTTCAAGACCTGATTGTTCATTTGCTGCCTAATATATCTGATGACAGGTGCCATTGTAATGAGATAATCAATGTTATCCACTTTACTGTTGTTTTAATGTTACGACTGATTAGTGAATATGAAAGAGTTTATTGATGGACTAGAAAAATCCTGTTAAAGTTTGTTTTATTTTATTAATTTTCCATCTGTACAGTTTTTGTGTTCACACCTCTATAAAGATGTATAAGCTTATCAAGAGGAAATCTATGCAACCTATCCATAAAAAGGAGGACATTTAAATGAGATTTTCCCCAGTTACTATTGTATATTTAGATTTGGGAGAATTTCACCGGTTCACTCACAATATTCCTTAGTCTAGATTCCACTTTATTGTAAGACTTTGATTTTGAAAAACAGATTACCTTCAGTGCTCACCGTGACCAGGAACCATATGCTATTACAAGAAAGGGCTGACATTGCTACAGATCATAGCAACCAAAGTATTTAGTGCTTTGTAAAATGAACACAGTACTTTGGCACAACTCTAGTCCAGTCACTCTGCAACACTTTGCAAATCTAAATGGTCTGTGATGTGATAAGACACTTAGTCCTGAATCTAATTCTAAGATTTAATACAGATGCAGGCCACATTTGAACTGCCACTACTGATTCATAATCTATGATTCAGCTCCTCCTCACACAGTTAGCAAATTATGTTTTTCCCTCCAGTTCTCCTTTCAGAAATCCGGTCTGTTTTTGGGAGGGTGTGTGTGTGGCTCAGCGACAGATTACCCATTTGCTGTCCCACTGCATCGTAGTAAGGTGCTGGAAATATGAGCTGGGCTGTGACCCTTTGGCCCTATGGCTCGTTCATCCATGCTGGGCGGTGGGTCTGCCATTGCGGTAATGGCCTGCGAAGCTGCATTTTGACAAGCCGGACGGATGTAAGCCATCAGTCCAGCAGAGGCAGCACCTGAGAAGGCCACAGGTTTACACAAATCCACAAGACCCAGTTTACATCTATGGTGTTGTAAACTGCTAGACTTGTGGTTAATTGTAATAGTTAATTGTAAAAGGGATGCAAGAGCTTCACATGTCTTTTCCTACCACATTTATGCAGATGAAAACGAACCTATTCTCTCGTTCCTCTCCCGTGATGATCAGGTCTCGACCCGCATCTGCTTGGCTGATATCTTGGATGGCAGCCCACCACCTCAAGTGTAATCCCAGCAATGGGAGTCCATCACCAAGCCATGGCCTCGCCGTTTCTTGTTTATCGTCCCCTCAAAGAAGGTAAGAAATCTTGGCGTCATTCTAGAACTCATTCATGCTGCATGTTGACCACCTCTCCAGAACATGCAGATACTGACCCGTTTCTCACCACTGAAGCTACACAGTTACTCGTCCAGTCTCTGGTCATCTCCAAACTGGACTACTGTAACTCTCTACTGGCTGGACTTCCACTGAAGGACCACTCAAGACCAGCTGCGAGTTTAGTGCGAGGTTAGTCTTCAATGTTCACAAATTCTTACACACCGCGCCTCTTTCTCTGGCTCCCTGTGGCTTCCCCCAAAGGTTCAAGATCTTAACACTCACCTTCAAGGCCAAGAACTGACTCGCACCTCCTTCCTTATCAGCACTGATCGTGCAGTGTGTCACTACTTTCAGAGCTTCAAGCACTGCTCGTCTTGAACCTTCTGCTCAAAGGAAGTGGAGAACATTCATCAAGACTCTTTTCAGTCTTGGCCCTCCAGTGGTGGAACAAAGTCCCTCTAACTTTCCTATACGTTTGAAAAGAAAAAAGCTCTGCAGTTTACCCTCTTAACTGTTTTATCTTACTTGTATATTAATCTCTGACATTTTTCTTTTCTTTTTTCGTTAACTTAGCTTGCAGTAGCTTGGTTAAAAGCAGATGTTAAGTCTAGGTCTACAGGTATGAAGAACAGATGTGGAGTACTTAAGCACTGGTGTATGTCGCTTTGGATAAGAGCATCTGCTAAATGCTGTAAACATTAGCGTAAATGTAAACTCAACATCCACCACCCACCATTCACCATCCACCACCCACCATTCACCATCCACCACCCACCATTCAACATCCACCACCCACCATTCACCATCCACCACCCACCATTCAACATCCACCACCCACCATTCACCATCCACCACCCACCATTCAACATCCACCACCCACCATTCACCATCCACCACCCACCATTCAACATCCACCACCCACCATTCAACATCCACCACCCACCATTCACCATCCACCACCCACCATTCAACAT
>JBBJLR010000001.1:32490521-32509817 GCA_037577145.1 Brachypetersius gabonensis
GTAATTATTTTGAGAAATATGGACACCGAACAGTATAGCTGATGTCCAGATGTCCCTGGTCATGTACAGCAAACCCAAACTTGAGCAGAAACACACAATTGCAAAGACAGAAGTGTTCCTGCATGTTCAGAACACTTTATAGTAGCACAGCAGCTAACAGCAGCTAACACCGCTGCCACCCACATGGCCTGGAATGCTGGTGGTGTTTTTTTAACGTTTTCATGACTCCATGCTGCTGTCAGTCATGGTGTGTCTGCTGCAAACGACAAAACCTTATTTTTCAAAAACAACCTACAGTCACCATGTCTAATGCCAAGCAGTATGAAGCTATGGACACTGGAACATTGTGTTTTCCATGAGAGCCCCCTGCTCATCACTGGCCTTCTTAAGGGGCTTCAGATACAAGTAAGTGATCCTTATCCACTGTGCTGTCAGTAAGGGTTCTCCGTGTTAAACAACCAACCACTGGCCTGAGAGGCTTGAAGAGTTGTCTCTTGTCCTTCACTTACTTCCGTATGTAGTCAGTCCCTCCATCCCTGCTTGATGTGACCTGACACTCACCTAATACTTGCCTCTACCTGACACAAACCTCTACTTGCCATGCTTCTACATTTAAACAACTTGTCCTTCCAAATCAAAGGAGGATGGGATCTTGATTCTTGATTCCTCACAAGATTGCAACTGTTTTCCTTTGATTTCTCAGGTGTTTAGACCCAGATGTCCATAAAACTGCTTGCAATGATGCCATTGTTGCCATGTGCACCCCACCAAAGTTAGTTCTCTTATGTCTTATTGAAAGTGAAAAAACATCAACATTGCCAGTGAGACAGCAGGTAATAATCTATTATTGGTCGTGGGATGAGTAGAAGGCCATTTTTCGAGTATGGTGTTAGAGGCTGGTTTTCTGTAGGTAATTATGAACAAGATGCAGAAAATCTCTTTCTCTCTCTGACACACAAGCACAGATACAGAATGCCCTCTCTTTTTTGCCTAAATATTCATTAAAATATTCAGCTACATCATTTTTGACTGGGTAAGTTTACAATTTATTGAATACTTCTTTGTTGACAACTACTTTTTTTAACACTACTAAATTAACTGTTTCCTGGGAGCGTAAAGATGGGTGATGGGCATAACTGAGTGGTGGGCCATTCTATCCCAGCACACATTCAGTCTTAAATTTTTATGACTTTAGTAAAACATCGGGCTGTAACGATATGCGATATTAAAACCAAAATCGTGACACTCAGATCCACGAAACATGAGAAGGCAGACTCACGACACGCCCCTTCCAAGTTATCCTTCCTGTCCAGATCCAATGCTACCACATGTTAGCTTTCACTGCTAGGAATCTGGCGCGTGGGTGGTACGCCTCCTCATAAAATCTTTTTTACACCGTGATTGGTGTAACCAATAGTAGAGTTTGTTACGATTCAAACAAGACCTCCTGCAAAACTTTCTGACCTTCATAGGTGGAGTTATAGTCCAAAATTCACGACTGTCTGGAGAGACGCGAGTCCGAGCTAAATTTCTTCTAATGCAAGTACAGTTATGACACTTTGCTTTGTGAGTGTGATAAAACTGCAGGGAGTTTGTTTGTAAGAGTTTTTTTGTGTTTTGAGCAAGATTTTGTGTGATTTTGGCCGGCTGGGCGGAGCCTGTTTTTAGTTTTGGACAAATGTCAACCGGTAGCTGAAGAATCGGTTCTTTGGCGAGTCCTTGAGGTTTTCTGTACAGATTAAATGCAAAAGAAGCAGAGTGGAAGCGTTTATTGATTCATTATTCTGTAGTAAACATGAGGAAATTGTACTTCTTGCACTAAGCGATGGTACTGCTTACAAAAAAAAATCGTGATACAAACTGAATTGTGGGTAAACAGGACAGATCACTCAAAAAGATCAAAGCTATTGCTGTGCACATAAAACTTATTTTCGATTCTTTAAACACAGTTTAAAACACAAAAGTGAACACATTCACAGTTTAATCTTCACAGATTTTGTGTTCTGAAGGTAAGCTGTGCTCTGCTAAGCCCAGATATAAATGTTCAACCTGACATGATTAGATATTTTCGCAAGCACCTTAATTTCAGTTCATCGTCCTCCCAAAGTTTCTGCGGAAGACGAGAAAGAAATGAGAGATTCAGCCAGTCACTGTCTTGTCTTGTTTTCTGTAGCGTTCAGATGAAGGACTTTCGCAAAGAACACAAAAAAACCTGACACAAGCTTGACTTGATGGATTATTGCAACGTTGATCAGATGTTTAAGCTGAACTTTAGCTATTTTACTGAAACTTAGGCCTGTTCTTTTTTTCCCTCTGGAGGAAAGAATTTGAGTTTCTTTATCTTCTTCCTGACAAATGATTGAGCAAAGGATTGACCACTTTGGAGACAGGTGTAGGAGAGAGTGACCTGCCACTATAACCATTTGGCCAAATCAGGGCATTCCTAACTGGCGTAGGTCTCCATACACGTATACATTTAAAATGTAATTATTCAATTAATTACATTTACATTTACATTCCGAACTGTTTACACAGTCATAACTTTATATTAAATTTGAATAATAATAAAACGTCTCCTATCCTGCGTATGTAGGATTACCTGAGCATTAAGAATCCACACTTTTACTGAAGTCCAGTCAGCTGTGAAGAAAAAGAATAAGTTTAATGTCAAATTGTTGTTTTGTGTTTAGATAAATATGTAACTTTTAAATGTTAATATTATTTTGACTACATATTTAACTATATGTAGCTATGTGCATTATTTTAGTGCTATTCTTATGTTTTTGACACGCATTATGTTATGTATTTTGTTTATTTATGTCTGAGAGTTGTTTTTAAACTGAATACATGTAATAAAATATTGGTCTTGGGTTACCTTTGTTTTTGTCTTTCTTTTTTCCTCTTTTCGCCAGTTCCACACCTTTCTACTGGAACACACCCAGGACCTATGGACTGACAGGACGGTCCCCTTCTCTCCACCGGTGCACATTAGAAAAAATTACAACGCTGACATTTCTTCATTAATCACAGTGGCACAGTGACGGCGGCGTGAGGCAGTGGGGGCCCTGGCAGCCGCGGGCGCCCACCAGCCGCGCCCCAGACGGCAGCCGCTCAATGCCACAGCTGTTGCCGCCGCCGTCGGCCCTGCGAACATATGACACCTCCACACACACACCCTCCGCCTGCATCTTGCCCCAACCGCACTCCAGATCAAACCCACTACATCCCAGCTTTAGGTCGAGAGGCCCACGGTCTGCCGGGACCCACAGACGGATGGATAGATGGATGAATGAATGGGGAGATGGAGGGACAGACACCTGCGAGGATAGACTGCGGCTTGGGCCGCAACCCAGTGCCAGCTTGAGATGTTTGCTCCTGAGAGAGGCTATCTGCTGTCAGGCTCTGATGGGTGAGAGGTGCTGAGAGGCTGAAGATGGTGTTTTAATTAGTGAGTGTGAATGCAGGCCTGCTGCGGTTCTGGCTACAGCTTGAAATATTTCCTCCAACCCGGAAGCGGATATGAAGTAAAACATTGATTTTAGAACTTCAGACTGGACTGAGTTTACTCTTATGTGGGTATCAGCTGTGCTGTGATAATTATTCCAATAAAACTGGAAAACTGAATAAAATTTACTCTAAAATGTATCTACATGGAACAGAACCTGATAGTTCCACGTATTTATTAGCAGAAATATCTTTTTTATCTTTTATGACTGACACATTTTTAAACTGTTATTCCGTTAATTGTCTAAATAATTAGCAGATTATTTATTATTAGTGTCATCCAGGCCTTTGGTTGGTCTACACATCAAATGTGTGACTTTAGCCTGATACTCTTAGACTGTACAGCGGTTAGAAGTGATGAAAGCTCTGGCCATCCTGGTCTGTTTTGTCTGGGCCTCAGCACTTTGACAGTTGCCTTTCTAGAGCTGAGAAGGCACCCACAGCCGTAAGTGAGTGTTCTCTCAGTTAGATGTGACTGATGTTCACCTGCTCACTGTTGAATAACAGCTTGGTTGGCTTCATGCATGTGTGTATACGTGTTATGTTAGTACAGGCTATTGTCCTCATGTGTGCATATGTTCTCATGAGTGTGTGGATTGATCATGTCTCGTACATGTGTGGGTGAGTCATTTGTCTGTGTGTGTGTGTGTGTGTGTGTGTGTGTGTGTGTGTGTGTGTGTGTGTGTGTCCAGCAGCTTGTGTGGGGGATCTACATGTCCTAGGCTGCAGGCTGAGGTGCCCATGCCACCACGGTGTATGCTGTGTCCTGCCATATGGTGGAGACCACTGGGACTTCACAGGGAATCAGGCCAGACTGCTTTCTCAAGAAACACAACCCCCTCCATTCTCACACACACTCTATACATAAGAGGCCAAACCTCCATCCATAGAGCAGAAGAAAGTAGGACATCCTGAAAGAGTGGAAAGACTATGGGCCCAGATGTGAGACGTGCGCACACACACACATACACACACACACACACACACACACAGACACACACTAAAGCAGTAGGGACATCTCCCTGGTCTCTCCTTATGACCACTTTATTACCGCCCTCTCCCTTTGCCCTCCTAATCCTTTCTTTCTCCCAGCTCCCCTGCCCACTATTTATAGTCTCCCTATATCCCACACACACATTATAAAATTCTACTTAGCATAGTCTACTTCCCATTTTTCAGTGGTGGTCCTTTGTGAAGTAATAAAGGATATAATACAGAACTTTGGATAAACAGAAAAAAAACACCCATTGCTTTGTGTGGTGTGTTTTTCCTTCTGTTGTTTCCAGGGTTCTTCTCTGTACATTGGCTAAAAGCAATGTAAGGTATTTGCTTTTTGCACAATATTTTTCTTTTAGTGATTTGGCTCTTAAAACACTAACAATGTCATCAATACAGATGAATCCGATAAGACAAGATGTCATAGTGAATGCTCTGCTTGGACTGTGTTACCTTTAATAGACTGTAGAGTTCTTTAACCTGATGTTAATTATTATGATGTTAATAACCTGATCTTTAACCTAAAGTTACTCATGATAACCCCACTTGGGTGAAGGAGATCTTCTTGGGCGCAGATCCTAACAATGGACATAAGTGAAACACACTGGGACCTGAAACAGAATGTGAGTGGGAGCACGCCTGGGTCTGTTTACAAAGGGTCATGTGGGACGGCAACATCCTTTGTTTCAGGGAGTCATGGCTCTCCCATGCAGGGCTGGATCATGCCATTCTGCCCCTGAAACATTCACTGCTTCACGTGGATGGACTGAGGAAAGCAGCAAATCTAAAGATGCTGGAGTGTGATCCAAAAACTCTTGTTGTGCTCCTGCTCACCCGATTTGCTCACCTAGTGATTCAGTGTTGCCCTTTCTACCTTCCCTGGATGTTCTCTACCCTTATCACCATTGCTGTTTATATCCCACCACAGGCGGGCATGGACTCTGACCACATTACATGATGCCATCAACTAAGCTGTTATCAGGGTTAGTGACTTTAATAAGACAAATGGGTTATACCTTTTTCCATCGTGTCACAGGTTCAAAGGAGTTGGAAACTAGATGATTGTTACAACTGTGGTTGGTGACCTGACCTTCTAGGACCACTCAGCTCCATCTCCGATCACAGTTAGAAGAAAGCACAGTTGAGCGCACAGCTGAAGATCAGCTTGGCCAGGTAGCATGTTGGTGGTGGCCTAGTGGTAGGACACTTTCCTCCGGACTAAGAGGTCATGGGTTCAAATCCTACCTTCAGTAAACCCACAACTGGGTCCCTGAGCAAGACCCTTAATCCCAAATTGCTCCAGGGAGAGACTGCCCCCTGTAGGTAGGAGATGGAAGTTGCTTTGGATAAACGCGTCTGATAAATGCCGTAAATGTAGCATCCTTGGGTGGGTGCTAAAATCATGTACTGAGCCGCTCGAGTATTTACCTCAATTTTAAATCTGTGGTCATTCTGTCATCCCTGTTTCAAAACATCCACTGTAATCCTTGTACCCAAGAAGACCAAGCCAGTCTAGCTAATTGACCAACACCCTGTAACTCTGATTTCTGTAGTGATGAAGTGAGAAACCCTTCAAAGACTTTATCGACTAATCGGCTAATCATTAGACCCACTACTAGTTTGCCCCAGTAGGAGTAATGATGATGCCGTCTCCTACATTCGACATCAGTAAAGGGAATTTTGCTTCTTGGTCCAGAACGTCCTGGCTGACAGACCTCAGATGATAAAGACCTCCAGCACCTCCAGCTTCCAAACCTTCTTTACTTGATCACCCCAAAGAGTTTTCTGCTCTAATCCCATCAATGTGAAATTTACAGCTGACAAAGTGGTGGTAGGTCTGATCTCTTACAACGAGGGAGCCTTTGTGGAAAACAGCTTGACCCTAAAGTCTCCAAGAGGAAGATTGTGGTAGATCTACTGATAGACTGATCTACTGATAGATCTCCTTTGCTAGGCGGAGAAAATGAGTAGCTACAGGTACCATCTTCGAAGATCTGACATGGTCTACAAACATCAGCAGCCTGGTAAAATAGGTAAGGGAGTGCTCCTCTTATGGCTGAGGAAAGTCAAGATCTCCACAGTTCTGCAGAAATTGCCTCCTCAGTAGGATCTGTGCTCACCGGAGTATCACCGCCTTGTATAGCAACTGCAACTCTCTCGCTCTCCACAGAGTAATCCAGTGACATCTGCGCCAGACAGTGCAGGTCTAGGGCAAACCAGAGCATTAAGGGCATTCTCCACCCCAACCAGAAACTGTTTTAGTGGCTGCTCTCTGGTAAGTGTCTTCGCTCCATCATGACCAAGACTGAGAGGGAGCTTCTCCTCCCAAATAACCATAGACACCCACAAACTTACGCAGCACACATCCTGCCTCTATTTGCAGTGGCAGTGTTTATACATGTGCTCATTTTTCTCTGCATACAGCTTTTATTAATTATTTGATATTCTGTTACTTTTTCCTATATGTAGCTTTTTCATCCTTTAATTTTAAACTGATATCTTTACTTTTGCAAACAGCACAGCTGACAGCTGAGTGCTACTTTACTGCTATTGTACATTATACACAATACACTTATAGATATTACAAACAATTGTTTTGAATCTTCAAAAAATGGATGCTGATGTGTACTATGTTTTCAACATCCCCTTTATAGGCTAGGCCCGGACATGTCAAGTATGTGTATAAATGTTTTATTTTATCACTAATTAAGTCTATGCTTTCTGATCATTTTTTTAGATTTTGTACGGAGCAGCAGTGCATCTAATCTATTTCAACCAATCATAGCCCACTGTTCTGACATGACATATATAGTGATGCAATTTATAAATGTGATCTTTTTTATTGCTTCTTTAAGTAAAAGGCTAATTTTTCCTCATGTGTGCAACACAGCAACTCTTTGTTAATACTGACTCAACTGTAGCTTGAAAAACAGAACTTTATTTCCTGTGAGAACAATACACACCCATAACAGGACGTTATATATAGAGATGTGGATAGCCAATCACAATGCAAAATCTTCGCAGTCTTTTGCTTACTGTAGATCAGAGACAAGAACATTGTACCGAAATCTGTTCTCTGTTGGTTGTCCATTAAATAATTTTTTTTCTCATAAGGTGCTTATGACATTTATCCACATTTGACTGGCCATGTCTTGTGGACCTTACAGTACTGTCAAAAGGATAGTGGTACTATGCTTATTTGTGTGCCAGTGGATATTGATATAATTAACTCTCAGACAGTTCTGTGGCAATTGATATGATTGCATGAATATTTATCATTGCCATTAAATGGGGAGTTGCCTTATATCTAAAATGTGTAATTATATGCAGTGTATTATATATTAATGAGTGTATTGCATATTGTGTTACTCATCATCCTGTATTTTCACCACTTGGACTTGCTTTGGTGCTTTTTATATAGGTTGCATTATTATGGTACAGCAATGTATTAACTGCCCACCCATCAGAGGCCCAGACTGTGTCTGTATGGCACTGAATTGAGGCACATGAACACAGTGCCATGGTCATGCCGTTGTTGTTATTGGGCAATTTAGAAAAAGCATGATTCTATACTGTAATTTTAGTTGAATACATAATTGCATAAGGAGTGAATTAAGCATGGATATCAGAGCAAATAATGAGACACAGCGAGACGCTTAAAAATGAATACTGCATAATAAATGTTAAACTAAATCTATGCTTTTTAATGCTCTGCTAAATTACCGACACAATCCCTCTGGCGTAGCTGACAGCGCCCCATTAATATGGAAGATTTCCTTTTAATTCCCCAACACATGTCTATTTGTAGTGTGAATTTCAGAAACATTTAAGAAGCCTCGTGAAACATTTCTCAGCTGAATAGCCTGTTAGCAAACCCCCCCAATTTGTCTTCTTTGGCTGCTGCTTCTCAATTTGTCACCCGAGTCTTCCGTTAATGTTAACTACGCTGTTAAATGTAGCTCTTCCGCTGTTTCTGCTTCTTCTGTGTGTCATTCTGGGACTTGTAAAGCTGTAGCAGATGTGTAACCGTGCGCATGTTTTAAGGGTTACCTGGCTTCGAATGCACAGTAAAAGCTGTGAACGGGGGGAAATAGAAACATTAACGAAGAGGTTTTATGTTGCATGGGGCAGCGGTGGTCATAGGGAGCACGGCAAGGGTGGCAGAGCGTGCTCTGTGAGGTCATTTAGAAATGCACACCCTTGATGACTGTATGGAGGCAGGTCAAGAGAGAGAGGCAGCGGAAGGACACAGGCTAGACTGGTCAGGAGACAGGGTGGTCCAGGATTATTCTATCCTTCTGCGTTCGCCTTTATAATAAATACTCGGATCTGACTGATGTACCACTGGCTGATAATGCTGGCGGATCAGTATTGGAAAAAAAATCCATTACTGAGTTGTTTATACTGCAATAAACACATGACTTTGGTTATTCACTCTTACAGATTGAATGGTTTCATGGTTGGATGCCAGTCTTTATGGAGGCTGCTAAGATGACCTACTTGGTTCTATTACAGCAAGGGTCCTAGAGGGCCAGTGTGAAGCTCCTTTTGGTGATTTTCCTGCTCAAACACACCTCAATTATTAATTTCCAGGTACAGTGAGTGTGTAAGTAGGGGAATTACCAACATGTGCTGGACACCAACCTTCTAAGATCAAGTTTATCTGTTAAAATGCTAAAAACATGTAAAACACATTAAAACTGAAGCATAAGCAGTGTAAGCAGTGCATAAGCACAAATATCTTACCTCCCCACAGATACACTACAGTATTTGTTATTTGAACACTCCCAATCGTAATTGACATATTTGTCTATAGGAATTAAATGTCTTTATCATTTTAAATGATCTGTCAGTGTTGTCAGTTTAATGCCGATCTCAACCTTATACAATTTGTAGTCGTATAAATAATGTACTACTGGTCAGGCATTTGTGGTGATTAAATAAAACGTCTTAATATTTATTAAGAAACTTTAATATTGACCCTAAAGTACCAGCCATGCCAGTGTTAGCTGATTAATTTTCTAGAATATTATAAACCAGGAACCGTGTAAATAAGCAGTTTAGAAAGATACAGGCTAACAGGTAAAAAAAAACAGACCACACTGTGAAAACGGGGGAGAACAGAAATGACATTTTCCTCAAACATGTCCTATTAATTCCCGCAGTGACCTCATGATTTCTGAAGCTTTAGAAAATCCCAACCAGAGCCCGACTCACCATGTGCCAGCTCTCCGCAGCCTTTTCTGCTCAGTGTAGCTGGAGGGAGCGGCGTGGAAGCCTCCTCATTTCACTCCAGCCCCCACATTAATAAAAGATCAAAGTTGAGAGCTCCTCTTGATCCTCAATGGGTTCTTTTTGTGTATGTGAGCCGTAATTACAAACACTGCATGATAAAATGAATATTAATACTAAAGGAGGCTGGAAATGGGAAAGATTCAAATTGAATGGCTTCTTTCCGAGGCTGAGCTCATTTCATGCTTTGGCTACTCCGAACGGATTCACGTAACACAAAAGGCACATGTGCCCTCGTGTTCCGTAATGTAATATTCCATATTCACATACAGCAGAGTCTCCCCGCAGTAAAGCTGGCTACTGGAGTATTGAAGTTCGGCTGTTTTAATGGCTGCATTAGAGCCTAAATCGGAACATTTCAAGTATATATGTTCAGTCATATGCACACGTTTCAATATCAACTATTCATACTGTTACATTTCTACATGAAAATATCTTCACCTAGATATTTTATACCAAAAATAATCCAAATAATGTACCATTCACATCACAGTCCACATTGTGCATTTATGACACTAAACTGAAAAAGTCGCTTTTGTGAAATGTGCATTATAGTTTATCCTACTGTAGTTTAGCTCTTTCCTCACACACTGACGATTTATAGTGTTTCAGTCTGGAGGAACATCACAGGGCTACCAATTAGAATAGGGATCATTTGCATATATCAGTCTTAAAGCCACAGTAGCTGAAACCCGCCTGTTTCTAAGAGAGGTTTCTAAGAGAGGTTTCTAAGAGAGGTTTCTAAGAGAGAGGTTGAAATGTGGTCATGCAGAAATGAAAGACAAAAGCTTAATGTTTTTAAAGGCCACGCTGGGAATAATAATGATTATTATAGTGTTTAGTGACAAATAACAGCTATGAAAAAAAAAATCCAAATAAACAAAACAACCAAAGCTTTTCTTAACTGCAGCAGCCAAAAACACGACGTTTCAACACGAATTCCTTTAATCTGCGGTCTGTCCAAGAATCCTACATCCAGCCTGATGAATGTCACTTTGATGTCTCAAGCCCTGCACAGTGTGATATGAAGTCACCGGAGAGGACCTCATTTCCCATACATCGACGCTTCTGACTGAAAGACAGGCATGTCACGGCTCATAAATCAGCCGTCTTTGTTTCAGTTTACTGTCCTTGTCCCGGAACCGGATGAATATAGATGCTCTCAGCCAGCAAGGCCTGGGTGCTGCTGGCTTCCTCCTTGAACCATCGGACTCCTCTAATTACTCCTGACCCCTTCTGGAGTGCAGTGTGTAGCAAAAGGATCCGGCTCGCAAATCATGCCCTGTGCTGTTGTTGTGTGTGACAGGAGAAGAGGAGCGAGGCTGTGATTTAGAGCAGCAGCTGGACACCCAGAGAGCCGTGCAGGAGGGAAGAGGAACAGTGGGACCGCTGACCTCTACAGGCAGGCTCTGCCACTTTAGATAGCAACCTGCTGTTCAATTCTGTATCTTTTGGGTGACGGTGCTCAACAGTGGATAAAACCATTATAAAGTAAATTTCATTGAACAACGACTTTATGCTTTATGTAGTACTCAGATATTTAGATACACCAGTTTCCATTCTGACAATAAAATCACACCAATATCACCACAAAGCTCAACTCAGCTTGACTGAAAAGTACCAGCTTTTGATAGTCATGTTAGCAGCAATACAGTCTTACAGGGTCACATGCTGAAATATACTTGACTAATGGGATTTATGGTAATTCTGAGATTAAAGCATTTTAAGGTGTAATATTTACTGATTTATTCACAGAATACTCAAAATGTATTTAATGCCAGAGCACTTCTGGATAGTACAATGTGAAAGCATTATTTAATTATATAGGATATAACACACCATAACAGAGAGTGCAATACAAAGAGAACATTCTAATGGTTCATAAGTGGACATTCTGGCCTAACTAACTTTATTTGTTATTTTATACAGCATTCCTTAGCCCAGCAATGCAGTTCATCACTGAACCTCATCAGTTAGAGATTTGACTTTGCTTATAGCCACATTCACAACAAATAGAATATCGGTTAAAGGTTTTGTTTCAAAAGTAGTTGTTTTATGAAATATATTATACAAAAAATAATGTGTGAATGCTAAAACAGGGCATCTGAGAGTCATATACAGATCAGGTATCTTGGTGCTCCTTCTCAGTTCACTCTGGTTGGAGCATTGCAACCAAGAGCATTACACCATCTGAACTTTGGCTCCTCCCTTCCACCGAAATATTACATTATTTCAGGAATATTCCTATAAATCACTTTGTCATTTATGCATACGTTTTTATTTGAGGACATCACTGATTTAAATTGAGAGGGGTTTTATAAATAAACACATTACGGCACTGTTGACTTTAAAACAGCTCTTTTCCTCCCTCACTAGTTTGACACACCTATAACTCACGGTCCATGTCAGGGTGGGTGAGTTATGGCGGCCGACGCATGTTCACACAGTCTGCTCTGCTTGTCCTTGTCCGTTCACTGTTAAACTTAGTCAATTTGTGGTTTTGCACATTAACATTTCTCCTAGGGCTCACTTCCTCAGTTCCCATATTCCAAATGATCACCACCCGGAATGAACGAATTGTTATACAGCTATTGTGGAGCATTTTGGATATTATATATAAGTGGGTGTGCAAAGATTGACATGATGATGTGTTTTTGAAGGAAGACAATTCCAGAACAGCAAGTGAATTTATGATCGCGACAGGGAAGTCTGGTTGTACTTGCAAATGAGGCATCTGAGAGGAGTTATCTTCTGGAATCAGAGGGTACGTACCATATATTTGATGTAAAGAAAAAAATAGCTTTACAAAATCCCTTACTGTGCCTTTAATCCCTTGTATCCGTTCCATTATATGAGTGATGAATGCTCTGTAGTTTGGAGGCATTTACATTTCATTATTGGCTGCACATGTGTTAACCCCGGCCCCCCCTTTTCTCTTCTGCACCCAACTCCCCCCCACCCCCACCCCCACCCACCCACCATCCTCTGTAGGCAGATCAATTTGATGCAGACTGTGCCAAAAGCCAGCACCGAGGCTCTCACGACAAGTCTAATCTTCTGATCTTCTCTCCCTCTCCCTCTTTTTTCCCATGGTCATTTTCTACTCTCTCCTGGAGGCCAAGATTTGAGGGTGAAACCTCACCTTGACCCGGGCCAGAGGTGACCAGGCAGGCACAAAAACACAATACTGTGTGTGTGTGCGTGTGTGCATGCCTCAACATAACTGCAGGGCTGTGCTGGTTCTTCTGGCCCTTTGTTTCACATGTGATTTGGGGACACTGGGGTGCGAGGGGCTTTACTCTTTGCAGACAGCGCTGCTTGCAGGCCATATGCAGGGTGCAGGGTGCACGGACGGAGGCAACAGCCAGAAGACATCCACACCAATTGGCACTAATTAGGAGGCCCAGGCTAGCCGGGGTTTTGGCCACATTCATGTCAGGAATACTGATGCCAGCCGAGTGCTGAGACACTGCTAGTGTCACCATCGGCATACACATGCGCACACACACACACACACATGCACATACACGCACACACTGTCATGGACTTCACTTAAAATAGCTTGTCCTGTATGTTCAAACTGTGCACACAACCGTTTGATTTTCAGATAAAGGTTTTTATAAAGCAATAGCATGGCCATATTTTAAGTTAGCCTGTTTGTTGATCAGGCAGGACATATTTGTGTGGCTGCCTGTGGAAAATCCTGAATGTAATAAATAATAATGTTGTAATTATCTCGGTTCTGCCAGTTGCTTAGACTGTAGCAGACAGGCACAGCTTTTTCACATTCAGTTTTGGTTTTGGAACTGCTTGACAAATAATGGCAAACAATGTCAGTATTTGTCTTAATTGCTTGTTTCTTAAATTTGGGTCAGCTGATGTCCAAAGATACAAACACATGTCCTGGTCACACATTGCACAGCTCGTTTATTCACACATGGGGTAATAATAAACTGATCTTTATAATAATAAACAGATCTTTATAATAATAAACTGATCTTTATAATAATAAACAGATCTTTATAATAATAAACAGATCTTTATAATAATAAACTGATCTTTATTCTAATACTTTTGTCTTGAAAGAATACGAAAAGGTTGGCCTGCTAACTGGTTCTTCACATTAGAAAAAAAAAGACCAAATAATGTTCCAGAAATTGCAGAAAGTACACTATTAAGACGCTATAAAATCTGATCTGATTTTAATTTATTTACCTAATTTTTTTGACTTCTTTAATATAATTTAAACATCAGCAGCGGATACTGCAGACCACTAGCCATTTGGCTTTTTCCAAACTAAAAACAGCTGCTTTGAAGTCTTAAATTAGTCCAGAACTGCGTGTTTGAGTCTACTTTATAAGTTGGAGGTGAGTGAATGATTACTGGGGAGCTACATCAGATACACGTAGTTCCAGTGCAAAGCGAAGGAAGAATTCTTGAGGATACCTGACATGTTTTTCTGTGGCTGTAAGTGTTGAAAACAAAGTGCAGAATGCTCCAAACTTTCTGTTACTTAACTTCAGTTTTATCCTCAGTCCAGCAACTCCTAACTACTTTGCTGGCTCCTCTGATATCAGTATTGACTAGGGATCCTTTTTTTTTTTCCTTTACCTCACCTGGCTCCGACATGCTTCTCCCAGTACGCCTTTGTGGAATCCCTGTTCTGGCTCCTAATCCGCCAATTCTCCCCCACTGTCTCCCGGCCCGCGGCGCTGGCCAATCACTGCTCTTTATAGGATTAGCTAGCCTCCAATCACATCCTCCACTGGAAAAATCACTCTGTGCTCATGTGGCGGCATCCTCAGTGGCAAGAGAGCTGGGCCACCACATGCAGTGGGCTTGACCATTTACAGGTAATGTGCTGGTGAGCAATAGGAGACGGGATGTATATGAAACGAAGCATGCAGAGACACCGGCCTGCCAGCATGTGTGAAAATCCTCTATTTGGAACGGAGGCCGGAGGTCTAAGATTGCCATTGTCAGTGAGTGGCAAACAAAATCTTTAGGTGTGAACGCAATGTATTTATGATGAAATTGAAGTGTGATCTCTTTGCAGCAGGAGATGTCTAATGCTTTTGATGCTCTATGGAGGTCAGGTATTCTGCTCACTTGAAAAGAACTGATGAAATTGCTTCAAAAAACACTATCTCTCAGTTTGCATGTTGGGAAGACCTGCCGCTTTCTTGCTGTCAACAGTCTGTCTAACAGTCAGGTCGTTTTAAGGCTTTGACAAGCCAACAGAGAGCATAATACCACAACTTTTGTCATGTATCTGAAACCATTCTTGGTTTTGCAGGTTGGCAAGGTGCACTATTCCACTGACAGAGGTCAGTGCCATTAGGGAAGACCACTAACGTAAAGTAGTGTCCTTGGTCTGCAGCAGTAAGGGTGTACTCACACTAGGCAGTTTGAACCGTGCCCGAGTGAGGTTTGACCACCAAAGCGCGGTTCGTTAGGCTGTGGACCCCCGCGGACCAAACGACTCAAAATTACTATCAACAAAGTCACCGGAGCCATGGACTCCACTGCGTTCAGTGCTCTTCCTGTTTATCCTGAAACCGTCACACCATAATGACGTAAACGTGCTCCGGCTCGAACGCTGAAACCCTGTGTGAGTGCGGGCCAGAGGGGGAGCAGTGTGTGTGTGGCGGGGGGGGTCGTACTCGGGCCCGGTTCACGGCAGCCAAGCCTAGTGTTAGTACACCCTAAGTGTAAAAGTAACATCCGCACGAAGGCCAGCAACACAAGTTTCAACACATTGCCCAGAGTACTGACTCCTTCACTTTGCTTTCTTTCCATAGAGCATCCTGGTGCAGTCGCTTCCAGGTAAGCACACACACACACACACACACACACACACCCATCATGTTGTCCACATAATATTAAAGAAAGCATGATTCATCAGACCAGACCACCTTCTTCCATTGCTTCATGGTCCATTTCCGATGCTCATGTGCCCACCAAAGACACTTCAGCATGGACACTCTGACCAGTCTGCAGCTGTGTGTTCTGACAACTTTCTGTTATAGCCAGCATTAGCCTTTTCAGTTGTTTGCGCTACAGCAGTTCATCGCTTTTCTTAAGGATTGGATCAGATGGGCTAGTCTTGACATGTGACCATCTCCATTGTTCACTGTTTTTTCTCCCATGCAAAAAAAAAAGCAAATCCACTTTTGTCTTGTTTTTGGACAGGAATGTAACCTGAATCTTAGTAAATATTTGTAGATCCCCTTTCCCACCCCCACAGATCATTGTTGACAGAGGATTTTTTTCATTGTGGTGGGCCTGTATTTACAAGCATGCCTAATTCAGCCAGACTATTTTTGAAACTGCTACACCCAACGCATTGCTGCGGCAGTGGAAATCTTGGCCAGATTGGATTCCGCAGGAGCATCACCAGGAAACAATCAATAAGGGATCGGAAAGGAGCCCGTCATCCTCCATCAAGCCTTTCACACTGCCCTCAAAGCCACTGAGTGGAGAACACAGGCTGGAATTGAGTGTCCTAGAGATGCCATTCTCTCCTGCATTTAGTTCCATTCGGCTAAGTGCGTGATTGAGTCTGTGAGCTGCGGAAAGCCCATTTTGATCGAACGGCACCTGCATGGACAGCTCCGCGTCCCCATCTTGACAACTCTAGTCCCCCAACATACGCACGAACTCACACTCCACTTTCCAAGTCAACCCACCTGACCACACACACACACACACACACACACACATTCAGTTTGCGCAAACGCGGTGCTCATCAGCGGCAGTTAAAGATGACAGGGATGCGGTGGGGCAGGAAACAGTGTGTCCTGGTGCTCGCATGCCCCAGCGACCAGCTACCATCAACAGCAATTAGCCGCCCGCGCCACCGATGACTTCCGACAGGTTCAAGTATCCTGGCATCCCCTCGTCGCGCCTGTTCGCTTCACCTCCTCCGGTCAGCACCGCTTGCTCTTTTCTCCCCCCCCAACCCTAGTCCCCCCACCACAACAACCCTCATCTCTCACTTCCCATATTCACTCGCCGCTTGTCAAAATGGTGACACGGGGGCTTCTATCAGGCAAGATGATGTACCTGATGGTTTTTTTTGCTTCTCGATTGCTCTGTCTTGTGGGAAATGAACCCACTTACTCTTTCTTACTCTCTCTTCTCTCTCTCTCTGTCTCTCTTTCCCCTTTCTTCGTATTTTCTCTCTGCAGGTACCCACCAGAGTATGAAAAAGCATTTATTTATGGCACTATTGTGTGTACCTATTGTTATTCATTATTCAGACCTTCAATCCAGTCATTTAGTCGTATTACTCTCAAAAGATAAAAGTGTGTGTGTGTGTCTGTGTGTGTGTGTGTGTGTGTGTGTGTGTGCGTGATTTGGACGTTTTGAATCATAGCGCTCTGATTCGTCTGATTCTGATGTAATACTTGTTTGAGACAATGTGAGGAAGGCGAGGTTGTTTTTTTTCTTAACCCAAAGACAGAGAAAAAAGTTCATGCACAGTGAGAGAAATATTTTCTCATCATAAATATTACATAATCTCCTGATAGCAGTTATTTAAGCAAGTAGAACCACAGATATTTCCCCCAGTTGTTAGCTTTCACGAGCATAGGGTTCTCCCAACAAAGTTCAAGTGAATCAGGTGTTTTCTCATATTTCACTTATAAATGAAATGTTAAGAGGAATGTTTGTTTGAGGTCTGTATGTGCAAGTTGTCAGTTATTAACAGCTAGGAAGCAAAAATAAACAGCCAATTTGGCAAATTTAGGCATATACTGTGATAGCTGAAATCAAACACAAACCTTGATCATAGGTGTCTGAAAAGTGGCCCACAATGTAAGTTTATATATGAATTCAATGCAAACATGCTTTCTACAGCCTAACCACCATCAGACCCCTTTGTTTCACAAAGCTTGCTAACTTGCTTTTCAGGCTTGGAGTTTAAACTAGTTGACAGACAAGCACTTTTCCACTGAACCATTAAACCAGTGATTCCACACTCAATTAATCAGCGATGGTCCGACAGACTTTTTGAAACTGATGAAAAAAAATGCAGCCATGATGTACAAAAGACTAATAATAGTTTGATATATATATTTACTTGCATATATTAATCAGATTGTTTGTAGACCAACACTTATTCTAAATCAAATGATGAATATACAAAGAGTTCCCAGAGATAAGATTTAAAAAAAAAAAATGACAAAACAACAAAACCTTCTCTGCACAAAATATCAACACAGCAGGACTTATATGTGTTTAATGTGAAATATGCCGATTCATATGTGTGAATTAATGTGAAATTTCATGCACCATTACAGAGTGCCTGCATGCAGTTAACCTCAAAGCCTCTCACACCCTAAGGACTTCGTAGACTACCTCAAACCCATGTGATGTAAAAGCATGTTAAGTGTCATGAGATTTAGTTTCAGTAATCCTGAAGGTATGCTTTTAAGCTGAGCTCTATCCTGAAAACGTTAATAAGCATTTATTTGGTCATTATTGACCTTCAGGCTCTTTCTTAGAGTGATGACAGACTCACCTGGACCAGGAATCAAACCATAGCTCCTTACATGCAGGACATATGTGTTATCCACTGTTCTATCTGCCCCAGACTGTTCAGTACAGTATTTACAATGTTAGCAGTCAGAATCAGGCTCCCAGCCAGAAGGATGTAGCTGGAAGAAAAGTTTTTGAGCATCATTAACATTAAGGCTCTTATGAGTATTTTGACACCAAAAATACTAGTAAAAATATATCGTTAACTGTGATGGCGGTCGTCCTGGTCTTGGTTGTAGGTGGTGGGTTTATCATTAATGTGAATCACCTGTGTGTTGGTAGGGTTAAACACATGTGTGTTGGGTGATTGGTGGGTCTTTAGGTATTTAAGTTAAGTCTAGGTTGACCAGAGTTGTCAGTCAAAAATCACACACACGTTGGTTTTGTTTATGTTCCTGCAATGGTGTGTAAATAAAGTCTTCACTAAAGATGGAAACCTGTTTGTGCTCCTACTCTTCTTGGGAAGGGGTAGGGCAACATGACAGCAATAATTTTATGCCATCTGTCTATGTAATCCAATTGTATGATTTTTATGATTGTGGCAGACTAGCACACTAGTTTTTTTCTGTAATCAAAATGTTGCTTATATGTTCGATCAGAATGAATTTCCCACTTATGGGAATAATGTTGCCTTACCATGTTTGTAACTTGTATCGTAAGTAAGTGAGTTACAGACATGGTATGGACCACATTTTAACTTGTAGTCTATTAAAAGCAAACCTAAATGATGAAATAAAAAACTTTTCAAAAACAGGAACCAGTTTGTGTGTATGTGTGTGTGTGTGTTTTACATTAACATAGATAGACCCTTGAGCATGCTGTCCAGAGTGAGAAGCGCTAACGAGCTGCTTGTTATGGCAATGGCTCCTGCAGCTGCTCGTCTATTTCTCTCTCTCTCTCTCTCTCTCTCTCTCTCTCTCTCTCTCTCTCTTTCTCTCTCTCTCTTTCTCTCTCTCTCTCTCT
>JBBJLR010000001.1:32509917-32535431 GCA_037577145.1 Brachypetersius gabonensis
ACACACACACACACACACACACACACACACACACACACACACACACACACACACACACACACACACACACACTAACAGACTGTCACCTTAAAAAGTAACTGATTGATGCATGCACCCATTTGGAGCTGAGAAGAGGAGAAAGGAGATGAAAGTTTTTCTCCAAAGATACTAAGCTCCACCAGAGTGACCCTCCGGCCATCACAAGACCTTTACTGTCTGAGATCCCCTCACAGTCAGACCCCTGAACACCACCTTTATGCTTTAAAGTGTTGTTGCATATCCCCCTCTATCATACCTTCCTGGAATTAACACCTACGGTGCCAAATTAACGCTCATACTGTTTAGATTAATGAGCCGCACACAATGGAGCTGTGCTCTATTAAGGTGAATTCAGCGCTGCAGGTGTTAATTTTGCACTTGTGTGTGGTGGTGGGTGATTTCTATAGAAGCTATAAAAGCAATGTGATTCTAAAATGTGCAATTAAATTGAACATTTTAAAAAGAATCAGTATTTTATTAGCCATATGAGTCAAGCAATCACTGAAAATACTACCCGAAAAGGCACATGTTGCGAAGCCACATCTCAGCTTTCATGCAAGAAGCAATTTACACACACTAGGCCACTTTGATTCCATATATCCCATATACAATCCAATAAATCCCATATACAATCCCATATATTCTCCTATTTCCTTTTTTAATGTCTGGGTCTGATTATGTGCACAACAGATTTCCTGAATGTTGTTCATAATGAGAGCAGGACATGTGCTTTTACAGATTTATAGATTTATTTTGGCACTGCTGAATTATCTCTGAGGTCCGTTTAATCTGGTGATTACATTTGATTTAATTTTCATAATAATTAAAGTGAACCATCACTAAAATGAAAAGGGGGTGGTGTTGTCGAGGGGACCCCTTGGATGAAGGTATGTGTGTAAGGGGGTAGGAGGAGGTGGGGGGGGTCTCCTTTTCCCAGGAATACTGATTACGTGATTAGATTGATAGGCAGAAGACCCAGACAGAAATGATTAAATTAGCATATCACAAAAAAGAGCTGCTTTGCTGTAAATCCTCGCTGTGTGTTTGCAAGGGCTGCAGCAGATTACAGCCTTGTGGATGAATCTGCATTAGATGGCAGCAAAGAGACTTTATTCTGCTGCTCTTGAACGCCACAGTCTGCTGCTGGAGCTCTGTTTACTGCGGTGAAGCCGAGAGTTTATGGAGGGCGCCAGGCTGATTACTCTTAGAAATTAGCTCCAAATTACAAAACAAGAGTAAAATGTAAAAAAAAAATTATAATAATAAAATGACTTTCTGTTACCAGTGGTTTTAGAGCAGATTTGCAATCAGATAAATACCCATAATTTTATTCTTAAGAGTAGATTCTGGAGGGTAATAAATGCAATAATGGATGAAGTAGGTCTAGACTGAAAAGAAAACTTTGTCTGTTTTTCAGATTTGTCTGTTTGCATCTGTTTGCTTCTGAGTGTGGTCTGGTTGTGTGGATCCGGGAGAGGGTTTCTCCTTGAAAGGACGTAAAATGCAAGTAAACAAATTTAAAAATGTGAGGCAGATCTGACTGTTTGCAGACTTTTTTGTGGTTGACAACCCTGATGCTTTAATGAATGAATACTTTGGCTTTCACTGGGTTCAACAATGTGTAAATAACTATTAAGTGGCTTGTTGTTCTTCTTTTAGATGTTTGTTTGGAGATATAGAGCTGTCCAAGGTTCTGAAAGTGTTGGAATCCATAAAAAAAAACAATAAAGGAGGTTCTGATGAATTCCAGCACGCTGGCTTCAGCTTCTAGATGGAGCTGCTGCCTGAAATGTATAACTTGACTTGTAGCAGACAGACTAATTATTTTTATGCTGTCAATTCATCACTGCACTGATCTGGATCTCTGATCCATGACTGGAAATGGGTCCTTGCCAAACAATATCGCCTAAAGTATTCTCTGAAACTGAGAACTGAGGCTCTTGCATGTTGCTTTTCACTTACTTTGCCTTTGACTCTTTTCGAGGAACATGATGTTGCTGTAGTTTAATCCGGTGCAGAGAATGTGAAAAAGCATGTCTACACTATCAGAAACAGCACAGGTACATTTTTATTATCCAAACAATAGAAATCCTCTGAACAAAAGTCCAGTTGTGTGGTTTTCAAAGATACATTCATTTACTTTCCAGAGGGAAGGACATATATGTATCTCTTCATAGCCAAATGTTTTACAGAAAAATTAACTTAAAAGCCTGGAGTCAATGTTACTCAAAATAAAGATGAAAGCAACAGAATATTGTATGTATTTTCCATCTAAAGGTACTGATGTATCCTTGAGGCTATCACCCCAGTGACTGTTTAGTGCTTTTTTCCTGGGGGTGAGCTTTTCTAGAGACCATGAAATATGCTAAAATATGCATATATTCTCCCAGCCACCGTACATCCAGTTGTGAGCTTATGGAAAGTAGCTGTACATCAATGTTCATTATTACAACGGCTATGTACATTCACATTTTACAGCTACATATTGTTTTCCAGTAAGTGTGCAGAGAGGTCATTATTTTTATATCAACCAAAAAATAATTATTCAACAACATTGGGGCCTTCTCGGGTGTAATGGCTAGCCTCTAGATTGATTTGCCAAATTTATTACCTAGAACCAATTAGACTTAAGTTTAATAAATAAGTCATAAATTCAATCAGCAGGATATTATTGGATTAAGATTCATCGTTTAGGTCATGGAAATATATTTCTTCCAACTACATTATTAGCACCGAGCCATAAATAACCCCAGACTGCGGTGATATCGCCAGTGATATCATTACTGCACAAACAAAGAACACACTGTAACCACGCAACTGAATAGCGACAAGGTGGACGGGGGGCAGAAAATAGAAAATGCGTGAGGGGAGGGGGGTCCACTAATCCTGGGGTGTAGGATGTGTTTGAGCGGGGGCTTGCGTTTCCACCCAGGGGAGAGATACATGGCGGGGGCACTTGAGGAATGGACAAACTGAGGGGATGGCTGGGACGGCTCTAGGCTGCTCTCACCTCCAGCTTCGGTGGACAATCTAAAACAATACACCCTGCTCTATATCTGTCATCTAACGGCTGGCGTCAGTCTGCCGTCGCCAGCTCCTGCCCTGATCTTGCCTCTGAAAGAACAGTATGGGCCCGGGTGGCAGCAATATAGCACCGTTACGTTACATCTCCAGTTTATTAATATTCCCTCCCTTGAGTTTCAATGCCCACCGGAGACTGAAGGTGGGATATGACCTTTGGCGCCTCTCTCTTTGGAGTGTGGAGTGTGCTTTCAGAAGTTCAGAGGGGGCTAGGGCGCAACAGAGATGCGGAACTTTTCCCCTTCCGTCAGCACTTTATGGGGATTCGGTTGCACGTTAGTCCTCGGTTTGTGTCTTAGGCTTGATTGATTGTTCTCTTTTAATTGGGGGACCAGTCTCCTTCAGCTCCTCACACTTTAGGCAGGCTGGCAGGCTCCGGAGAACAAGCATCTTTCATCTAGTTGCTCAGACAGATGCTTTACTTTACTTTATTCAGTTTAGATTTGGTGGGAGAATGCAATCAGCTTAGGTGCTTTGGCTAATTTTCAAACACATTCTTAAAAAATAAATGTTTTTTTTTCTGAATAAGAGCCACTTTTGATTTCCTAAGGAACTTTTCAATGGATGATTCTTTGGAAAAAAAAAAAAGAACACCCTTAAAACAGCACAAAGGTTCTCTGGGCAAGCATATAAACCAACTACATCTAAAACTTCTCAGTGGGAGAGAAAAAAATGTTTCATTATTCAATTCAGCTGGTATTAAGCTGCTTACTGTCTAATGTCTAATGCCATCGTATTTACATCGTTATACTGAGGAGTATGGACTATTTCTTTGAGTGTTAACTTCTAGACTTTTGAATTGTTTCAGTACTTTCTGTTCTGCTCATCTATAAGCTGTAAATTAAATCAATGGCTTGCAATGAGGGTATATTTATTTTTTAAATGACACGATACAAGTAGAGGCAAAATAAAGAAAGTTTGTAGCTACAAGCATTAAGTGGTAGTGTTCTTTCCTAATTGCCAAGTGTTGCAAGGCCTGATGGAAGCACATTTTACCTCTCACCAAAGAAATACCTTTCTGGATGTAATCAAAAGGTCCAGTGAACTGGACAGAGATGCTGTTGAGGAACTGCTGTGACCAGAAACTAGAAACAATGTAACACCTTCCACTGAAGAGAGCTTAAGTCCGTCAGAGCTGTAACACCTCACTTCTGCGAGAAAGCAGCCACATCAGCTGTTGCTCACTTCAAATACTTAGATTTTAAAACATAATGTGTGTTTATAAGATCTATTTTCCCATTTAGGGCTCAAGAATATGTCTGATTTAAACAACGTTTTTTTTTTCATTGCAGCTAATTGTTGCTTAATAGTGTAAATGAACAATAGGAAAAACTTTTGCTCATTTTAGGCATAAGGGAATAAAGGAATTGATAGAAATGCTCTGCTGTCTTGTCTAGATGAAGTTAAATCTTGCTTATCTCAAAATTTCTTATCCTTAAATGAAGAGAAAACTGAGGTGATAGTTTTTGGTCCCTCAGGAAATATGAAGGCCTCTGATTTTGACCTTTTTGAGCTCAGCTTTTAGGTCCTTGCAGGTCCGGATTTAAGTGTTCTGCTAGACGACACGTTAAAATTCAATAAACAAATTTCTACTGGGATCGCATCTAGTTTCTATCAGCTTCGCACACTCGCAAAAATCAAACATGCTCTCACTGACACGACTCTGGAGATGCCTGTCCATGCTTTTATTACTTCGCATCTAGACTATTGCAACTCTTTATATTGTGGCATCTCTAAAAGTCAAATTGCCCGCCTTCAACTGGTCCAGAACGCCGCTGTTTCTTTAAAAAAAGAAAAAAGGATCACGTCACTCCGCTCTTGAAGGCCCTTCACTGGTTGCCTGTCCAATTTAGATTATACTTCAAAATTCTATTATTCGTTTTTAAATCGCTGCACCATCAAGCTCCCATCTACTTATCTGAACTGCTGCACCAGTATAACCCCCCTGAGAAGTTTGAGATCCTGAGACCAGAACCTCCTCTTAATTCCACGTTCTAGACTCAAGCGTAGAGGTGGCCGTGCCTTTGCAGTATTTGGGCCTCGTCTCTGGAACGACTCGCCAGTTGAGATCAGAACGGCTCCTAATCTGACTATTTTTAAATCACTTCTAAAAACTCATTTGTTTTCACTGGCCTATTAGGTTTTACTCTGCTTCTCATATTTCTAATTTATGTGTTTTGTTTTTGGTTTTCTCTCTCCCTGGCTGTAATTGTGTCCTAATCTTATGTTGTCTAAGTGTAGAGCACTTTGGTCCGTCTTGCGGCTGTTTTAAATCTGCTATATAAATAAAGCAAACTTGAAATTTGAGCTGATTTTTCAAACTTTCTGCACAGTTCAGTTGACTGAGGTGCACAAAATAGTATTTCAGTGTGTTTTGATGTGAAATTATGTATAGTGGAGAAACAATGGTGGTGACCATTAACATAAAATTCTATGAAGTAGCTTTTAGAGGCATTCAATTCTTCCTTTCACTGACACTGTGACCAATTCTGATTCAGCTAGAAACCTAATCATTTATTTAGGATATTTTTTTAATCAGAGGTATTCCTCATTTCCATGTTCAGTGAGTGATAGAGTATTTCGCAGAGCAGTGCCATCTTCTATCCTTGTAAATGAACTTCATCTCTTCTTATTTTAAACAGGGGTGTGCCAATCTGGTTCAAATCACTGGATCAGAAATTGGAAAAGGCCTGACCCATCATGTAAAATGCTTAACTAAACTTTGAGCAACATGGCGGAAAGAGAGATGTGTCAGGACCTGAGTAGCACAGATGAGCAGCCAGGCTGTGTCTCACGTGGCTCTCTACTCCATAGTGATCTATGTAGGAATTAAAATACAGACTCCTGCACACAAATAGTGCATAAACTTTAACAAAGTGCCTTAAGTGATCTAGCCATGTATGCAGAATTCCATAAAGGACAAATTGCGCTCTAAATGAGTGTAGTAATTAGAATTTTTTAAACGTTGAGTAATTTCACATTAAAAGTGCCTCCAGACAAATGAATTGTCATCAAGAGAGCAACAAGTACAGCCTCGGAGTGATATCGATATTAACAGATACTGTTGCAGTACCAGTATCGGTATCGGACCTGAAAATGTGGTATCGAGACATCCCTACGTTTAGGTGACGTAGTTTCCTAAAAAAGCTTAAGGTACATGTTGTATTAGAAAGGGAATGGACAAATTGTGGATTCACTACGAGTGTAAAATGCATGTATCACCCCAAAACCTCTCTTTCAAGGGGCTTATTTACTTCAATCTTTGTACTGTTTGTTACCCAGAGGGCAAACATCCACTTCCTTTTGCTTCAAGGGAAATTCTGTCCATTTTTAAAAACTTGTGCATCATGAAATGGCTAAAATGTGAACAGTTATTAGAGTGTTTTCATGTGAAATGCTCCATTATAGAACCCTCCTGAGACAGATCTGCTCACAGTGGTGGTGATAGCAGCCAAACGTCTGAAGAGTGACATCACAGAAGGTTATTTGATTTTTGATAGTTTTGATATAAGCTGCATGCTCTACATGTCCATGTCAGAGGGTGTTTTTTTTTCCTTTAGTTTATAAATGCTACTTTGTTATTATCCTTACTTTAAAAAAACGGAAGACATTAAGTGGTTCTGAGTGGGAAATAAAGTGGTTCTGTTTGCACCGTATACCTCAGAACCCCTGATTCCTATCATCCCGCCTGTAGAGAAGTCGGCACGTGTACCATTTCACTTGAAGGCACTATGAGTGACTTTGGTTGAATTTTGCAGAAAATCCGAACAATCGGTGGAATTCCCCTTTAAGGGGGGCGTCTTTTTAAAGCCGGTGGGCGCGAGTTTGCGGCTGGTGCAGACGGAGGACGCTGGAGTTTTGGAGCTGAGAGTGTTCCTTTAAGCGCGACACACAAACCTGACAGCCCGACACACAGCTCCCCGAGCAGGTAACTGGAGCTTTCTCTCTAAAACACGCACGCAGCGAGGCTTTTCTCGGTCTGGGGCAGAATCGGCGCAGTATAGCGGGCAGGAAAGCGGACGAACCCGTGTGCGACCTTTCGGTTCCGCAGAGCAGGAGAGTGCGAAGTCCGCGTGAACTCGCGCGCGTTCAGGTCTGGTGCGTTCCGCGAGCTAAAAACAGCCGTGTCCCGCGCGCCTTGTCCGCGGTCGGAACGCGCATCGTTGTGTCCTTGAAATGTTTGGTTCCGCTGGGCATGGCTGGGTGTGCTTATGTACCGCTGAAGGAAACGGGATCGGCTCGATGCTAACCTTCAGCTCGAGAAACTGTCAGGTCCAAACACGTGGCGGCGCGTGGATGTGTTGCTGGGCTCGAGTGGGACTACAGTTGCGTGGAGAGCGCTGCACGTGCCACTGTAGCTCTCTCTCTCTCTCTCTCTCTCACACACACACACGCACGCACGCACGCACACGCACACACAACCTGTCATGTCCCAAGGTTTGCAGGTTTAACCTTTACAATTTTAAAAATTGTTATTGTTTGTAAATAAACATCATTTTGGGACGCTCGCTCACCCTTAAAATCAATATAGACATAAATAAAGATTGACACATTCTTCAACTCATATGTCAGGCCTTTGCTCCCTCCCTTCGTTTTGTGCTAGAACTATGAGGCCGGTGTTGCTGACAAACACCAGAAGTCAATCTTCACCCATACAGCCCAAACTCTCCACCACTCCTTCTCCTGGCCGGCACCCAGATCTTCAGTTGTTTGTTTGCAATGTTGGCCTCACATCTGCAGTTCTAAACATTTGCAACATTTGCAACACCTAAACTGTCTTTGGCTACATCAGGAATACGAGTAAAAATGTGTGCATCTGATTTTACACTAATCTGGTCCTTCAAGGTCATATTGCATTTCTGGAAGACGACAAAATGCATGCAAGGGATCTTACCTTTGATCCATGAATATGCACGTATTTTATTTCGCAGTATGTTTATACAATATCTATTAAAGTTCTTTTTTATGGAAATAGTTAAAGTAATGCTGTTGTTTATAATAAACAATGTATTACTCAGGGCCTTATAATGGACAAAGTATTACTTATAAGCCATTTGAGGTCTTCATACAAATATATATCAATTTGTAGACATCTGATCATCCCACATCTTTTCTGAAATCAAGGGGATTAACATGGAGTTTGTTCCCCTTTTGCAGCAGTAACAGCCCCTACTCTTTATGAAGGCTTTACACGAGACTTATTACACTGTATTAGATTGCATTCAGCCACAAGAGCATTTGTGAGGCTGATTTAAGTTTAATGCATTTTGATGATTTGAGAAAATCTTCAGTGCTGCTTTGGGTCATTTAATAAACATGTCATGGCTGTCCATGTTATTAAATCGCAGCATTTGCTACAGAAATGTTTACCTTCTGAGCGGCCTGCACTTTTATGATTACGCTAATTTCTATTTTCAGTTAGCACCAAATTTGCGGTGGCATTCACTTTCCATTCAGGGTTAAATAAACGTAGGCAAGCTCTGCTTAACCATGGACAGCCTGTACTAGATCTTAAAGTTGCATGTTCTGTGTATACAGTTACAGCGAATCCTCTTAACTACATTGTGCTGCAATAAGCAGCGCCATGTGAAGAATCCTCAGCCTACCAAAGCTTTATTATGAGCCGATTCACCAAAGACATCACATATTACTTATTATTTTTTTAGCGTTTAGTATTAATCATACTGAGATATACATTATAGATTTGTGAGAGTAATGCATTGTCAATCTGAGTCCATTTTGTAACATTGTATAAACTTTTGGATAAAACTTTCTTTGCTTTTTCTCAGACGACCCAAATCTAGTGTGGTTGCAAAATTTAAATATACAATAGTTAATGGCCATGAGAGGTTTTGTCCCTCTGCATTAACCGACATTATTGCATAATAATTATTTTGTATTTGTTCAGCCTTTAACAACTAGTAGCTTTACCACCGGCAGGTTAGACAATGGAGGCTTGTAGCAATTCCTCCTCAACATATTTGGACTCCTTAAGTATCAAGTAACATATCTTTACACCCATGTCTCACAGAATAGGACTATTAGAGGAATATTTTAGGAAAAACTCTATTTTGCTCAATGCCAGATGTAATCCATTTGGCGTTTTTAGTGATACAATTGCGGCTGCAAGGCTAATGTTGCTAACATTATTGTCACCCAATAAGGTCACATATATTACCATTATTATGATTATTATTAATAGATACATGTTTTAATGGTGGGATGTTATCTGGTTAATTTGGATAATTAATAAAATAGCTTTATTTTAAAAAAAATGATGAAAATTCAGCGGAGTTATCTAGTTATTTACGTGTCCAAAATATCTCTTTGGACCAGGGCTGAGCTTCAGATGAACTTAGTGGAACCAGGACAGTCAGATCATGCTGTTGACATGATCACATGTTAGCAGGACTAGTGTTTTTAGTTAGACTAATATGAAGCCATTGTTCAGCGACATGTAGTAAGTGTCATTTTCGTAAGAATTTTGTTGCACCGCTTTCGCTGACACTTCAGCCACGGCTTCGGATCTGCCTTAGGTGGCGAGTTTAGGTGCAGCTGCTGGTTCCGGCGCTGTGGTAAAGCGCCCCTTGCTTTGGGTTCAGTGTGTTTGCATACTCTGCTGTGTCTGTGGCTTTCCTGCAAGCAGTCACACTTGCAAGCACCTGAAGTGCTGATTTGTGAAGAGCACAGGAAGTGTTCCTTTTGCAGAAATGTGAGCTCTCCAGAAATAGACGTTTGTTTGTTTGTTGTTTTATACAGCCTGTTTTGTTGGTGTTGAACAAGGGGAGGATCTTTACAGCAGAGCGTCTGGAGCGGTGGGGTTGTACTGGGGACCACCACCAGTGTCCTACTGGCTTAGTCTTAAGAAAGCCTTAACCTTCTCTTTCCTTGAAACACAATGTTGGCTTCTTTTTTTTACTTTATTTCTGTTTTTATACAGCATACATTAAAGATGCACCAGATTGTACCAAATGCCCACAGTCCCTGGATCAGCTGACATTTACAAATGTAAATAATATAAATAATACTTATCTCACAGGCCAAAACACAAACAAGCAGAAAAGCAGCATTAAAAGGTCTTTTTGTGATGCTGCCATTTTTTGTTTATTTGTTTTTCTTTTTTTCTCTCTCCCTCTATCTTCTTTCTCTGTCTCTCTCACTCCCTCTCTCCTCCCTCCCTCGTCTTTCTGCTCTTTACTTGCCAAACTAGGGTCCGGCTTAATGATTCTGAGAGAAGCACCGAGCAGCCCTTGATTCGGACTAGCCGAGGGAAAGTGGGCAGGCAAGCACCCCCCTCCCCCCATCTGTGTGTGTGTGTGTGTGTGTGTGTGTGTGTGTGTGTGTTTGTGGTCGCTGCACTGAGGAAGAGGAGGAAAAGCGAGAGGCAGCTGGCGGGCGGACGTCCTTGTCCTTGGGAAGAAGAGAGAGAGGGAGAAAAAAACCTGCACCCGGGAAGTCATTGAGGCAAGCCAGGATCCAGCGTAAGTAAGGCACACACACCTCTGACTGGCAGAGACGATGGGGGGCATGAGGGACCCGCTGACCCACCAGGCTGCACAGAGCCACTGTGCTGCGGCTTGTGTGGCGCTTGCTTCTTTAAATGCCTAATGCTTTTGACAGGGGATTAGATGGGACGCAAAATGCCGTATGGCTTCGAGTTAGGGCTGCCAAACTTTATTCGAAGCCTTTCCAGTGTTGCTGACATAGGACAGTCTCTTTTGGCTCGCTGAGGCACCTTTCTGCAATCTTGTCATTTTGTTTTTGAGCTTCTTTACAGATATTTAAATGTAGCTTTGACAAATAGGTGCTGTACTTTATATTTCCGATATGCAGCCACCCCTACCTGGAAAGGCTTTGGAGGGGTGTCACAGACAAGTTACTTTCCTGAGTATCTAACTAAGTGGATATAAATATTTTTAGCACCAATAAAGGTTCTTCCGTGGCATCACTCTAAAACACCTTCACCTTGTTTTTAAAAGTGCACCAGAACTGTTGCTAGTGTTCAGTTGGAGTGTTTTCAGGACTACTGCTGGTGAAGTTCCATCTCGTGTCCGATATCAGGACTAGCTGCTACATAGAAGCGCTTAATGCTAACCATAACTATGTAGAGCATGAAGAAAGGCCAGTGTAGCCCATATGCCAGCCAATCGAGGTCACTCATGCAATTAAGCGCACTCAGATAATTAAACATTTAGTGGTCAGTTCTCGCCACATATTTGGCCTCAGCATTCACTGACCAAAAATGGACCATCCATGGTAGCACTCGGGTGTTGTGTGGTCAGTTTTATTTATTTATTTTTCTTGGGCTTCTTTTGTGGCTAAACTGCCCATTCTGCTTATGCATCACTCCCTAATTGATACCCGGAGCCTTCTGAATGTAGCTCATCTATTAATACCCACAGCAGCGTTGCCTGCCACAGCACTGCCGCGTGTTTGAACTGGAAACCGAAGATCCGCCTGTCTGTAAACTGCTCACATCATCAACTTCCCGTCCGCTGCGCAGCCGAGTGGGCAAAGCCGGCCAGTCCAGCGGCAGACGCCTTTGTACAGGGATTGGCCGACAGCGCTGATCACATGCACGCCGAACACGTCAATGTCTTCCTTCTCTGGGCATTATAGAAAGAAAGTAGTGGGGTTTTTTTGGTTAAGGACCCCCTCCCCCTCACTCACACCCCCAATATTGTTTCAAGTCTTGTGTTTGGACAGCATATCTCTCTGTTCCCTTTAAGCCTCTATTTACTTCTAATCCATGGTTTGCTTTGCAGAGCGAAAGGCTTCTGAAATCCTGTAGACTTAGAGCAAAGTTGATCTGCTGATTAGTATTCCGCTGTCATAATGTATCTGTCAAGTTTTTTCAGACTTTTCCCTTCTCCCCAATGTATTCTGGGGCATGGCTGCAGAGTGGGCCTATTTAGTTTAGCTGGATTCCGTTCGCGGGAGGACCCTATGCATTAATTGCAGAATATGGAGATCTTTTGATTTCCCATGTAGTTGGTCATCCAAAGCCAACGCAGTCACTTGTTCACGCACGCATCTATTAATTGGCTTGGAAGGAGATATTTGGATCGTTAATCCTTCAGATTAATGCATGATTCTGGAAAGATTTCTTTCTTCATGCTAGCCGCTGTCCAAGTGTTCCTTAAACAAATTGTCAAGTACTGGACTTGCTACAAGTGAAAACACACCACTACATGATATTATTCTTTCTCGTAAAGTAATAGTTTGGAGAAAAATCTCACAACTTACACAATTTTCTTCCTACCCCAGATGCACCAAGGTTTGGAGTCTAACATTGACTAACATTGTTATCAAACACTAGAAAGCCAGAAGTCACCCGAGTACCCAACCAACACTTCTCTGTGTCTCCTCAACCCACATTCAGATCTCCATCTCCAGCAGACTTACTGATATTGTTCAGAACTCTTTAAATTCGGACTGTTTTGTGAATACCAACCATGCTGTCATCTGAAATTGCAGCCTGTATTGTTTCTTTGTTATAGCTCCCAGTAAGTCATTCTGTGTTCTAAACCACATTGTATTTTTATGGAAATTATTGGGATATTTGGGTGACTATGGAAGTCTAGAGGGTGGAGGTAGCTCAGTGGGTAGGATACTAAACTCCGGACCAAGAGGTCATGGGTTTGAATCCTACCAGCACCACCACTGGGTCCCTGAGCAAGACCCTTAACCCCAAGTTGCTCCAGGGAGACTGCCCCCTGTAGGTAGAGAATGGAAGTCGCTTTGGATAAAAGCCATAAATGTAAATGTAGTGTTAGCCTCTGAGCTACGGCAACATTTAGGGTGTTGGGGAAAAAATTTTAGATGCCTACTTGTTACATTTGTTATGCCATGGGGTCTCAGATGTTCCGACTTTGCTTGGGTCATGTCTATAACATTGATTTTCAGAAGGAGTGATTCATCTGTGCTTTATAGGTGGAGTCCACTCTGAAGTATTCTTCACCTTTTGAATAATTAACAAGCAAGTGTGGCAGATGAGTCTAATCAGTCTGAGGGCAGCATGTGGTAGAGAAATTCTCTGACCTGCAATCATAAAGTATCTAAATTAGGAAAGATTCACACAAAAAAAACCTGTGCCATAAGAAACCATTACTGAAGGGTTCCAAAGTGTTTCTTCTGTGACATTGCTCCTAAGAAATTCCTTGGTTGGCCCAAAACTAAGTCGTTATACAGTGTTCTGTAGTATAACCTCATTGCTTTCTAAATATTTTTCTTTCTCCTGTCTATGACTATTGATATAGGTCTGAACAAACCATGACTGCTAGCCTAGCCTCTGGTCGTTAGGCTAATAAATACAATAAAACTAGCTTTGGTATAAATAAAAATCAGATATGATGATTTCTTCTTTATCCAGTACAAAACAGACAAGACTTTTTTTTTACCTTATGAGAGAAAACAAACTTGGGTATCATATCTAGAAAGCCTCTTCATCTAATGAGTCATTTCTGTCTTTAAGTCCATTTAATGAATTGTAGTGATGAGATGAAGACAGTTAACACATGGATTTAAGCAGTAACCTTCTATTTAAACCCATCAGGCCTAAATTTCACACCATTATCAAGATGGTGTTTTCTGTTTTAATATTTTGTTTTGGCAACAGTGTCCCTTTAAGAGTGTAGGACTTTTAAATGATGTCTAAAACCTCTATGAACAATGAGAAATCTGATTTTGGTTACCTCCAGTAGCAGAAACCTGCTAACAGCCGCATTAGGAATGACTAAAAGGGCACCATGGCTACTGTAGGATTAGCTCTGAGCTAGCCGCTAGCTAGCTAACTTTCCAGGTAACAACATCAATCAAATAAAGAGATTCAAGACAATGCAGTCAGTCATCCCATATAAGGAGAAAGAGTGCATTTCCTTTTTTTTTTTTTACAAATGGTGCATTCATGGGCTTTCATATTTACATAATATTTACATATTTTACGTAAACTAGATCATTCAAATAAGACTTCCACGAGTCACGTTAGTGGTAAAGGTGTTATCTAAACAAATGAGAACAACTGATTTATGTATCAGCATCAGAATTAAGAGCAACCGTCCTTGTTCCCCTCCTTATTAACTACCAGAACTCACCCAACAAACAGGTTTACTACTATTACTACTACTACGGCTACTCAAACAGGTTTAAAGCTCTGAAACTCTGATTTTCTGGTTTTACAATGCCTACACTTTAGCAGCCCCCACTCTATAAATAAATTATTGAGATGATTATTCAAAACAAACCAAATTTTGCACTGTGCATTTTCTTGTTACTTATGCTCTAGCACTTCCATTCTTTTCATTTTAATTGTTGCATTAAAAAAAGCTGTCTGCAGTTTGAAAAGCATCACAGTCGCAGTATGTAATAGTAAACTCCCAATACAGATATGTTGCCATAGCATTCATCCATAATATAGTATTAATGTTGTTTTTAAAAGCCTTTGCTTGTGAAATGGATTAAGGTTTAGACCATAAATAGATGAAGCTAGTGTACACAAAACATAAACTCAGGTACCATAATGAATAAATTCTCAATATTTCATGTTGGGACACTCCCAGGGTCTACTTTAAAATTAGGATGGTCATTTTAAAAAAGGCCTAAAATAAACATCTCTACAATAAACAGACCAAAAAGCACATAAAGAATACAGAACACCAGAATGCACAATCCAGAACAATTGTAACTCTCAGCATATACTAAATTATATCCAAATTCATGCATATCCGCCATGCTTCCAACTCTGGGGACACAGTTTGGGGAAGAACCTTTTCTATTCCAGCAGGACTGTGTCCCCAGAGCACAAAGCGGGCTCCATAAAGACATGTTTGGAATGAATTGGAACAGAGCTTTCCATCCAGGCCTTCTCATACAGTATCAGTGCCTGACCTCATAAATGCTCTTCAGAATGAATTGGCACATATTTTTCACAGAAACTCTAAAATCTTGTGGAAAGCCTTCCAAGAAGAGAGAAAGCTGTAAATGGTGACCAGCTCCACATCAAAGTCTGTGTGAATGCAGTGTCATTAAAGTTTCTGGTATAATGGTCAGGCGTCCCAATACTTTTGTCAATACAGTGTAGGTTATTGTGCTAAGCATATGGTCCTACATACTGGACACGAGAGTTAAAGGGTTTGAAGCCCCAGCAAATTTAGTAGAATTTTACTTGCTATGGCGTTCTACACTGTCAAAGATGTCAGAATAGAAATTCAGTTAAGAGTAGAGTGATTTTGATCCCTGCAGCACTAGAGTTACATGTAAAAAAGAAAAAAGAAAGAAACATCAATACTGTTTGAAGCTCTTAAAATTTTCCCCTCCACCTTTTCTCTATTTATAGAGGGCTCCCTGTGTTTTCTTTAAGACTAAGTGTGTTACACCTCCCCTCAAACTCTTAACAGATCGATACCTATAGATCCTCTAATTGGAAGCCATTAGTTATGGGGTTTATAAAGCTAGTAATTATTGTGTGTAATCTTGCAGAAAATTAAATTTAGGGTTGTGTATACTGTATTGGGGAGAAGTTTTGCTCTCTTTTCCCCCTGCTGCATTCACTATCTGTCAGCTTTTCTATGGCCCCACTTCTTCATGTTTCATGCTGTGTGGCCAATTTTAGTGTTTCTAGAATAATATAAGCGCCGTCGAAAGCTCTGACTGGGAACAGTGGAATAAGGAGCAACTGTTTTGGGATAATGGGGTAATGGGACCATGGCCAAAACAAATATGGAGGAGTTGTGTGGGAAAATCAATAATGTAAGCCTGAATGAGGAAAATAGGAGCATAGTGTTTATGAAAAGGTGGAAGTCAAAATGGCCATATGGCCGCATGAATACCTAAATAAGAGGTGGAGGTTTATGTATACCTCAAGCAAGTTAGAATTAGTTTTAAATGAAATATTGTCTGTATTATTTGTGAAAGTGCTGAGCCAGGGACCTTTATAACCCTTAAGGTTGTATGGTAATTTTGGAAGACTGCTATGAAAAACTGTTCCTGCTATGCACCATACATGAAGCATATATTAGGCTGTTTGTATGCTAATATATTTAATCTGCAATAGATTTGTCAATTAAAGATTGTTTTTACACAAAAGCCTTGAAATAGAATAGTATTTCTAATATAGGTAAACCATTGCTTTTGTATTTACACCATTCATATTAATAAGGGCTTAACCAATATATTGGTTTGTCTCACCAGCATTTCTATTGAAATTCAAGATAGTACTAGTGTTGTTTTTGGCAGCCTGGTTTGATTCTAGTTTTAGTCTAGTCTTTGCGTCAAGCTGTCATTTTAGTCTTTATTAGTCTTAGTCACATCTAAACTATTTTAGTCCAGTCAAGTTTCAGTCGACTAAAAGTCTGAGCATTTTAGTCTTATTTTAGTCAGAATCATCCACAACTATTTTAGCCTAGTTTTAGTCGATGAAAGTTGTATTTCAGTCTCATTTTTTAGTGATGCAATTCTATTCCCAGTCAGTATAATATAAGTACAGTAGAACAGACAAAATCTAAATGTTCTTTTAGTCAAACCTACTTCACAATTCAAACAAGGTTCTCTTATTATTATATTAATTCAATTCAATTCAATTCAATTTTATTTATATAGCGCCTTTAACAATGGTCATTGTCACAAAGCAGCTTCACAAAATGAAATAAATTGTGTGTGTGAATGTGTGTGAATGAAATGCCTCTGATGAGCAAGCCATATTATTGTTACCTTATAGACTCAAGAATACTAAAAAAAAAAAAAGAATACTGCCCATACATTCCAGACACGGAGACACTCTGATTTGAATTTACGACATTTATTTTGCCAACCAACCATGTTAGAACTTAGAAGTACATACACATACATTTAAATGAATAAATAAATAAATAAAACAACATCACATCACTAAAAAGTGCGAATAAAATGAAAATGTGTGTCTATTGCCATAAAACCCTCATTTGTAAAAATGTCTTCACCTTCAGTGTGTTTGCCTGAACAAATATATTCTACAGAAACAAATCAGAACAATTTAGGATCAGCTTTTTTGCATGGATAAGAGAAAGTCTGCTTAACAAAATGCTGTGTGTGTGTGTGTGTGTGAGAGAGACAGAGAGAGAGAGAGAGAGAGAGAGAGAGAGAGAGAGTGTTTGTGTGTGTGTAATTTCTCTCTCGTCCCAATACCTTTGTCCACGCTAGACAGCGTCCCAATACTTTTGTCACCGTCCCATATCGTACAGGAAATAATGTCTCGTCTCGTTTTAGGCAACAAAAATGAAGAGACATTTTAGCGTAGTTTCACTTCTGTAAACCACATTTAGTCTCGTTCTTATTCGTCAGCAATATTCCAGGATATATTTTCTACAGTTATCGTCACATGACCAGCATTTACGCTGCGCCTCGTCTCGTTTTAGTCACGTGATAAATGTTCGTTGACGACAATATTTTGTCATAATTTTCGTTGATGAAAGCAACACTAGACAGTACTAAGGAGTATGTTGCAATAATAGCCTCAACTCTTCTGGGATGGCTTTCCACTTGATTTTGGAACATTTAGTGATTAGTTTTGGATCACAAATGCTACTCTTACTCATCCCAAAAGTAATAGACAGTATTCTATCTCTCCAGAGAATGTTCCACTGCTCAGCAGCCTAATGCCGCAGAGGCTGTATACCCTTCTAGCCAACACTTGGCATTGGGTGGGTGACCTCAGGCCCATGAGTGGCTGATCCAGAGCATCCTATTCTATTGACTCACAGAGATCATACAAGCTGTATGGACTGTGCACTTTGCTAAATATGTAAACAGAAAATTAAACAAAATGAATACCAAAGACTAAACCTTGTTTTGATGTCTTTTTGCCTTTTTGAAAGAGATGGTGGTCTTAACCCTCCCAGCCTGTTTATACCGGCTCCCCTGTCAGACATCCATATTGTCTCTCAGGATCTACTTTCATAGGAGATTACGCGCTCCATTTTGTGTCTTTTTTGCCAGCATGTTCAATGCTCAAGGGCTGGAACAGGTGTAAGTAGCAGCAACAGATCCTAGCTGTTCATGTGTTATGAATGAGGTCCATTACCTGATTTCAAAGACAACAACATTGCTGCATGCATTAAGTAATATCGCCTTTTTAACATGCAGGAGACTTTGTATTCTGGTCTAGATTTTAAAATTGGGCCACCAACACCATAACCTCTCACACAGTCTGTCTGCATGGTGATATCAGTCAAAAATAGCCCTAGTTTCTAGCTCCAAAAGACTGCCCCTCTCCTCCTCCTCATAAAAGTGCACAATATTTTGACTAAGGCTCAGACGAGGCTTTTTACCGCGCTAACTTACCAGTCAGATATGCAAATTGGCTTTTGTTTAGCTGCATAAATGAAAATTGCTAATCAATTTTACCCCTTATTTCATGGCCTGTGGTTCCTGCCCCGCCCCCACCAGCTGGTTAATCATGCACAAGCTGAACACTTCATTACCCAGGACATGTTTGCCCCTCAGCGCTTTCTCGCTGGTAAATTAGTTCTTTCTATTTATACAGGTAAGGCAGGTCAGAGGTCTCCGGGTTGCAAAAGGTAAGGGGATGAAATTAATATAGCGGTGGGCTCTTCTGGCCAAGAGCCTCTCACAAGAAAAGCCCTCCAAACTTAAACAGTTTCATAAGGAGAAATGAATTGGCACCATAGGAGTGCGCCCTTTTTTTGTTCCAGCCTTGGATTGGTCCCGCTGTGTTCTTTCAGTGTTTTGGAGCACCGTCGCTCCTTTGATGCCGACAGGCTGGCCTCACAGAAGCCTGTTTTCTCCACGGGCACCTGTCCTATCTATCTCCACACCTTCTCACTGCTAGTCACTTTTTTTGGTGTGTGTATGTGTTCTTGTCAGACTCATTTTAGGCTGCATTGAAGTGACACACCATCTTCTTTATGTGCATCATCCAGACATCATTTTTGATTCCCTAAGGCCTGGGAGTGGTTTCTAAACTGGTCTTCAGGTCTAGTTTTTGTCCCAAATGCTCCAGCCCAGCCAAAAACACGTAAAAAACAACAGTCCGGACTGTCTCTGGGTCCCTGGGAACTGGTTTGAGAACCACTGCCCTCAGTAACCTTTAAATGGACAGTTATTTAAAGAAACATTTTTGTAGATGAGAGAACTGTTTAAAAATGTAAATAACAAAGATGCCATTCATATTTCCAGATGAGGATCCATTTAGGGTTCCCCGTCTCCAGAATGGAAATGGTGGGAGAGACCTTGAGACTGCAGTGAGCAACCTAGCTTTAGTGCTGTCGAAAAAACTCAACAGGCTGTGGATCCAGTTGAAGCATAATGGGCTTCATCAGGGCTTTATGGGAATGAGTTGAAAGGGATCTGTTTCAAAGGTGCTCCAAATGAAGAGCTGGTTTCCCTTTAGGTCTTTTGACCTTGCTGGTCACATTGGGTACAGGGCCTGCCCATGTGCTGTGGCAAATACATTTGCCCAGGCTTAACCCTGGCCTTTGGCATTAGCTGAGGTGTACAGGGCACACAGGCTCATCGTCTGTCTACCCCTCTACTGAAATGACATTGGCCTTCCGCTGAGCCATGTAGCTTCTCTCGATTTTTGTAGAGGGTCAAGTCTCTCTCGTAACTGCAAATATTAGTGCGGAGTGGATAGCTCTGAGGTTGCTTCATGATACCCACTCCCCCGTGCTCTTCACAGGGAATTAGCTCATGCCAGTGTGCTTTTGTCCCACTCCAGGCTTGAGCGGGGCAGCTGTAATGAGATACAACAGCTTCAGTGAAGTCCCTCACTCGCCGTCTCTTCAGCCGCCCCTTCATCCAGCCGACAGCCCACACCCTCGGTCCCCTAAAAATACTAAAAATATTCCGCCTTCTTCCCCTGATCCTGTAGCATCTGATTTCAACTTGGAGGCCTATTTTTAATCCACGGCCGCAGCGATAAGACACACTGCCATTTATTCATTAAGTGACCCAGCTGTGCCGTGCTGTGTCATATTTTCCCTTGGCCCTCTTGCTATGCGGCAGAGTGCAGGAGGGGTGGTCATCTCCATGCTTTTGATTCACTCCTAGCCACGGGACCTCATATCACATCACCTCTCAAGTATTTTCATTGAAACCAGAGCACCAACATCACGTGTATTTACATATAAATATGCACCTGCAACGCAAGCCGAATCAGGGTGAGTGGGATGGGGGGGGGGGGGGGGTCATGCTTTTTTCCATTCCATTATTAGCTTACTAATGTTTACATCCATTAATAGCTAATTCCCTCATCTTATCGCATTTAGACACCACATGTTTGTAATGCCTGGCAGGGTAGGCAATGGAAAGTCGACGTTTCGATATCTTGCGGAAGGGGTTTGGTAGAGTTTGGCTTATGGTGGGAGGGGGTGGGCAGTTTTGGTGTTCTTAAGTGGACACCAGCAGCTGTTTCCCCAGCAGGAGAGCAGGCGAAGATGGACTCCATTCTTTCCATTCCTGAAGTTTCAGCATTGGACAGCCCTTGCCTAAATGGTTGCAGGACTTTAGCATCTAACTGACCTGGATTCCTGCACTCTTGATGGCCGCCGGGTCAGTTGCCTGTTTAATTGCTAACATAATGTCCCAGTATGATTCATACTGAAAGATGAATAAGACGGCATGCGCGGGGAGAGGCTAGTTTTGTGGGAGATGGCCTTGGCTTCACCACAGGTCACGTATAGATTGATGAGAGGTTTCAGCGAGTGCTGTCTGCAGGGAAGGCAGGCAGGGAAGGGCTTGGCTAAGCTGCGTTTCGTTGCAGTTCATGGTCATTGACCTCCGCGTTTCTATGTAAAGAAAAAGCTGCGTTGTTTCGTTGTTATTTTTGGAAATTGGAAGCAGCATAAATTCCAAGGGCATTGATGAGCTGTTGAAACCTTTTCAAATTCTGTTCAAGGGTCTTTCAAAGTACAAAAAAGTCCACCCATCAACAAAACAGGGTGCTTTCAAAGTTACTAACGTTCCTGACTGGTACACTTTCAAACAGAGGAAATCAAATGACTCACACGCCACAGAGTCAAACGGATCACAAATGGACATCAGAGGAAATATGTCTTGCAGCTGGTATATCAACATATATTGGCCAGACATGGTGCTCGAATGCAGGGTAATTAAAAATAAAATTGTGTATCTTTGCTTCCTTTTTTTGTGCATTCTTTATAAAACATTGTCTAGCCAAGTAATACATTAAATCTTGACATAACCCGTGTTTCTCCTTATGAGAGTGATGAGGTTTAAGAGGGTTCACTTGCCGAGGGTTGATCCAAACACGAGTCTAAACTTCAAATGATCCCAGACATGTCTGAGGGGCCATAAACTATACTCCAGCTTCAGCTTCAATGCAACTAGAATACTTTTCACTTAAACGTACTCAGTGATGCTAGAACTGGTGGTATACAGTGTTTACAATGAGAATTGTGCAGCTCAGAAAAGAGCGTAACTACTGAAGAGCTTTCCTTCTTTTGGAGCCAAAGTAGAGCAGTGGCTGGAGAGCAACTGAGTGTACAGTGGCCTCCTAGCAGGGAGCTGCTCTGGCTCCAGTACAGTAGATAAGGCTGAGGAGTGCTGGGGGAGATCGGGCACTCCCAGAGTGATACCAGCCACTCTGTGATCTGGCGTGCTTTCATTCGCTAGCAGATTAAAAAGCCTCTCTCTGCACCAGGGCGCTGGAGTGCCCCGTGCTTTTTCTGCTTTCTCCCTCCATCGGGGAGAAGCAGACAGAGGCAAACGGATGAATCAGAGCCATACTGCAGCTCAGGGTGCTGCGGGCCTTCCCTGACTACCTCTTTCTCTCCCCCTCCTCTCTCTGTCTCTCTCTCTCTCTCTCTCCTTTATCTATCTAATTCAATTGCATTCTATTTGTCTAGCACTTTTTACAGTACACAGTGTCATCAATCTGTCTCTTCCTTTTTCCTCATGCACTTACAACACACACACAAAACACACCCTGAGTTGACAATAAAAAAAAAAAAAAACCTACTGACTTTTTTTTCCCCCTTTTGCTTTTGCTGTGTGCAGTGGCGACAGAGGTGGAGATGGAGAGTTGCTAATCCGTGGAGCTGGCCAAGCGGAAAGGGCAGACATATTTATAGCAAACTGAATCACTCGCCTACAAATGCACAACAAAAGCGCCGGCCTATGCCATTTCAGCGCTCTACAGTACAATTACAGCAAAGCTCCGTGCAAATATGGCTTTAGGTCGCTGTGGCCCAGCTCTCTTTGCACTTCCCTTCAAACAGCCAGCTTGCTTTGAGGATACAGGTGGTTTTCAGACACACACACACACACACACACACACACACACACACACACACACACACACACACACACACACATACACATTGACTAAAACTATTGTTACTAATCTGTGTGAAGTGTAAAAGATTTTAGAGTGGACAGTAGCCTGTTATCAGTTGGACTAGTTAGCTGTGGTTCACCTGGACACAGCGTGATAATGCTCACTTGTAATTATAGCGTAGGTGAGTCCCTTGTTAGCTTAAAGTCAATATGCAAAAATACTCAAAGGTATTATAGTACTAATCTTATTTCATGGTTGGAGCTCTCACTCACTCTCACAGAGAACATGGAATAAGCAGGTTTTGCTTTCCAGTGGACGAGAGCAAACTGTGACCATTTAAAAGAAGTTTACATCTGACTGTGAACGTGAGCAGTAGCCTAATCAGGTTTCAGACAGTTTTTATGAATGGAAAACAGTTCTGTTTACTGAAAGAGTCACTGTAAAACTGCCTACAAGTTAAATATGTGTTATGGTGGTTACAAGCTTCTAATAAAACTATGAGTGTTCGTGTACATCAAACCAAGTTTTAGAATCCTATATGTGCAAAAGCAGAAGTGGCATTTTGGAGAGTTGTGTTTTATTCTGTGCTGACATTTATAGCCTGAACTGAAGGCTTTGCTGGGAAGGGAGGAATGTATAGCTTCGGGTTTGAGTCACCTGGTGTCCTACTGTCAGTTGTCTAATGAGACTACTTTTCTAACCACTAGTGGCTTTAAACAGAAGTAACAGTGGTCTATTTTAAGGTTAAAGGCTATTTTAAGAAGAGTTTCTGAGTTATAAGCTGGAAAAGTGTGAAGGTTTTTTCCCTGGATGCTGTCCTCTTGTTTTGTGTCTATTTAAGTGTGTGTCGAATGTACCTGCCCTGTGTGTGTGTGTGTGTGAGAGTGAGTGAAGGAGAGCGAGTGTGTGAGTATATCTTGCAGTGGCATTAGTCAGAGGAGGTATTTTGGGAGCGCAGACTGTTGGCTCTCAGTTTGAGCTCTGTCAGCGTGACATTTTCATGAATCATGTTGTTTCGCTGAGATGTATGACTTTCTCTCCTCTCTCTCGCACTCTCTCTTTCCCTCCTCTGTCTTTCTGAAGTGAAAGAGAGAGCTCTGTTGGGGTGCAGGGGGCACCTCGCTCCGCACCCCTCACGTTCACCTTGGAGGAGGGTTACGCACCGATGCTGCTTCGCCAGAAAGAGAGTTCTCCTCTGGGCCACTGGGACAGAGCCGTCCCAATGGAATGTACTCCAGTGTGCGTCTTTTTTTTGCTTTGTGCATTTGTGCTTTGTGCTCTGTACTAGTACGTCTTCGCTGCAACCACTGCTGGTTTTGAACTTGAGGAAACAATGCTGTGAAAGTCTAAGGAACCTGAGAATTTTGTAGACAAGAAGTCATTTGTCTGGGAAGTAAGCATTTATTTGCTAATAAAAACAATTATAGCAGAATAAATACAAAGACAATTAAAGAGCCCATATCATGGATAAAACTAATTTTCCTATATTTAAATAAAAAGGCTGATGTAGTAAATAAACAGTTCATATATGCAGATTAAGCTGCAAAATGAGCTTGTTTTGAATTCATTGTTTTTATCACATCACAAAACCTACTAATTTCTACATCCGCTTATGCAGCCTACAGCAGTTTAGCTGCGCCCATTAACAATAAAGTTAAAAGCAGTCTTTTGGTTTTGACCGCTTTTTGAGAAAGGCTAGTTAATCAGAATGGAGATTATTTATGGTTTATGACATACATATGACATATCATAAAACTGCAATAATAGAGGATATGGGCCCTTTAATACAGTAAATAGTGATTTTGTGTACAATGAGGTGCTTGTTTAACAATTTCCAGCCCTCACCTTTGTGGCAACCCAGTTATACGTGTTTGAAAATGATGTTCTTTCAACGATGCTGTAGAAGAACAATTTTTGTGGATGGTTCAATGGATGTCTCCTAAATTTTTGTAAATGAGAGAATGCTAGTCCTCTGGCTCTTTTGGGAGGGACTTTTCAGAAGATGTTGTGAGGATTTGGCCGTATTCAGAGCATTAGTGAGGTCTGGTACTAATGTTGACTAATTAGTTCTGAATCATAAAGGGTTTTGGATAAAACACACAGAATAATCCAGTTTTACTGCTACACAATGCCAGAGGACTTTTTTACCCCTCTAGCACTTGGCATAGAACATAGGGACCAACAGGGCACCCTACTCTACTGACAGATACTCAATTTAAACACCCGTGTGAACTATAAGTGCAGCTAAAAGTAGGTAAAATCAATCAATATATGGGATATCTTTAACTTCTCGACCTATAGTGTAACTCATATACGACCTTAAGAGTTAAAAGGGTGAGATCATTGCTTGTGATTACTCATTTTTTGCTTTCCCTTCATTTTACTCTGTAATAGCATATAGACCAGTAAGAGCCATTGGGATGGCTGGGGTTTTTATAGGTTATTCATATTTATACTATGATCCACACACCCTACAGTCTAACCCATTCTAAGTAGTACATGTTTCCAAATTCATCATATATAATGTTCTCAGTGTTCCTTGGCCGCCTCTTCAGGTGTCTGGGCCCCATAATTGCTAGTGAAAGACTCTGCCTGTTATGCAAGGCATGAGATAAACGTGACAACGCGTTTTTTGTGTTTGTGTGCATAGACATGTGAATAGTCACAGAATTTCCCACGACTCTGCAACCAGTATGCTGGCAGCAGTAATGTGCTGTCGTGAATAAGCTTATCTCTGCAGTTGTGATGACAGTGTTGATTCCATATGAAGGCATGGAAAGCTCTTCATGGTGGATGGCATGCAGACTTGCATTGACAAAGAGAAAATTTAGCTGTCGGAGTCTGTAAGTAAGACGTTGCTCCCTTTTTTGCGCACGCTGTAGGTTTTTTTTTTTGTATGGTGAGTGGGTTGGCAGATGTCCGTGTCGATGGAACATGATGATGTATACGGGAAAGATTACTCAAGAGCCCCAGAGGAAGCTTGTCATTCCTTGCTACTGCTCTTTGGACCAGTGACACCCTTCTCGCTCTCTCTCTCTCTCTCTCTCTCTCTCTCTCTGTTTCTCTCTCTCTCTCTCTCTCTCTCTCTCTCTCTCTCTCTCTC
>JBBJLR010000001.1:32536415-32551195 GCA_037577145.1 Brachypetersius gabonensis
TCTCTCTCTCTCTCTCTCTCTCTCTCTCTCTCTCTCTCTCTCTCTCTCTCTCTCTCTCTCTTTCTCTCTCTTTCTCCCTCTCTCTCTCTCTTACACACACACACACACACACACACATAAGCTTACACCCAGTGATATCTTCCTCACATCAGCAATTGTGCTGGGTGAACAGAAATGCTTACACCAAGTGTTCTGGCTCACTCGCCCTGCTATCTCCCAACGCGGCGGGGCCTGGTGGCTTTCTTTACCTGCGATGAGCAGGCAGATAGGCAGTGGAGCAGATAGGCAGTGGAGCAGATAGCCAGTGGAGCAGATAGGCAGTGGGGCAGGTAGGGCCAGCTGTGGGCTGGGGTAGGGCCAGGTTAGGGCCTTGCTAGATAAAGACATGATAGAGAAGAACATGGCATGAACAATTCTATGCTAGGTCTTCTAATATAGCTTCAGTTGCCATTCCTCTCAAACAGTAGGTTCCAAATAGGTCCTGGAGTCCTGCACAGTATATGGTCAGTCCAAAGGGAACCGGTTTGGGAACTGGTAGAACAACATGCTAAGAAGTTGCCTTTAGGTTTGCCAACTCCATCTGACTGGAATCTAGGAAGTATCTCTGTGGCCTTTTGATTTAGCTGGCTAGCCTAGCTTGTGCAAAACACTGAGTGCTCTGAACGGTTGGCAGTGAGTTTCAATGGTGTCTCAACTGTTACTAGAGTTGTTTATACCAGTAATCTTTAGGGTTGTGGTGGAGAATCAATGATTTCCAAAGGTATTTTTCAGTAAAACCTGGATGGCAACAAAGCCCAAGGCACTCCAACAGTAAAAGCATATGCAAGTGCTCTGCATATCAAATGTCAGCCCTTTGTTCAGCTCTTCAGTTTTGAAAATTAAAAATACTTTCAGGTTGGCATGTCCACATTAACACTGATGTTTTCTTTCACTTTAGAACCCATGACTGCTTGTTGCTTCAGCTGTCAGCCAGTGAACTCTATTCAGCAGCTGTCTTCCTGCCGTGACCACTAAATAGATTCATTTCTTTCTTCTCTTCATCTTCTTAGGGTGTGTTTAATATAAGCCCGTTTCAGCTTCATAGCATTAGAAATTGCTATTTTTAGTCTTTATGCTTAATTTCCACGCACAGCAGTGTATAGCCTGTGAGTAATTGTGAAAACGCCTCAGTCCAAAAACACCTGATGATGCCTAAATATTCAACAATATTATGACTAAAATACTGTTTATGCTTCTTTTTTAGCCTGTCGCAATAACTCATGGGCTGTCCACTGCTGTGTGGAAATGAAGCACGACAGGAGTTTCAGATCTGAGTGCAGAAGATCCTTATTAAAGGGAAAAAATCAATTTAATGGCTGTTTGCAATAATTATCAATAAACCCCTAGTCAAAGAGGCAGAACTATTGTTACCGAAATGATTTTTATTATTTTTTTTAGCCGAAACCGAAAATGAGGAAACACCGAAACCGAACCTATTATTACACATTTTTGTAATATTGCCATTATGAAAAGTCAAGGATTGCAATTGCCTTTTCAAAAGACGGAGTAGGTGTGCTTGAAGGGTCTCGCCTCTTCTGTGCTAGAAATTTAGTCATTGCTTTACAAATGGCTTTCCGTGTGTCTTTCTTAGGTATACCGAAATGCACCCACATGGCAGACATGTTGACTCTAATCCAATCTGGCACATGCAGATTGTGGTTATTGATTGTGTGACCACTGTTTTGATCACGTAAAAAAAAAAAGAAAGCATTTTTTGCCATTTTCGACCAAATATTTTCGGTGGCTGAATATTCGGTGCATCCCTAATTGTTATATTTATCTTAACAGCATTTAGAGGGATGTACGCTCTTATCCAGAGGGATGTACATCAGTGCTCAAGTAGTCCACATCTGTTCTTCATGTCTGTTCATCAACATCCGCTATTCAACCACGTAACTGCCAGCGAAGCACATCCAAACAATTCATGTCAAAGAAAAGTCAGAGTAAGTTTATTTTGCTTGCATATCATTCCTGTGATTTTTTGAAAATGAACACTACTGAATATCTCAAAGAATACGTATCATTCTTATCATTCTTGGAGGCCATTTTTTTAGTCTTGAATGCCACTCCTAAAGGGCTGGCAACCCTATTTGCCCTGTAGTTCAATGCTAGTGTATAATAAAAGATCAGCTAAGCTATATGGGCAAGTCTGCTGTGCTCTTGCAAGATAGCAGGGTGGAAAATGTTTCAAGAGAACCTCAAAGCACCAAGCTTTAGCACAAGTTTTTTTTTTTTGTTCTGATTTTTCAGTCAGTGGGGAAAACGTGACATTTGTCATTTGTTTTTCAATGCACCGAGCATGTAATTCTTTTTTGTCTGCAAAGTTTTGACATTTATCTTAAAACTGTACTTGACAGACATAATTAATTAGCATGGCAGACTTCTGCTTGAATCAGCTCGGGATAACAAAAAGCCGTCTCCCCCGAAACAAACACTTTGTGATAAAGAGAGCATCAAACACAGGAATTTCATAAATGTCATGTAATTTCACAAAATATTTTGATACCTTTCATCTTAATGACTGGCTGTGAAAACTCTGAAAAAGACAGATATGAACATCGGCGCTCAGTCTAAACGTGTAGAACAGCACCCATGGGACCAAATTCACGTACGGCTTCCCATTTTATCTGTCAACTTTGTGACTCCTCTGGAGAGACGGGACGACATACACACCGGTGCAGATTAATAGACACCCCCCCACCCCCCCGTGCATATTACAATGAATTAGTTTGACATAGACACTCCCGCTTTAGCGTGAAATATTTCTGCATTTGAAGGGAGTGGAGCCCAATGCGTGAAGATTTTTCCTTCCTTTGAGTCGGTTTTACGCCGTGGCCTGTAATCCGAGCCCAGCCTGTACTACCAGCATATTTTTGGAATAAGAGGTCACGCTCTATCAAAAGGCTTTTGACGATCCTCTGCCTCCCAGTATGTCTGCTGAGAAAACCCTGCAGTCTGTCTGTATCCAAAGATTCTCCACAAATGTGGCAGGACCTTCCATAAGGTTGGAGCTGGTCTGTCTGGAGGAAGCTGTGCTCCACTGTGTCAAAGGATTTTAACCTGCATTGCACTCAGTAATGAAGATGTCCACCGAGCAGATATAATTCAAAAGGCCAAGGTCCAAAAGCTCCAGGGAATTCTGCATCTACAGGATTATGGCTTCTCCCCCCTCTGTCTCTCTCGCTCTCCCCTCCAACCTCCCTCCCTCTATGAAGCCAGTACATATCTTTCTATCCCCTTTGCTGAGCAGAATAGTGGAAGCGGCATCTGGAAGCTGATCAGTCCAAATAATAGCAATGCGAACTGGGAGGGTATCGGGCCCAGACTAAATCACAGCCGCAGCCTCGCTTCTGGTTACTTCCATACACTGGAACTAACATATTTTATTAATGGCAGATATTCTGGGTAGTCTGTGTGTCTCTACAGATTTAGGGACTTCCCAATCAGATCTGAAAGAAGATATAAATAGTATGGCATTAAAATAATATGGCATTAAAACCACTATTCACCACTATTTTGCAGTGATATAAAACTTCTGAATCTAAACTAAAATGCACAGTTCGGCAGTCTGACGGAAATGCATCACAAGGCAGCTGCCAATATACTTATACTTTATATAGAAATTTAGCTGAATTTCCATTAATATTTATGTTACAAAATTAGTAAAGTATATTTAGCCCTTAATTATTTAGCCCTAAAGTGCATGACAAATTACATATTGCTACAAAAAAAGCAAAAGTTGGGATTATAGGGCCAAATCAACTGGATTCTTCCAATTGGAAGCGAAGTGTTAATGTTCATATTTGGATTGTGTCTGTGATAAAAAAAACATGGAGAAAGTCAGTAGTATTTGCAGCTGTTTGCTTCGAAGCATTTCCTTTCTTGCGGTTGTTTGTTTCCTAGACTATCTTTGTCAAAATTTGAGCCAGAGAGTTCCTGTGACTGAACTCGTTAGAAACATTGACACTGCATGGCCACATCTGTGTCGTCCCTGAAGAGAAACGTTGACTATTAGGACAATAAAACAAACGATTAGGTGTTGAAACCTTATCTGGTCAGAAAATCATCATTTTTGGCACCAAACAGGATTTACATCTTTTGGCCTACCCCAGTCTGCTCAATCAGCCGAACCCCTTTCCCTTTGGTACATATATATGCTGTAGAGATGTGATGGGTGTCTTGGTGCGACGTCCAGGAACCAGTCCTGAGGTCAGAGTCGGGGCTGTCCCCTACACATTAATCAGTCCTCATTGCTCTGCTTGAGGACTCGGACTGTGCAGCAGTAGTCCCAAGACCGCAACCCCCCCGACCTCCACTGTGACCTGCTGGCCCACTGCTAAACACAGGGCTCCTCTCCACCGGCAAATAAATACAGCGAGCTACATTTTACCATTCACTGCAGCCCCTGAGACAAGACCTTTCCCTCTAGTCTCTCATGTGCTCTCTGCCTCTTTTTCTCTGTCTCTGGGTTAAATCACTGCAAAATACTGTTATCTTGGCAGGTAAAATAATATAAAATCTGACGGATATCTGATTAAATATTGACTTTTGTTTGTTTTAAGTAGCTATGTCTCGTGAAATTTTGTCCCATTTGCAGTACATATATTTTTGTTTATTTATTTTAGCAGATAGTTCTGTTTTAATATAAATTGTTCTTGGTAAAAGCTAGTATATATTGTTTAAATAGCCATTTTGTAGTATCATGCATACACTGCAAACATAATCTTAGCAACTACTTTAAATCTTATTTAATAACATCTTATTTTAAGATATTTTATTAAATACTGCTAACCCCATTGGTCAATATTTTGCTCAGTACATCATTTGCATGTATATTTTTCAGGATATGTTCTCTAGTTTTGTAAGTTGCTAGTTTTTTGCAGCGTTGGCTCTAGAAAAGGGTGTTTTAGGGTGTTTTACATTTCACACTGGGCTGCTTCGGTATCGCTTGGTTGATTTGCCTCTTTTTGGTCATGTTGCTACATGTGGGACTTTAAATGGAGAGTCTGAAGGGGAATGAAGAGTTGTTGTGTTTTTGTTTTCTTTTTTTCTGTAAAAGTGCTGGAGCCTTCGTTCGCCTTCCACCCTCATATCATTAGCATGTTAGTTTAGTGCTTGTTATAAAAAGCAAAGCTGTCTCCTGGGAATCTCCAAAAGCACACAACTCACACGGCACCTCCAAGAGGAAACGCCGCAGGCTTCCTTTTGTTTAGGTTAGTTGAATAGCTAGAGTCAAGCATGTCACCTGTGTTGTGTTTGCTCTCATGAATATTCAGAGAACGCTTTCTCGTTGTGAAAGTGCGAGAGAAGAGAAGCACCAACTTCGTTCTGATGAGTCTTTGTGGTCTGTTGTGGCGGCTGCCATGTTTGAAGCCTGGAGAAAACGGAAAGCTTTCGCTCGGCCTTCGCAATAATGGAAATGTATGCAAGAGCGAGACGGAAAGGGACAAAACTATCTGGCAAAACTGTTTTGAATTTGAGAGGATGATGAGACTGAAATGCTTCAGTATGAACACATGAATATCTGCACTTGCGCATATGTTTGACTGTTACTTTTGCATTGCATTGCATGATTCATAAACTTCCATGAATTGTGAATGCTTTTCTATTACTAGACGATAACTAGTTCACTGCTACAGTTGTTATCCCCATTAACATGTTTTGTAGTCTGAGTATGAATTGGTTGTGGCATTCTCCATTGGGTCATTGTGCTTAAATGTTGTTTAGAAGTACTAGTATGGTCAGAAAATGTGGATACTCCTTCTATTGACTCTCACTGGTAGGTGTGGTAGGTGTATACAATTCAAAAAGTGCATGTAATCTCCATAAACAAAAAGGCAGAACAGGCTGTGCAGAAGAGCTTGGCCTCTTTAAAAATTGTCGAAGGATGGCAACGAGTTTGAAATTTCCACTCTGCTAGATCTGAACTGAGAGTGCTGTTATTGTGAAATGAACCATCCAACTGGTGTGAAGCACATTGCCATTAGACTCTGGAACAGTGATAAGTTCTCTGGAGTGATGAATTAAGATTCATTATCTGGCAGTCTGGTGGACAAATCTGGATTTGGCAAATGCCAGAACCCCACCTACTGCACAGCATTTTACCAAAGTAAATCTAGGTGGAAGAGGGATATCATTATTTCCAGTGAGGAAACTGTTAAAGCTACGGCACACAAGGACATTTTAGACAATCTGGCACCTTTAAGGTCTGTTTCTGTACCGGCATGACTGTGGACATGTGCAGGTAAAGACATGGTATGACAGGGTGATTTGAGCTGTGTCCGAAAAGTGCACATGTTCACTCGTTCACTCGTTCACTACATAGTGTTTGCTATATAGAGGACTAACTAGTGAACAAGGTGACATTTAGTTATTTTGGGACACTCGGGATGTTTATTAAATAAAAACTTAAATAGCGCCAGATCTTGGCAATTTATCTCTGTCACATAAACACACGTCTCGTCTCTCTAGTTCAGACACAGCCCGCGCAGGAGGCGGGGTCTCATGTGCGGGGGCGGGGTCTGGCCCACGCTGGTCCAAACTTCACATCAGCCCAGCGGGCAAATGCCCAATCCGTCGGGGTGGGCGTCCCGAAACCCCCCCACCCTCGGACCGCAGCTCAAAAAGGCAGATTTTTTGTCCCAAACCAGGCCTTGATACTACTGTCCTCCGCGGAGAGAGAAAGAGAGAAAAAAGTGCAAGTGTGATGGAATCTCCTCCGTTTGAATCCCCACTTTCCCCCGTCTCTCCTCCCTCCGTCTTTTGCGCGATAACAGTAGTGTGCAGTGTGTCCGAAATGTGCACTCGTTCACTATGTAGGGCGCGGTAAAAGAAACCCGCAGTGCATGATGGTATATGTGTATTAGTGTAGTGTACAGTGTCTGGTGTCACGTGGTGATTTTGTAGTGCACTAACTAGTGGCTGAAACTGACGGTTGAAATTTCGGACACCACTACAGAATGGCTGACTCACTACATAGAGCCCTATATAGTGAACGAGTGCACTTTTCAGACACAGTTGTGGCGAAAGTGTAGTGGCCCTCACAGAGCCCGGCCTCAAGCCAACTGAACATCATTTGGATGAATTAGGACTCTGAGCCGTCTCACTGGTGCCTGACCTCAAATTCCCTTTCAGCTGAATGGGAACATATTTCCACAGACTTCAAAAAATTACACTGCAAAAATAATTGATCTCTTTGATCTTATTTCTCTAATCTAGATATTTTGCTTATTGCTTTGCTTACTTTGCTAATTCATGAAATCTAAATACCGATAACTCCCTACTCATTCTAAATCCAAGCATCAAAATTTCAATACATTTCTTTCTGTTTTTTGTAAGTTGCTAACTTGTTGTTTTAGCCCATGTATCAGTAGTGGCCTCCTTGTTTATCATCAGTCTGTACTGAAATTGGCCCTAAATGAAAACAAATTGGTCGGCCACTAGTTAGCAACATTAGTGTTTTTTTCTATTTTTGTCATCTTTATAGGGATTCATTTTAGTAGATTGCTTAAATACCAAATATATACAATCATTTTCTGAAGTTCCTAGTTTTCTGAATTTCTGCTTGAACAGATTAGTGATTAAAATGGACTTCTCCAGACAAATCCTTTGGCTGTAGTTGTGTTAGCCAGTTCGTTGGGAGCACACTGTTTTGTTTTTGTGCATGTGTCTGCTGGGTCACGTGGGGCCCAGTAGCTGTGTGTCCGGCTGTGTCCCTTATTCAGCACGGCGTCGGGCGGACAGATGGGGCCGCTGAGAGCTGCCCGCAGCAGTGGAGCGGCCCAGACGGGGAAGCGCCCCATTCACACCTCGAGCCGCTGCTTCCAGCCCAGAGCGGGATGAACCAGGCCACACTCTCCTCCCTGCCATCTTTCTCTTCCTTTCTTCTGGGAGGTCTGGAAGATTCATTGTTGAATTATGCTTCCAGTGAGTGACCTGCTTTCGGTTTTCCTAAGAATGATGTCTACCAGACACAGATCAAATGTGCACATTACCACTGGCTATTTGCCCTAAACACCTATAGAATTGTGGGTACTGTTTGAGTCAATAAGATTCAAATCAGCAAAGGAAAGTTACTGCTCGCATTGAAACAAACAAGAGACCATGCGTTTAGGAAGTCTACCTGTGGTCATTCAGATCGCATCTCACAACCTATAAGTGTCATAGTTAATTAAAGCCTTTCACACTCATCCACACTGAGGTTATAAGGAGTATTTTGACTTAAGAGGAAAAAAGTGAGATAAAAATGTGAGATAAAAACTTTACGGGACTAAAAATGTGAGATACAGGAGGTTATTTATTCATTTAAGTAAAAACATTCTTCACTCTAATCATCACACGCACAAAAATTTTTAATAGTTCTTCTCAATAGAGGTTGCCTTTCCTTTGTGCCAAGTGGGTGCAAGAGCCTGTATTTTAATTACAACATAGAGCATGATGAAAGAAATAGGGAGCCTCTTGCGACATAGCCTTGTTGTTCATCTGTGTTAATTTGTTACTTTAGTTAAAAATGTACATAATAGTTCAGTTTTTTTTCCATTTTCAGTGATTTTAGACCCTACTGAACTGATACCCCTACTGAGTATCAGACTGACACAGCCTGAATTTCAGCTATAGTCTTTTGGACTGTGGAGGAATGGCCAGTCAAAGATGGTTCTCTGCATAGACTGGTGTATCACATTTCTAATGAATAGTTACTGTAACTGGACAGTTTATCGGATGAATAGGCATATTACCAGATGCACACGTGCATCTCTACAGGGCATAGTAACCCAGCCGGTAATGCTTCTTATTGAAAAGCAGTTGTTTTATAACACTGTCACTATGACATGGAAATTTGAATACTAATTAAAAAATTAGGGGAGACAATGTAATTCGGTGGGTGCTCAGCTGAGAGAGTATGAAGCCTGGGGAGATTTCCCTTTTAAGAGTTTTGTGCTACTGTACACTGTGCTGTTCTTTTTGTAACCCCCTTTTTTTTTACAATATATTATCAAATGCAATGTTAATGAGCAAAGTTTTTCTTTGCTGTGGAGACGCTTCACTTTCAGCCCTGCTGCACACTTGTAAATTAGCCACGGAGTGCGCTAGCATCACCTGTTGAGATGCCGTCTGGTGTGTGAAATGAGCCTCCCGCTGTAGCTCGGTATAGGTGGAAGTCACCCTTGGTTGCAACTCTCAGATCAGTTTTGCAGATCTTTTCCTTAATGGGTCCGGCTGGAATGGAGGATTGAGAACTGGTCCTAGATCAGCTGAAAAGAGGGAAAACCTACCTTGAGCCTGAGGCTTGGAACCTGACTGGCTCAGAAATGGGCAATCAGTGACATAGAAACTGGGCCTGAATATACCTTCTGTAGAGGCGCACCGAGGAGCAAAGCTTGCACACAGAGAGCAGTGTCTGTCATTGAGCCCTGTTGATTTGCCCAGTGCTAATTCAAAAGCGTCTGAGGCGAGCGGCTCTACCTGTCTATGATGCTTCCCTGCTGAAAAGGTGTAATATAATGACCAGACAGATCCGGAGTCTGTTTTTTTTTTATCCTTTTCCCCCCTCCCTCACATCTCTGAGCATCTCAGGTTCTCAGGTAGCATCTAATCTAGAGGCGATACCGATATGGCTTACAAATAAATAAATAAATAAATAAATATGGAAATATAAATGAATAAATAAATCTCTTCTCCCTACTCTCTGTTGAGACTCTTAACCCTTATTCTTTGCTCTGTATGCAAAACAAGGCAGACAACCCCTGTCCATAGCCAAACAGAGAAAGAGAGGGTTTTGAAAGAAGGGGAAAAAAATTAGGGAACGGTTTCAGTTTCTAACAGAGTCTTGAAAACCCAATTAAGCCTCTCTGCAAAGAAACATCAAGTACTTTCACACGGAGACTGCATGCCTGTGGGAATTTGAGTAATTTCAATTACTTTGGGATTAATTTGAGGGTCAGGAGGGTTCATCTGTGGAGTGCTGGCAGTGAAGGGTGGGGGAAAGTGGGAGACTGACTGCTGTGTTTATTCTCTAGTGGACAAAGGAGGAAAGTAATGGATATTGTTTACTCTCATTACAGTACTTTCCTTACGTAGAATTAAATTATTGTCTTAAGATGGTTTCTTTTTACTTTGCTACTTTTAATTTAGCTATTTTTATATCTTGTATGTACAAACCAGAGGTTCCAAACTACTTTGTTGGAAAACTAGGAAGCATACTCTCCTAATAATGAAATGTAGATACTAGGGCTGAACGATATTAGGAAAACATGCGATATGCGATAATGTAGTTGAGTGTTGCCATGGCGATATCACATGCGATATGTGAGTAAAAACCTGTACAGTGTACAGAAAAAAACTGAAATTCAATATTTCCAACATAGTTTTTTAAAAAAGAATTTACTTGTACAGAGTAATTTAATGCCTCCCATAAAACATTTAAACCATTGAATATTGTTTAAAAAATCTGAAAATATTTTTTCTTAAATAATCTTAAATAAAATAAATGTAAACGTCTTAAATAAATGTAAACATAATTTAAATTATTGTAAGTTCTTAGCCAGAAAAAAATAGCGAAAGGAAGAATCTCTAACAGCAGCACAGAAGATGAAGAAACTGCCCAGTGATGTTTTTGCCCTCTTCTCTGTGGCTCTGGGTGAAGAGTTTTGGAAAAACACCATTTATTGCAGTTCAGTCAGTGTTTGGTGATATGGATATTGCGCATGTTGATATTGCGATGACGGTAAATTTGCGATATATTGTGCAGCCCTTATGTATACTTTATTGCAGCCCTTGTGTAAAAGCACACTGGCAGAGCATATTATAGTCCGACAGACATGTGTCCGACATTTGTATTTGTCATGTAATGTATTAACAATTAATCAATTTAACACATATCTTTTAAGACATATGTAAATCAAAGTAATTACTAAAATAGTTTAAAAAAAATATTTACTGTTACTCAAGTAACTTTATTCATATTTGTGCTTGTACTAGTGCATCACCACTGTAGTAACAGCACTCTTACTTAAGGAATTTTCAGGGCTCTTTGTTCCTTTGTTGATTGAGGGGGTTGTTTCAGGTGTAAAACAGTACAACTCATATGAGATTCATTAATTTTTAATTGACACATCCATGTACTGGCCACAAATGCGTTCTGTTGTTGTGTAATTGAGCTCAAATTAGCATGCTGGCAAATTCGTCATTGTCATTTTCGGCCTGTCTAGTTTTGATTAGCCACAAAAACACAGCTCAGCTTAGTAGAGTGGCATTTTAGATTGAACAAAGAGTGTGTTGAACGTAATATTTGCTGATATTGTCCAACTTCATAACCATAGTTGATAAAAGAATGCATTTATAATGAAAGAATGCATTAGTGGGTGGAGCATGGCCTGGTGAAGAGGCGAGAGTAAATGTATATGGTACCAGAGGTGATGTCCCTTCCTGAGGTTCCTTCTTTAGACCCCATATCCTCATTCACTGGCGCTCTGATTTCTTTGGCTGCAAGGATGTCAAGAAGTTTTGCTGATCAGCCTGAAAGTGTATATCTTACAGTAGGGAAGGTTCGTAAAAACTTTTTTTCTCTTCTCCAGAGTTCCACATGTAAGATTCCTATTCTAGATAGTGCTCTCACGTCAGAGACCTCTTAGATAAGATGCTTTTCTTGCAGAAGCTCAAGTCAGCGTTTTTCCCTCATCTCCAACAGAACAGGAGACAATAATACAGAAATTGTGGAAGTGTAACATCTAAAAATACCATCATTAACTCCATCACACAGGTGCAGTAAAAAGTTGGGGACCTCTCTGGAGGATTAAGATGTTTCCTTTATTAAACACCCTGAACAGCAGTACTGTCTAATCAAAACCGTTTATTATTTAACTAATTTTAAGTCACAGATTTTTCATGTTCTGGACATTTGGACCACAAATAGTCCAAACATGCTTGGATTAAAATGGCAGTACATTAATGTACTTTAAAAGTGAACTTTTATCCTGCTCCTGTAAAGTTACCTTGTTTTACTTATTTAATCCCCTTTATGTTCCAAGAGCACCCGCATATAGTGAAAAACCGCGTTGTTGTGTTTTGGTAAAAAAATGCCTATTTTTATAGTGTAAACCCTAAATATGCCCCCAGATCTGCTCACAGAGCACTTTAATTTAATTTTACCCTTAAAGAGTATGTAAAGGTAAATAAATAATCAGAATCAGAAAACTTTATTGCTTAAAAAGCGCAAAAGAAAGGTTGAAATAACTCTCTCAGCCCACATGTTTAGACAGGGCACAGCTTACTAATACTAAATAAACTTAGATAATAGTTGAAAATTGGGGGTGGGGGGTTAAAACACTAAAATACGAGGACAAGAAACAGAGCAGTTATGCTATATGCTGCAGCAGCTTCTTCTTCTTCTTCTTCTTGGACTGGTGGCGGTAAAACAGTTCGGTTCTCAGAAAAAAACCACTTTAGACTGAGTCCGCGAATGCTAACGGGTTACTGTATTAGAAAATGTAAAATCCATTTAAATGACTGATGTTTACCATTTTTATGAATCCAGATAAACATATTTATCAAGCTAAAAGCTATTTCTTCATAGCTCCGCTAACCAGACTCTGTCCAAATCAGTTCCCTTCCCCTTAGGATACCTTGCAAGGGTGCTCTCAGTTGTCTTTACTTCTGAGAATACGTGAGAGCTGGCCTGCCTGCCGCTGTCTGGAGTAGTGTAAGTAAATAATATTTGAATATAAATATAAATAAGTATTTTTTTTAATGGAGAGCACTGGCTGTTTATTTTTATGTGAAACGTCTTTTTCTCTTTCTTAATAAGAATATTCAATAGTTTCACCAATTTCAACAGTGACAATGTGTTTGAAGCTGTTTGATCATGACAGAGACAAGCAGTAGAAGCCTGCAAAGATCTGGCTTTAGAGAAGTTAGATCATCTCTGAGCTAGTGGTCCCAAGACACTTCATTTAGAATGTTAACCCTCGATTCTCAATTAAAAATCCAGAAGTAAATTGGTTCAACACAAAGATTAATACACTAGTACTTCTGATCCAAAAATACATCAGATTCGTAAGAAATGAACAGAACAACACAACATTCTCTACTGGCAACAAAAACAGTTTTCAAAGCGGTCTGGAGTTGGGGTTTGATGATAAAGGCAGACAGCACTGAAAAAGGGCTTGTGTTTGCTTACATTTCGCTTTCAGCAAAATGCAAATGCCTTCCTGCGAAGTGATTTTTGAGTTGCGTGTGTAACCTGGCGAGGGTTTTGGAGTGTGCTGTGGCAGGAGCAGCTATTCCAATGTCAATGAGGCTCTTGCAGGGCCCTCTTTCATTCTCTCGGTAGAGGCCGAGCAGCATTACGGAGGTCCCTGCCGACTTGTTTTAATGCATGCCATTCTGGGCAGGGGTCACTGTTCCTCATAGAAGAGACTGGCTGCAGAAAAGCACCTCTCTGAGATGGAGAGTGCCACTAGAGGAGTGATCTGACATGTTTTATAAAATAGTGTCATGAGGCGACCTGCTGAAGTGGAAAAGTGACTCGGTGCATCTAAACCGCAACAAATGGGAGAGAGAGGGAAGCAGAGAGAGAGAGGGAGGAAAGCTGTGTCATGCAAGATGTGGAAGAACAGAAGTGACATGGTTGATGTGGTAAAAATGCTTGTCCCTGGCAGTTATAGTTGGTAAATGGGTGTGTCTGGAATTCAAAACCTTTTTGAAGGAGGAGTTTTCTCTGTGAAGCTCTATCCATCTGTGGTTATGTCTGTATACTTCTGCCTCTTTTATATTATCATCTCTCCATGGTGGTGTTTTGATGTTCTCTTTTGCTAGCCGGTGTTGACCAGAGGAGGATGGATTCCCAGTTTGAGTTTTTCCTCTAGCTTTAGCCTTTATCATCCTCGGCTTGCTCACTAGGGGCTTGGACAGGGATTCTGTAAAGCTGCTTTGCGACAGCATCAGTTGTAAAAAGCGGCATATAAATACATTTATATATTAATTATATGAGCCGCTTACCCCGAACTATGGTAGGGGTTCTAGAGCCAATGCAAGCGCTCCTAGCGTGGAGAAACTCCCTGGACAGCTCAGCAGTCGATCACAGGGTGGACACACAAACGCACTCAGGCTTTGTCATATGGCTTTTTGCACTTACCTCACATCTAGTCCATCAGCTTAACTTTTGGAGGAACCACCAAAACCAGCAGATAATTACTAAAGTCATAACATGGAAAACGTATTTAAAGACGATTCTTCCAAAAAAATACAGATTCTGTGTCAGTAACGTTATGATATAAGAGGATCAAAAAATGCATAAAAATTGCTTATGAAAGACATCCCTCCATCTTCACTGCAGTGTGGACTTCTTTTGAAAGTAAAGGTTTCGGGAGCACACTTGATGGGCACTTAACGGTGACAAATTCTACCTTTTCTTTCCTGGTTCCGAATTGCGGCGCACTGCACTGGTGAGATGTAATCTGTAAACATTAGACTTTCATGTTTGCCTGTGTGTCTCTGCCGGCTACCGACGGTGCGGATGGGAGCAAAAGTGCTGCAGTGGGATAAAGTACAGGTTTTGAAGCCCTGGTACCTCTAAATGGAGTTCCAGCTGTCATTATCTGTCCACACAGATAAACTCAAATTACACCTCAATACCTCGGCTGTTAAGTTGTTTTCTTTGTCGTGGTGCTCTCTCTCTCTCTCTCTCTCTCTCTCTCTCTCTCTCTCTCTCTCTCTCTCTCTCTCTCTCTCTCTCTCCCTCTCTC
>JBBJLR010000001.1:32580101-32592076 GCA_037577145.1 Brachypetersius gabonensis
ACACACACACACACACACACACACACACACACACACACACACACACACACACACACACACACACACACACACGCATTACACCCATCTGGAAGTGGAGGGCTGTATTCTCAAGCTGCTGGAATCGACTTCATCTGAAGTGGCAATTTGCCTGTTTAGATAAGCCTTATTGGCTTTTTTGGAAGAATATGTCAAATTGACATTTTTATAATTATGCCTTGTCTGAGACCCATTGTGGCATTCAGACTGAATGAGTTGTAATGGCACCCGATACTACATTCACTGTAACGTCCTGAACAAGCATTTGTATTATTAAGAAGTTGGTAGGATTTTTTTCCTGTATTACCATAAAAAATGTATGTATAATATTCTATTGTGAATATGCACTGGGAATTACATATGGAAGCTATTTTTTTTTTCAGGCTTTGCAAGTTTTGTCGGTCTCGAGACGGCACTCGACGTGAGTACAAAACAGTGCGCAGAAGACAGAGGGGAAAAGAAAGAGAGGGCGAGAGCGAGAGTGAGCGTTAAAAGCCTTGGGTTTAGTGTGCAATTTGCTGTGGTATGTGCTTAGGTGCACTCACTACTGTTAAACTACTAAACCATTCACTCCCTCTTTCTAGCCTCATGACATTCTTCGCAGGAAAATAATCTTCCTTCAGTGTATAATAGTGAATCCAGGTTTAGAATAAACAGCACATGTGCCGCCAATAATGCCTTTATGATTATTGCTATTTTTGCACAATTCCCAAAGACAAAAGCTGTGTCCGAATAGTGCACTCGTTCACTCGTTCACTACATAGTGTTTGCTATATAGAGGACTAACTAGTGAACAAGGGGACGTTTAGTTAATTTCGGACACTCGGGATGTTACGTTTTTACTAACTGTTGCTTAAATAGTGGCCGAATCTTGGCAATTTATCTCTGTCGCATAAACACACGTCTCGTCTCTCTTGTTCAGACACAGCTCGAACAGGGGGCGGGGTCTCATGTGCAGGGGCGGGGTCTGGTCTGCGTGCTATGGGACACGATCCGGGCCGGCAGACAATATTCAGCGTTATAACCCAAAATTTCCTGGCCGGCCCAAACTTGATATCGGGCCGGCGTGGAATCCTGTCTCGCGTCCCACAACCCCCAGGCCGCGGCTGATTTTTTGTCCCAGTCCAGCCCTCGGTACTATTGTCCTCCGCGGAGAGAGAGAGAAAGAGAAAGTGCAAGTGTGACTGAATCTCCTTCGTTTGAAGCCCCACTTTCTGTCCTCCGTTGATAACAATAGTGTGCAGTGTGCCCGAAATGTGCACTCGGTACGCCCGAAATGGGCGCGGTAAAAGAAACCCGCAGTGCATGATGGTATATGTGTATTAGTGTAGTGTACAGTGTCTGGTGTTACGCTGTGATTTTGTAGTGCACTAACTAGTGGGTGAAACTGACGGTTGAAATTTCGGACACCACTACAGAATGGCTGACTCACTACATAGTGCTCTATATAGTGAACGTGTGCTTTTTTCAGATATAGCTAAAGTCAAATAGCCATGAACCCTCTCACAGGGGCGTCTCTGCTAGGGGAATAGTATAAATGACCAGTAGGTGGAAGGGAATCTTTGGAAGATTGGACTTTTCTTTGGTAACGTCATAACTAAAGTACCAAAGGTGGCCCACACATTTGGGCCCTATAAATTTTGTGAAGCGCTTCGGTCTTCACCTCATGGAGCATCTTCTTCTCTCCTCCTCTTCCTCTAATATCTTCTACATTACCAATTACGGTAATGTGGGGGTGTAGTCGGGGGGCTACCTGTTTCCTTGTCCCTAAGCCTGAGCTCTGGCAGCCCCCATAATCCGTTAAAAGCACTTACGAAATTGATGTTAGCACCTCCGCCGGTTCCGGCCGGCCCGAAAGCAGCCCAAGCTCCGAGCCACCTCCCTTTAATTGGATAATCAGAATGTGATCTGCGTTTGGGGGCTCGGATTATGTAAGCCTGACTTTGTGCCTGCTAACCTGGGCAGGGCCTTTTGCAGACTGACACCGTTGACCCCAATGCGCCTAAGTGGTTTGCTTCATACTGGCCCGAAAGGCAGCACCCAATGACTGTATTAAAGCAAAGCCTAGCGCTTTATTAATTTCTGATGTATATTTATATGTAGTGTCTTAGGGATGAGAGGCGAGGACGCTACTTTTACTGATTCTTCCTGTGTCTCTCTAAGGGGCAAGCCAGAATTGATCATGTGGGAATTAATTTCAGCTTCACCTTGACTTGCCATGAATTTTGCACTTTAGCGTAGCACAATTACTTTTATTATTCACTGCTGTTTTAATCCGAACAGCTTGTTAGACAGCTCTGCTTAGCTGTAACTGATTTGGCTTCATCTGCTGTTGGTAGTTGCTTGCTGGCTCTGATTTGAGGGGATGTTGGGCTGTTAGGCAGGGAGAGGTAAGAGAAGTTCATGATCCTCCGCACCTTTTAAGAGCATCAGCAAGTGTGAAAAGAGATGATTACTGTAAAATGGTCTCATTGTGTCTCAGAGTTGGCTTAGTTGTGCTTGAGTGCGTCGAGAGGAGAGCAGAGGGGAGGGGAGAGAAAGAGAGCAAGTGAGAGAGGGCCTGCTGATGCTGGAGAAGAGACTAGCATGTTCACATTGGGGTGTTTTTGTGTCTTTCGGAAATTTAAAAAAAGTTCCTTTTTAAAAGGTTTTCAGAGACCTGAAGCTTTTGGTAAGTTTAGGGTAAGGTTTATGGTTAGGCATAGAATTTCTTATTACATGTAGACATAACATTAGACATTGCATACAGATCCTGGTCCAACAAAACTTCACCCATAACATATAGCTGTAGTATGAGAAGTAACAATATGCCTGTAGTGTTCTTGTCAGCTTCTGCATTGTGTTAGAAAAGAGTTCCCTTCTAAGGTACTGAGAGAGGAGGATCAGGGAAGAGGTAGTGGGTGGGTGGTGGGGGAAGAAAACTTCCTCACAAACTGATTTGGAAGTCTCTCGGACACAAGACTGAGAGGAGCCTCAGAGAAGAAAACTCCTTAGTTATTTAGGTACAGTGCTTCACTGATTGAGAACATTTATTTATTAATGAAAGAATTCCTGGACCATTTTTATTCGTCAGGTCATCAAGAACTGTTGACAGGTTATTGGCCAAAAAAACAGTGCATAAAATACACATGGCATATTTTTATTTGTGTGTGTGTTTCTCTGTGTGTGAAGGAGTTGGTGTGGAGCGTCTTTTATAGTCAGCTGAAAGTCCAAACCTCGGAGATCCTCTTCTGGTGACCCTGTTCACTGGGGATCAGGTTCCATCTCTAATATTAATCCAGAGCAGAAGGAAAGTTAATTCTGCTGACAGGAGCAGCCTGCATAAACACTTGGTTCCTTCATGGAGCGCCCCAACACAGTGCAAAAGGCTTTCAGTGATGTCTGCTGTGACAAATGATACGATCCCAACATACCACTCAGTCTCAAGGTGTGTGTGTTGTTTGTAAATGTTTGAGATAAAGTGAGTTAACCTCTCTTTATTAAGTTTGAGAAAACCTAATCATGTTCAACTGGGAAACGTTACGAAGGAAAACATTCATCAGTATAAAAATCTCCAACTGGTACATTTTATTTGAAAAGACGACTGTGTAACAGTCTGTGTATTTTGCTGTGTAACAGCTTAATAGAAAATTGTGAATTTGCTAGTAAACATTGTAGTAAAGTTAAAGTTTGGTGTCAGACCACACCGCATGTATAAGTACACTGAAATAAGCAGAGCTAGTGGTTCTTAAAGACAAAAGTCAAGAGTAATTTTATTATTTCAAAACACAGAAACAATCCTGGACATGGTCACAAGTGCAAGATTTCAAAGACGCCAACAAGAACCCCCGAATTGGCATCTTCTGAACATGAAATCTCAACAGAAATATCAGAGCTACACTGAAGTCTGCCCAGGAACATTTGAAGTGTTGGGTGCACAGTTCCCACAGTTAAACCTGGTCATGGGAGCGTAATGCTGTGGGACTATTTTGCAGCTTCAGGCACAGGAAACCTTTTTGGATACATGTCATGATGAAAATGTAAAGGATAATTTGAAGAAATGTGCTGTCAGTCTGGCTATTTTGACAAGATAATGACCCAAGGCACACATCACAGTTGGTCCAAATCATTATTAGGAGCACCAACATCAAGGCCTTGTAGTGGCCGTCTACAATCCTGTCGAGAATCTTCGGCAGTAGCTTAAGGTTAAGGTCTACGCTTGAAAACCATATAATTTGCATGAGCTGGAGCAATTAGGAATCTAAGATTCCTCAGGATACAATCCATGTGAGAAAGTTTGCTATCAGTTGTGAGTCAGTAGGGGGACTATAACTTCTTGTAGGGCTAAGCATTGTTTTCCTTGATTCTGTTAAGTGCATTAGTAAAATGTCTTCATCAAACATGTTGGAAATAGTGTCTTTATTTTGTTGGAAGCAATTCTCACAAACTCTTTAAATACTATTAGTTTTAAATCATGTACAGATTAGTTTAGTTTGGGACAGGGAACCAGCAAAATATACGGTTAAAAAGAAAAAAAGATAAAGGTAAAGAGCTACTGGGTCATTTTATAATCTGCATAGCATTAAGAATGTAGAAAAAAGTGTATATAGTGAAATCATGAAACAAATTAGCTAATTATGAATATAATATGTGGTTTTAAACTTTTGAACGATATGCTGAACGCATTGTAAAGCGCTGGCCACCCACACAGAAAGCTGGGCAAGGAGACATCAGGGTCACTGGAAGTTACTGGAAAGGCGGAGAGCCTAGCAAAGAGGCAAAAGTGCGAGCCCCCTGGTCCCCTCCTCACAGCCCCCCCACACACGTAGGGGTGCTTTCAGATTTATGGCTGGGCCTGAAGTCTGCGGTTCAATGGTGGCTCATCCATCGTGGGGTGCTGCTGTAATCCCCACTCCTCCTTTTGGGGGGCGAAGTGGAGGGGTTACGCGGTCTGCTCCGGCCCTTTCCTCTAATGGGGTCCCCTGACACGGGACATGTCATCTGCCTAGAAATGGATGGGTCTTCAAGCACCAGGAGAAACAGAAGTGCACGGCCCAGTACACACACACACACACACACACACACACACACACACACACATCATTTCTCTTTCTAACAAAGAGACACACGAACACACACACGGTTAAGGGTTATGATTCTTTGGCTGCCTTCGTTTTTTTTGTTTGATTTAATGGTGTTTATACATGTTAGGTGCCTGAAGTTTGACTTCTGCACAAGTTACTAGACAGTATTAGCATTAGCAACCAGCTAAACAGTTGCATATTTGCCTCACAGCCCTGACTTGGTTTAAAATGCTCACTAAAGTGTCTTAACGCTAAAGAGAAGCCACAGAATAAGTGTCCAAAGCGCATCAACAATTCACCAAAAATGGAGTGTCAGACAGAAAAATGACAGATGTGCTAACTGGCTTTTTGCTGACCCAGAGATCAGTGATGTTACAGAAATAAGGATGTGACATTTTTAGAAACTTTGTTTCCAGAGTCTATTTTGCTAAGTTCATATCCAAGTTCAGTTCAGTTGCAATTGCAAAAGCTTTGATTCAGTAGTGATGAATTCAATGCCATCTTTAGCCAACTGAAAGTGTATAAGCAGTGCTGGTCCTAACCTTGAATTGACATCCCACTCCCTGAACCCCAACAAAAACAGCCTATTCTCTGCCTAAGCAATGTTAATCCTCCGCTCCAGTCCTGTTACTGATACTTGAATAAGTTAAAACATTTACCTTTATTATTTGCTTTTCTATGCTTTTCTACATTTCTTGAGGCAAACTCGTCAATGATGGCATCAGAAGAATGTTCTCCATAAAGGACACTTCTGCAAGAACGTCTAATAATGCATTAGATGGGACACAGTGAGCCCTACAGTTGAAACACAATGGCTTTAAATGTTGCTTTGTGGCAAACTGCTTGGACCTGTTTGGATACCCTGGGCTCTTAAGCCCATAAGATATGTAATAGGCTGTAATAGGCTGATCTAACAAATAACTTTGAAATATATTATGTCTTACCATGAAGAGGCTCTCTTAGTAGGTGAGAGGCTTTATACAACTTGTGTAGTTTGTGCACAGAGCGATACGTTTCGTTTACTATCACGTTTACTTGATAGCTACATTAGCTCCAGTGCAAAACTAACTAAGCCAACCTAAAGGTCCCATATAATGGAAAATTATTATTTTTCCTTTAAAAGTTATAGAGATATAGTAGATATTGTTCATTCCATTCGTTTTTTTATTCCAGATATGAACATTTGACGGCATAAAACAGCCTATACTTTCGGATAATTGTTTGTCATAAAAAGCTACTCACCTTTCAGAGTTTATACTGTATATAAAAATGTGTTAATTAGAAGATTTTACTCCAAATTATTTAGGTATTTGTCAGCAAGATGAAATGTTTGACAGACAGTTAACAGTTAGTGAGGATCATTTTGAAGCTCCTCCTTGAAGAAGAGCTACACGTCCAGCCCTTTTAAAAACATCCGCCTGCATCCGCATCAAATGCACAATAACACCCACTCCCTCTTCATTCTCTGCCACCTAATTGACACCATTAATCAACACAGATCTCATTAGGGTGAGGTTGGGCAACTGGTGAGGCAGACCTGTGCTCTCTCAGTGTCCTCTACTCTTCCTCCCGTTCTCTTTCTTTCTTTATCTCTTTCCTTTTCTGCCTGCATATCTTCTACATCTCCATATGAATGCTGTACTGGCTCGGGCAGACCTAGTGCCTTCACATCAAATGTTTCTGTCCTCATTCTTGCAATTAGTGTTGCAGTTCTTGATATGTATAGCTTTGCCATCATCAGCATCGGATTATGAGTAGTTGGTTCCTTTTTTAAACCTGTGTACACAAACCAGAGTTTGGGAATACAGTAAAACCTCAGCGTTCGCAGATTCAGTCTAACAAGATTCTTTTTTTTGCTGGGAACCGAACTGTATTACCGCCACCAGTCCAGCGGTGGCAGTAATACACTGAAAAGTTGTCAACTGCCATAAAAAGAAGAAGAAGAAGAAGAAGAAGAAGCTGCTGCAGCATCCTCCTATTTGAGTGTTTTTTAGTGCCCCTTTCCCCAATTTCCCACAGTTATCTCAGTTTATTCAGTATTAGTAAGCTGTGCTCTGTCTAAACGTGCGGGTAGAAAGAATTATTTCAAAGATTCTTTGGTATACGAGTCTTTGCGTGCTGCTAATGCTAACTGCTAATGCTGACGGTTTTTAAGCAATAAAATTTTCTGATTATTTATTTACCTGTACATTTCCTTTAGGGGAATGCATTTAACTGAGTTTAAAATGCAATTAAAGTGTTCTGTGAGCATATTTGGGGCCTATTTAGGGTTTACACTATAAAAATAGGCATTTTTATGCATTTTGTTTTTTACCAAAACAACAATGCGGTTACTGTATCTAATTTTTGAAAACATTTGGCCAAAATGTACATGTTTTTAAAGGAATTGTAGTCGATCAGCTAAGTTTGGCACTGACACTCCAAGGCCAATATGATTAACAAACACTGGATATCAATAGTTACCCAAAAAGCAGAAAAGGCCTAAATAGTTCCCATTCAAACTCAATACCAAAACTTTTCTATTCAAACCATAACTAGCTCTATATTAATGCTGTCTTGTAGATATGGGTTATGAGGTCCTCTAAATGTGAATACCAGCTGTGGTATTGTATGAAATGGCTATAACTAAACTTTCTTGCCTATTAAAAAGTACATTCTATTAAAAAGGGACATCCTCAAACTTTTCCTAAGCGGTGTTTGTTGACTACGCAGTGTGTGAGTTTATATAAATCTGCTGTCTACTCACACAGACACACACATCCCGTCCTTCCCCAACTTCTTGTCTCATCACTTCCATCAAGCCACTGCTTCACCTCATCACAATCCTCTTGTTAGTCAGGTGGCACTGCACTTGCCGAAAGGCTTCGCGCCCCCAGCCTCTTTCCGCAGGGCATAAATTACGCCCCCCAAACGCCGGCTCGTCCCCGACTGCTTCCGCCAGTTATGGATTGCAGCGTTCTGGACTTGACAGGAACATAATTAGAACTCTTGATGAAATCTGCAAAATTATTCCTCGGTGGCTTCAGTGGTCCTGAAATGTATCCATATTTGTCAGCAGTGCGCTCGCAGGCCCTGTTGGCACACAGCAGTAATGGCTTTGTTCATTTATCCTGTAATCTGAGGGTGATGGAGGAATAGTTAGTCGCATAGATGGATGGTGATGGTTTGGGGGGCAGGGGGTGCGGTTACCTTTGGAGAATAAGAAAGCAGATGAAGGAAAACATGTCGAGACACTCTCTTGCTCTAAGCGAGAAAGGGGAGAAAGACCAGGTGATGTCATTGGATTGATCTCAAGAGGGAGCAAGTCAAAGATCATGGAACAATTAAAGACTAGAGGACAGAACACAACTGCAATGTAATCAGAAACAAAGAAAAAAGAAAGATACATTCATTGTTGTAAAAAAGTTAGTTGGATATTTTTCGTAAACATGCCCTAATACTTCATGTGCAATGGAATTTGTATTGGAATAACCAGTTGGAATTGCCACACATTTAATAGTGTCAAATGTTATCAAACCAACCATTTCTAAAATCTGATTGGCTGAATTTTATGCGCGCTCACACTCACTGGATGAAGTGGATGAAATAGAGGGGAATTCCTTCAATTTTTGAATCGTTTCTTAACAGTTAAATAGATGTAATCAAATAGTTAAGATGTAAACAAAATCACGTAAACAAATAAATAAGCTGTTAGGTGAACATTGGTATTTTATCATAATCACCAACAGCCAATCAATTAGCCACCCATGGCCATGCATTACAGTGATTTTGCCACCGTCAAGGAAGTTTTAGGCACTCTGCCTTGAGTGATACCTAACAAGGTCTACGTTTCAGTGCAGTGCACAAGTGTGTGTAGACTGACAGATATCTCTCTATTCCCAGGTCCTTGTTAACTGCATGACTGAGAACTCACTACAAGACTGAATCTAGTTCTGATCTCCTAATTTGTGTGATCTTGTCTGTCTAAGCCGCCATGTATTCAGTCTGAATGCTCTGTGTCAGCCGGGAGGTTGACAAGCATCGTTTTTACAGCCCGTCTTTGCGATGTCTGTTTTTTCACTTCTGGATTTGGACTGTGCCTGTCTCTCTCTCTCTCTCTCTCTCTCTCTCTCTCTCTCTCTAACCACAGACAGAAGGCTCTCGTCCTGTCAAAGGCCGTCAAGCAGGGCAGAAACCCAACATGTGTATTTAACAACACGTGGGGCGAGGGAGGCAGCAAAGACAGAGAGGAGGTAGAGAGAACAACTCATTTGAATGAGAGATACAGCCCAGCTCATATGCATGGCAGTGAAAAAGAGAGGGAGGTGAGCCGGAGGAGGGGAAAGAGAGGAGATGCCGAAGAATTGAATATGGATTAGGGGGATGAATATTCTATTATTTTGGGCCATTCTGCTGATCTCCCCTTTGCTGCTCGGTGCTCCAGATGAAATATATTGATGTGGCGCAGAGAGGGCGGTTTCCAGAGCGAGCGGCGAAGTCTCAGGGAGATGTGTACGGTGCGCCACTTGAGCCATGGATTACCCGCCCCGCCGCGGCCGTTCTTTCAGACCTGGAGCCAATTTACAGCTGGTTTTTCTGCCTGCTTGCCTCTGTTTCAGAGTAATGAATGCCGATGAGCTAGTCGCGCCATGGACGGCATTAACCGCGCCGTGTACGGACTAGGCCTTAAATCCACATTGCTGGGGGGAGGTTCGGGTGATCCTCTTCACCCTTTGTCTCTGTTTGTAGTCTCTGAGATGATTAGGAAAGTCTTTTAAATCCCCCTGTACCCCACCTTCTTCCAAAAAAGCCTACAAATATCCTTAGGAATGGTAGTGCATGCATATATTGTGAATATATACTACAGACATGGATGGCCAGTGGCTTCTAGGACTAGTGGGCAGAGCTAGTTCAAACGAGGGTCACTGGGTGGAAGGGCTTTCAGCCATGTTTACACCAACTCTAATCTTCTTTTAAAGTCACGGTTCCTACAGCTTTGAAGTGGTGCATGGCGCTAACTAATGGCTAATTGGGTAGCGAGGAAGATTTATTGGTTGAAGGACTGAAGCTGGGCTTATTTCTTGTAATTCCTTGACAAAATTGCTTTCCAGATACAGGGTTTGTAAGTTCAGCAAAGAAAATTGACACATTTTTAGGAATTTTCATGACACAAAGTAATTCATGGTTGGTTGATTACTCATTTAGTTACTTAGTTGTTACAGTTTATAAATATTTAAAACATTATTAGCATGCAAAATGCTCTTTAAGAAGAGTTAAGAATTCCTAAGATGGAATTTACAGTGGGGTTCGAAAGTCTATTAATGATATTTTTCAATTGTCTAATTTAAAGTATTGTACTAAACTAAAAACAATGAAAGTACTACTATCGGCATAACCATTTGTGTGAAAATTTATTGATTTTTACTTTCCTAGTGTTTTATATGTCCTCTTGTTTTAATGACTGCATGCACTGCCGTGGACTAAAGAGTAGAAGACCATGGAATGGAAGGACTGGACTAAGACTCATCCTTTTGTACCTTAACATGGTCACAAGTTGGCTTAAATTTGAATAGTGATCTACAGATACAGAATATGTTTTGAATATGAACTTTCCTTTTGTTTTATTTGCTTAAAATAATATTTCTGCTGTTTATTTCCAGATGAAATTGAGAAAAGCAGGTTTTCAATGAGGTTTTATTCTTTCAAGCCCCTCTGTACATTGTACATCTGTTGGTAAGGATTACAGAGCCATGGGCCTGTACAATGTGACTGTAAATGAGATGAAATTGGATGCAAATGCGATGTGTGTGAGCGTGTGCCCGCGTGTCCGTGTGTGTAGCAAAAGACTGATTTCGATCCTTTTCAAAGCCCCCTAACTGGCAAGAGTACACCTGCTTAAGAACTCCATGTATTCTTCAAGGGCAGTGTCTTCCTATGGAAGGTGAGCGAAACCGGAGCCTAATGGCTTTCAGAGAAAGAGTGAGTGAAGGGAGAGTAAGGTCAGAGTTGCAGTTCTCGTCTCCCTCAGAATATGCTTCGCTTCTGTAATTCCTATAGTTGGGTTACACAGAGGATCTTTTCTGTTGTAGTTAAACATGAGGTTTTAAAAAAAAGATTCTGTACACTTCTGGTTCCAGAAAAAGCCTTTTCAGCACTTAAAAAACTTACGTTAAATAACAAATAACAAAAATACGTTAAATCGAATATGATTCTACACTTTTTTTTAACCCTTAAAAGTTTTTTGACACTCTCAAATGCTTTGCAAGCATCATTTGCTGTGGAACCAAAAGAGGTTCAGGTATGGCATTGCTCAAAGATCCTTTTGATAGTTTTTTTAAATATGCACTCTGTTACTGTCTTTAGCATTTTCTTGCTGTTTTTAAAGAAATCAAGAAATCACCCAACATTTTTTACTATACATACACACATATATGTACAGTGGAGGAAATAATTATTTGACCCCTCGCGGATTTTGTAAGTTTGTTCAATGACAAAGAAATGAAAAGTCTCAGAACAGAATCATTTTAATGGTAGGTTTATTTTAACAGTGACAGATAGCGCATCAAAAGGAAACTTGTAAAAATAAGTTTAAATAAAAGATAGAAACTGATTTGCATTTCATGTCTTAACTAGTCACCTGTATAAAAGACACCCGTCCACAGAATCAATCCATCAAGCAGACTCCAAACTCTCCAACATGGGAAAGACCAAAGAGCTGTCCAAGGATGTCAGAGACAAAACTGGAGACCTGCACAAGGCTGGAATGGGCTATAAAACCAGCCTCAAAACCTTAGTGATTTAGAGATGATCTGCAAAGAGAAGTCGACCAGAATTCCTCCTAAAATGTGGCAAACTTGGTCAATTACAGAAACGTTTGACCTCTGTGCTGCAAACAAG
>JBBJLR010000001.1:32593746-32607891 GCA_037577145.1 Brachypetersius gabonensis
TATTTAAAGTTATTTTTTCAAGTTTCCTTTTGATGTGCTTTCTGTCACTGTTAAAATAAACCTACCATTAAAATGATTCTGTTCTGAGACTTTTCATTTCTTTGTCATTGAACAAACGTACAAATCCGCGAGGGGTCAAATAATTATTTCCTCCACTGTATGTGTCTCCTTTAAAGACTTTTTTTAAGTTTAAAAATAAAATAATGTTCAGTTGGGTGTGACACTAGTTCATTACACTTTGTCTTTGCCATCTGCTTAATGCCATTTTTCTGTCAAATATATTTTTTATTGAAAGCCAGAAATTACATTTAGGTATGTAAAAGAGATGTTATCTTCTTAAATATGCAAATATTTGTATTAGAAAAAAATGTTAGCTGTTGGGAAGGCCCCAGAGAAAACATTCTATTGCTATAAAATATTTTTAGGTCAGGATTGTTCAGTATATAATACGTGTGATACGTGTGATGCATTAGAAAATCCATCTGTAAAATCCTTCAGAATGTGGTTAGAAATGAAGAGGTAACATTTCATTAATGCAGTTATTTCAGTAGCTGCATTAACTCTTAGGCAAGATCTTAGGAACACCATTTGTTGACTTCCTGTAAGGTAAGCAGCTAAATTGCTTAAACACTATATAGAACTGTGAACACTCAATTAACCATTTGAAGGTATAAGTGGTTCCTTGTTTGATTACATTTATATTCGTAATGGTGTTCCTTTAATGAACCCTTTAAAAAGGCTTTGTGTAGCAGCAGAAAGGGATCTGCAAAAGACGTTTTGCTTGAAGTCTGTTAGTAGTCGTGTAGATCTGCCTGTTCCTCTACTTTTATCTGTGTTTCTATGTGTAGATCCCTGCACATCCCTCCCCCGACCCCCAAAGTTGCATGAAAATATCATAAACAGCCACTTAAGCAGTGAGTGCAGTCACATAAAAGTTACACCATGATCGTTGCTAGCACTAGTTTAGCTGATGATGTTGAATTAGCGTGGGTGCTGTGTCACATCGCAAAACAGACACAAACATGTGCTTCTCCTCTCTCTGACACTGCTGTGCATGTTGTTAAAGATATGATAATGAGGTCAGAACGTCGTTTAGGCTGTGTTAATTGGAATAGTAATTAGTTTAACAGAATAATTGCCTTCATTTACAGAACAGTGAAAACAAGCTCAGCTGCAAGACACAGATTTCCCTGCCATGCTTTCCCAGCTTGCAGTTGAAATGTACGAGTAAAATCGCCAGAAGGATGAGTAACTGCTTCCAGAGAGAGTAAGGCTGGGATAGATTTCCTTTTCCTGTGCTGTAACGTGGTCATGGTCTATTTACAGGTAAGCAGAAGGCCTTTGTGAGTTTTATAGACCGAACATATGCTGTCAGTGTAAAGGAGCTACTATGGCAGTTAGGTGCGAGCTGGACTGGTCAATGCTAACGAAGACAGGAGGACATTTGACTCTGGTTTCTTTTGTCCATGCATTGAAGAAGTGTCAGTAGTCATTCAGCACCTACTCTGCCGTCCTCTGTTCAGCAGCAGCCTGATCTGGCTGAAATACATTAGTACACACTCTAGACCCCCAAGCCCTTTTCTCCTGCAATTACCACATATGAAAATTCTCAATGGTGTCAAATGGAATTAATTAAAAATGTAAAACGGTCATTAAGAGAATGCTGCGAATGTAGACCCACTGGAGAATCCTCTTTTCAGGTTCAGTAGCCCGAACTAGACACTCCACTTTCCCCAAAAACCTCTCGCCCACTTCCCCATTCTGTTTATATTATTTGTAGCGGGGGGGTGGGGGGGGCGTCCTGAGTGAAACAGAAGGGCGCTTCACCTCATGCTGCAGAGGCTGCAGTTTCTAATTTCAGTGCTGGTGCGGCAACAATGTGCTATATTAAATCACGGGGGCTAAACCTTGGGAGAAGCCCGCTAGAATAAATTAATTGAAAGGATTAATGATGGATTTGCGGCAGCTACAGAAGAGAGGGGGACAGTTTATAGGACCCGGAGAAAAGTGGCTCCCTTAAGCTGCTGGAGATGAGCTTAGGGGACTCAGAGAGAGCCTATTTTTTTTCTCTCCTCCAATCACTTTTTTCTAGTCAAGAAAAAAGAGAAAAAAGTCCAATCATTATGGATTGGGGGACAGTCCTTCTATGGACTGTGGGCAGTTTCACTGTATGTATGGTCACCTGGCCACCAAACCAAACCTGAACCTTCTCCACCCCGGCTGGCCGTATTATGACGAGGCGCGGCTAATTAGAATACGGCTAGTGCGCAGCCCTCTTAAACGCATGCTAATTATCTCTTCTGCCGCCCATGACCGGAGTCAGGAGGTAATTGGCCCACAGCAACGTGACAACTCCAATCATCTCCTGAAATTAGTCGCCCTTTACAAGGCCGGGCCTGCCGTGCTCCCCCTTCTATAGGGAGAACAATCAATTTGATAAGTGGCCGTGCGCTCCATTGTTTCACATTAATTAGACTAATTGCGGAGGGTTAGTCTTTGTGAAAGGGGACTGTTGCTTTGGAGGAGGGTGGCCCCATTAAAACATTTTTTCGAGTATCAATTTTTCTCTGTTTCTTACCATGCGTCAGAGCAGTAGTGTATCATAATGAATGTAAAGTCTGTACCAGCTGCGGGCTCTTATATGGAGCCACGGCACTGTGACTGTCCTAATGATTGAATTTCACAATGTGGGCTACGTCCCATAAACCATGTCTATGCATAAGGACAGAAATATAGGACACATCTTATTCAGGTAGTAGTAGCCCGAGGGTGTCCTCGCATTGCTTCGTATTTATTCCTCCATCTGTACCTGAGCTGATGATGTAATTTAGTTTTGTATATGAATGCCTACGTGCAAATCAACCAGTTTATCTGAGGATTTTCTCCACCATGCGACTGCACCGTCTCTTATAATGAAAACATTCTGAAAGCTAATCATTCTGCTTGTGAATCAGTATCCTGTCTTTGTTTTACAGCCAGAACATTATTAAAATTATAGTAATGTTAATGTAACGAGGAGAAAATTGTAAAATAACTTGGAAATGCTTGCTGAAAAATCCAATTTAGAAAGTTTTACACCAGGTGTAAATTTAAACAGCAGTTTAAAACAGCAAGCGCTTCCTTTAAACAGCAGTTGCCCTCAGCTGGGGGAGGAGCACATGGGGAGTCGAACCAGTCCAGGCCTTTTGGCATGGAGCCTCAGTGATTGTAGGTTCAGGAAGGTGGTGACGTGGGGTCCCTTGGTGATCAGTCGAGCCAGTCAAATGTGGACTGAGAACAGAGTTAGTTCTGTTTACATTTACAGATAATTATTTCCATCTGCAAGGAGTGCTAAAGCAGCCTATCTAGAAAGGGCAGAGGCGAGGGTTATGATAGGCATGAGAGTGCTCTGAGACACCAACGCACCTCCACTCCACAAACCTGAGTGAACCTGAGTGTCGGGGCGACAGCACCAGCATCCCAGTGTTAATTGAATTCTCTGTACCCACCACATCCCAGCTCTACACCCTTCATCTGGCAGGAAAAATGTATTACAACCTGACAAAACAAGTAGGCTTTCAGTCAGGACTTAAAAACTGAGACTGTGTCTGAGTCCTGAATGTTATTTGGAACAGTATTCCACTGCTTGGAGACTGAATATGACAACACTCTTCCCCCTGCTGAAGTTTTCATAAACAGCTTGAGATCTGAAATTATGACAATGATTTTTTTTATTCAGTGTTTGTAAAAAGAATGAATTCAGAAGAAACAAGAAGAAAATTAAACTAATTAGCTGACATCATAATGACTGACATCAGTTTCACTTCATAACTGTGAAGTTTATGCTAGCATTTCCCGCATATTTGTTCTGTGCCTTTGCTTGAGTTAGGGTCCGTCTTGGGGTCCCTGAGGACCAGGTTGAGAACCACTGCAGGTGGTTGTTTACAGGCTCTATATATTTGTCCTAAATCTGGCTTTTTTATAATGTATGATGTTGTAATGTGTCCTGTAAGTACTGACGATACCCTTCAAGTACTCAGAAAAGCATGACATGATGTGACAGTATCACAATACTAATAACATACAGTCATATTGCCCACCACTACTTTTCACTACGCTGCTCAAAACAAGGAAAATCGAACAATATGTGGTTCGTTTCAGATTTTGGGGAATGCAGTGTACATATTTTTGTCGTTGTTCCTAGTCTTTTTGCTGGTATTTTTCTGTCAAGGATCAGGTCATTAAAAGGCTCTGGAATCGTGCACGAGCTTTTTTTTTTTTTTTTTTTTGCTGCGTTGGAGGTTCCTTCAAACGCATATTGCTACTGAGGCAGTTTGGGAGTAGCAATTATAGTTTTGGACACGTCATTGATTTTCCCTCAAGATTACATATTGTGTCAGAGGGCTTACTGATTGCGACTGTTCTGAATATGTTAGCTGACTTTGTACACTGTTTAGCCTGCATAACGATTCTTCCACCATGATTTTTTTTTCTTTTGTTTCTCATACCATGTGATTTAAAAGCAGCCTGCACTGGACATGGCTTGCACAGACTATATGCCTGAAGAAATCAGTGAAAGAGTCGGCCTGTCAAACATCACTTTTTCTCCATTATAATATCATTTGATAATGCCTTTTTATGTTTTGACATCTCTATGACACCTGATTTCTGCTGTTGTTTTCAGTCTCCCTCTGACTCTCACACGCTCCCTCTAACTGTCTGTCTCTACCCCTCTCTCTATTGCTCTTTCTCTCTCTCTCTCACACACACACACACATTCACACACACTCTAACACACGCATTATGATTCTCCCCTGTGCTCTAAACTGCCGCTCCTAGCAGAACAAATCTTTACTCACTAAAGAGAGTGTCACTCAGAGACAGTGGTGGCTCAAGGCAGCAAGTCTTGTTAGTCTTTCTCTTTTTGCCCCTCTGCTCTACCCTCCTTCCCTGCCTCCTTTTCGCTCCTCGCTTCTTCTCAGCCCACTACGCCTGAGTGAGGTATTGATGGAACATCAGAAAAGCGGCATTAGGTTGACACTAACACGATTGCCTCTGTTTCCATCATGCCATGGCTTAATTCTAGTGCTAGCATAAGAGTTTAATTCACTTTGTTCCTTATTTATTTATTTATTTTAAAAGCACCTTTTTTGACACTGTGGTCCCATGCATTCACTTATGAAGGCGTGCTACTGCTTCCAATGGTCTGCCAATTTAAATGACTCTGTAATTGTGGCAGCCGCTCCAGAATGCGATAGATTTGCTATTTTTAGAAAGCGTTCCCCATAGGATTTCATTTGTGATTCCGACGCTACATATTTATCTTTCCTTGAAAGAGAGAGCGGGTGTGTTTAGTTGGAACCAGCATGGTATCATGTGAGATGTGAAGATTTCAGGCCCGTTTGTAGTACTGGTGAAGACAGCGGGCCCAGGTACCTGCTGGCTCCTCAGAGACAGCTGAGGTCCCCAGAGAGCTACTTAAGGAGAAGCACAACGCCGTGCTTCATCTTTCCTCAGGCTCTCGCACTTAACGCAGCTTCTTCGACAGGAGAAAAAACCTCCTCTCCCAACTGCTGGGGCATAATTTTACTCTTAGTGTAACGATGATTTTGCTGGCCTACATCGAGCTGTGATTGCACAGGCACCTGATTTTGTGTGAAGCAAAGTTGGGGGCAACAGACTGTAGTCCCTAGAACATTTTGTGGTGTTTTGTCTGAGAAAAGCCCAAGTGTCCCACCAGGAAGAACCCTTCACAGTTGGATGCTGAAGTTGGCCTTGTTCAAACAGGCGTTCTGCTCTTTCTTCAGCATATTTGACCGAGACAGATTTTCTGCAGCCTGAGCGGCGGAGAGCTACATGAAACGCGAGACCTTGTTTACGTCGGGTCACTGCATGCGTATTCAGTATCAGAATTATATCTGGATAAGGCCAAGCAACTAATAAACGTCCCGTTTCCACCTTAGAAATCTCCATCATGCTTCATTCAAAAACAGTGCAGGTTGATTAACGTTCATTGGCTTAAAAGGTGAATAGAAGCAAAAGCTTGGTGTCATCACTAAAACAGTGAATTCTAAACGGGCAGCCTTATTTTCATATACGGACTGGGAAGTGAATGCTACATTTTAAAACTTTAATACTGTTTACGTTCTATTTACATCAAATTATTTACATTTAAAGAGACTTCATTAAAGTTTGGCAGTGGTTAAACGTAGTTCACTGTACTAAATTTAACCTACTTTTTTTTATCCCTCTTACTTACTGTCCTGCTCCTACACTCTTCCATCATTTTCACCCTAGTAAGATAATAATCTGACCATTTAACAATATCAGAATGGCAGAACATCTGTCCGCTACATTGCTTATCACTGTGTCGCTCCTTTTCCTTTGGACTGCTTTGGCTTTGAGTTCAGCCTTAACATTTCTGTTGCATTTACGTACGTTTGGAATATCACACCTTCACTTCAAACTGCCTCACTGACAGTGGATTTTTCCATTGTGGACTAAGTCATGACGCACATGTGTGTGTGTATATAAATATTTTTGGTCATATCTCTATCTGCTTATTGTTGGCCGGTCCTGCGCACTCCGGAAGGCAAGGTTGCAGCTCAGGGTGCACTATCTCAGAGGGGAAATCTCACCGAGTGGTTTTATCTGAAATGGAGAGAAGGCGGGAGGCACGGGGCACAGTAAAGTGGACCAAACGTTGCTCCTGGCAGTGGTAGATAGGCCTGACTCCAGTCATGTGCCTGGAGATGAAAAGTGCCTGTCTTTGGCCCAGCAGATATCATTGGGCAGACAATAGCAGCCTTCTGATTATATAAAACATGGACCAAGACCTCTAAATATCAATTAACGCATGAAACTGTTGTTACATAATTGCATGTGAATGTCTGCCCACTATTCTTTTTTGCACAGTATTATTTCTATTATGGCCACAGATCCAACATTAGTTCAAGGACTTCATTCAGGTTCTGTTCAAACGGTTGTTTCATTGGAGGTCATATTTTTGGTAGTAGTTCATGCTCTGTTCCAGGTTTTGGTTTGGTTTTTAGGCAACAAATTATGTCAGTTGGTGACTCTGAGATGACCAATGAAGGAGGAGCTCTCTGAGATGAGGCTGTAAGGGTCTAGGCACTAGAGTGATGCGGGGAAGCTCCCCCTCATCTAAATTTTGGAGAGTGGTAACCCTGTCCAAGCTGGACATTAGTTAACAAGGTCAGAACTCAGCACTCTCTCTATCTCATTTGCTCATTTGCTACTCAACACTCTCCAGTAGACAACATACAAAGGCCCATGATGATGGCCCTCCAGCTGCCTTCCCTACATTGGATTGTATTACATACAGAAAGATGAAAACCAGACCAAAAAAAAGCCAAAAGCCAATCAGTGGAGTTGCTTCAGTTGTTCATTTATCAGTCCACCACTTTGGCCTGCCGCTCTCTGCTAAACGGTCTGATTTCCCCGACTGCTTTGCATATCCCATTAATATTTTATTGCAATCACTCACATCTGTGTTGCACCCTTTGACCCAAGTATGTACATCTCTGCCCCCACGTTACTTGTAGTACAAAATGGCGTTTGCATTCGATAATTACAGCCCAACCCCAAAGGCCTTTTGCAGGAAGAGACGAATTTATAAACGCTACGATAAGAGTACAGACATGGTGCGATGACTTATATTGAAGAAAACTTTGTTGAATAGATGTGATGGTTATGGCATACTGTCTTTAAGACTGTATAGTGAAGGGATCCTTTATGACAGGGACACATCCCTCCAGCCATTAGTTTATCCTTTTCCAAATTCTTAAGTTTACCTTAAGAATTATACCTTAAGTGAAAAAAAATACCTTAAGTTTGTTGAAGTCTGAACATGACACTAGCGCAGTGTGCTTTTCCTAAAGAAATGTAGGGAGTGTCATGGTGGAATCATGAGATCCAGACAAAATAAAACTAAGACAACTTGACAACAGAAAATGATATAGGTGGCTTCATTCATTTTGCCAATCAGACAGAAAAACAGCAGATGACCCCCAGCCAGTCTGGAGCCCCCGCACCCCAGAGGCTCGCTGTCCCCGTCTTTACAGTACAGACCGTCCTCATCCCTTCTGGCCTAGTCCTCCAACCTCTTCCAACCCACAGGTGGGGCTATATTTGCATTTTTGAGCCACCAATATTTCTTAACTAACCTTAATAAAAAAATAAAAATAAAGAGAAATAAGGACATGAGAACACCAGGTACACAGTTTGTCTTTCTGTGCTCATCATGCTGTTGTAGTTAAAAACAAATCTTAAAACAAATCTAAATGTACCGGAAAAGCGCATGAGCAAAGCCAATGGCTGACAACCAACTGCTACAGGTGTGATTAATATATTAGTTCTTCTGGCTGGTATTTTTAGAATTGATGCCTTGAAGCATTTTATTAACCTTTTACAAAGTCTGGTATTAAACTGTTGGTGCTAATAGCTAGCCTAGCATAATAATAAAATAAATACGAGCAGACTTTGGGTGAAAAGGCCACAGTAGTAGTTATTTTTCATAGTGGAGTTTTAGGTAACATTTTGCCAAATATTATGTAATGAAAATCTTAGCTTTGATTCTGTCTGGTGCTGTAATATTTGTAATATTTAGGAGGATATGTCGCATGCTAGCCTACAATGCTAGCTTTAGCATTACTTAGCATTTCAGCATTTAGTAAATAAAAACTCGTGGCACGAAAACGTCCCTGTAAGTAACTTTTTTACTTGTCAGGTACTTTTTTAAAGTTCACATAGTTAAGAGTTTGGCGTAACTGCTCTGTGTATGTTGACATTTTTAGGATTATTCAGAATCTGTTCCCATTTGGGCCACGTCTTCTTAACTGTAAAAATACTGGAGTTTATCTGTAGTCTGTAATATGTTTTAGTTTCTAGTTGCATATCTAATGAGAAAGTACTTGGTTCTATATCAGTTCTACATCTTTAGTGGTCTTTCAAGCATTTTGTGATAAAGGTAATTACAATTATGTTTTGCAGATATTTAATTTCTTCATTCGTTTATTTATTTATTTGAATTTATTAATATGTCGAGTGTGTTATTAGTATGTGAATAAACACGTACTAATAACTAATAAAGTAGCACTTATCATAAAAAAATATCTGACAACTACACATTATATCATGACTGTTGTAATCATTTCTGTGGACTCGATTCAGTAACACTTTAAACATAAGACAAATTTCTTATTTTCCTTGACTTAAAATTTCTGATGGTCTTACAAATGGAATAATCAAATAGAAATTCATGACACTCAAATGCAAATCTCTAATGCAGACCTCATTTAACTTATTTTCAATTATATTACAAGTATGATTAGACTATTCTGGACTACGTTTACGGCATTTAGATGACGCTCTTATCCAGAGCGACGTACATCAGTCCACAACTGATCTTAAACCTGTAAAGCTTAAATCAACAACAGCTATTTAACCAAGTTACTGCTGGCTCAGTTACACACCATAACAAACCCTGTCAGAGAGAAAAAGCAAGTCAGAGATTAATACACAAGTAAGGAACAACAGTTAAGAGGGTGAGTGTCTGAGGCATTTGTTAAATATAACACTGCTGGACTACTGGACTGGGCACTGAATGGTGTCAGAAGTTGTATATGTGTCGTTTTGCAACATTTGTGAATCTATTGTTAACTGACCACACAATATTTCATACCTCTTTCCCTGTGATTGTCTCCAGAACTTTTCAACAAAGTGACACCCAAGGACATGTATGCAGCCATGTCTCATGTCTCAGAGGTGCGTCTCGCTGTTGTATCGGCTTTGATTGCCCTCTGTTTACTGCATTTTATATTGGAGCTGTTTAATTATAACTGTCATTTACCAGTGAAGTCCTGTTTCAGGTAATGACATTTATGCTTTTTAATATTCAGTTGTTTTAATAGTTTTATTGAATCTTAATGTGTAAAATTCTACGTCTGTCATTTTAATTACTTAAAACATAACACTGTTGTATGTTCACAAGCATAAAAGGACCTAAACTGTGATTGGAATCTGTTTTATGAGTAAGAAGTCCTTTTTATTTATGTATTTTTTTAAACAACAAGACCGTCATTCTTCACCATAACCTTTGAAGAAGATGGTTTGAAATATGAATTGCTAAGACCTCATTTGTTTTCTGCGACATTTTAATTATTTTAAATGATCACGTAAAATGTCCAAAAACACAACCTCTAATATTGTTCCTAAATTAAAACAGAGGACTTTTGGGAATGTTGTCATTTTGGGGGCTGGGGGTTTAGGGGGTTTTCATATTGGAATTATATTCCAATCAGCAGTCATGAAGAATTGCTCATATACTTCCGACTGGCTGCATTTACCAGACGGCCTGCAATTTACCGCCATTGTGTCCGGCAAAAGCAATCAATGAGGCAGCTATAAATTTCCCCACAGTCAAACAGGCAGATTATGTTTTTGTATGATTGTGAAATATTACTGTTGGTATCTAGTGCTTTAACAGAGCCCGAGATATGCAAAACATACATATTTACTTTAATGCTGCAAACATGTCATGGATAGTCTTAACATTTAAAGGGTCAGTTCTTTGTGGTATAATATACAGTAAAGTGGCTTCTAGTCATTTAACACATTCACTAAGTTAAGTATCTTGCTCAAGAGTACCTCAGTCATGCCACTGTCAGACCTGGGATTCAAACCCATGACCTTCTGTTACAGTGCTAAGCTACTATAACACAAATTACTGTCAAATATGCTTTTAATTACTTAGAATCATTCACAAAAGAGGTTGTATGTGTTTGGAATATGTCTTATGTGGTATTTTGTACTAGGCCTAGCTGGTCTCATTTTCTGGATGTGTAAATTCTGGTTAGTTTGGAATATAGAACATACTACTGACAAGGACTGCTGACACTTCAGTTTTATCAATCTACTGAATATACAAAGTAGGTTGCAACACAGAATTACACACACCAACATGTTTTTTATTTGTTTTGTTTTGGGTTTTTTTTTTAATTTGTCCTTGCACACTTTCTCCTTTTTCTCTTTTGCTCTTGAATGGAGAACCTCATGTTTCTTGCAATCTTTATTATTAGTGGAATTACTCACTGGCATAGGTGTGCAGCGCCTGAATAAATTGAGCGTAGAGCCAGCGCTGATGTTCCTCGCTGGCATACATTTGTGCTCAGTTAACAAAGAGCTGGAGATGCTGAATCCCCCTGGAATCATGCACTCATGTTCTGTTTGAAACCAACATAATTAAAGTCACCCTCTAAAGTAACCTATTTATATAACGAAAGCTCCCTTACAAGGGCCGGCTCCTATGAATAACCCGTAGGAGGGCCGCTGGTATAATTACTTCACATTTCTAATTTAGGTGAGGGAATATTTGTTATCAAATCGGGGAGAGAGAGCAGGAGAAAGGGGGAGTGCAGATGAGGCGGGGCGCGGTGGTATTAATTTCAAGTGAGGGGTCATAACAGGATCTTTGGAGTGTTTTATGGAAGTGTGGCAGTGGATGCTTCAGAGCTGGGGTCATGGTACTCATACACTTCTATACTATATTGAATATACTAATTGTATTGTGGCTTGTTCTATGTCTGATAAATATTGTCTTACATTTGTATGTTGCTGAGACAATATTGGCTATGGAGTCTTGATTGCCATTTTCAGACAAAGAATGAAAAACTTAAGTCCACCACTATTTTCTGTTATGCCATGCATAACATTACATTGATGTTACAGACTACATAACCTGCTGTGCTAATTTAGCAATAGGTAGCTTTTAATTTGGCAAACCAGCTGAACTTGACAATGAAAATGTATTGCAAAATTTTTTTTTAAGAAATCTTCTACATCATCACTGCTCTATAGCAAGATGTAAATTCAGCCGGAATCCTAAAACACACTTGGGCATGTGCTGAGACTTGAGAAGATGCAGAAGTGTAGTAATGCATACTAGCTCCAGCAAAAGAAAGTTCTGAAATTGATAAGATTTATAATGACTGAATTATAGATATATTGTGTATTGCAATATAGGCTACAATTATCGAGATTATTTATATGCCATATTGCTCAGCAGGACTGCACAGGTGCCTCACTTTTTACTGTGTCATTACTGTGACGAGGTCTGCTTCGTTCCATTCTCTCATGACATTTGCTCATCCAGCCTATTGATTATTGAGGAGCACTTCATCTATTTTGCTATTGCACACAAAGTTTGTATTGTAGTGTTTCAGTTTTTATGAAAATGTGTTTCCTGGCTGTTTTTCTCATTGTTCGCGCACATCTGCTTAGTACTATGCTGGATAGCACTGGTTGAAAGGTGCACACACATTGACTTCAGATGTTTACAGTGGCCCCTGGAACAAGGCTGAGCTTCTGCTGAGTTGGAATGGGGTGTAAACACATTTTCTGACATGTGTGTGTCTGTTTATGTGCGCGTGTATGTTTGTGTGGGTGTTTATCATAAAGCACAGCGGCTCTCCAGGTGCATATTAGTGATAAAGAAAGGTGAGGGGCTTTGTTCTTCTTTAACGAGCCGTCACACTTCAGTGCCTCTATCTGAGGGAAGATTGGTGGACTCCCTGGACAAACACACACACACACACACACACACACACACATACATACACAGCTACAGCAAAGCCCAGGCTGAGCTGTTTGTGAACGAAAAGAAGAAAACTGTCATGCGTTTTAGTTTAGTCCACACAGAAGGAAACTGGATTGATAAGTTCTTTTAAAGTGGACATATTATGCAAAACTCACTTTAGTTAGAATAGGTCTATAGGCTACAAAACATGTTCATTAAGTTCTTTGCACAAACTCACTCTCACGTAAAGAGATCTCGCCAGCTTTATTCCCTCAAATATTCCAGTCCCTTCAAAAATGAGCTGTTTAAGGCTTCTGTGACTTTAATGCAAATAAGCTGTTGCTGGCCACACCCCACACATCCCATGCTAATGAAATGAAACAAACAAGCAAGTTCATACTTAACTGTGATAGAAACAAAAAAATATCGTTATTTGAAAGTACTTACTTAAATGGCAGTATTTAAGGTGGAACGAAACTGATTGTTGCTGGGACACGGCCATCAAAAATGAAATGGAGACACACCGTTCTTCAGTTTTCTTTGGCTGGGAATGTGTAACTCATGTGTAACTCGCCTTTGCCTGTAGCCTTAGCGCTCTGCGTCTTGTTCATGCTCGTAAAACTCACAGACAAATATGGTGGATCTTCAACTAATCTAGTGGGTGGGGCTTGACAGATGAGGGGGTGGTTCTATGCAAATTTGCCCAATATTTCGGCACAACGGGCTCACCATCTAAACGGAGCATATGTTTCCTGACACCAAAATCTTTCTATTGATTCACAGAAAACGGATAGAATTGTTTTCACACTTGAAGTGTTTATAGGAGCAATAGAGACCCAAGTGTAAATACAAAAGGATGCAAAAAGTGAATTTTGCATAATATGTCCTCTTTAAACATTTACAGATTTTCCTGTATTAACTTTGGTGAACGTTGATAATCATATTATAACATCAGTACATCTTAAGAGTTCTAAATGTAGCATCCATATGTGGGAAGGAAGTGCTGGTCCTTTGGTTTGAGTGGAAATACCTGAGCAAACAAACTTGTATAAGTTGTGGTTTGGTAGAACAATTTTGTTGGATTCCTTTTAAGAATTCTCTATCTTTGCCCAAGAAGCTACAGTTTTGTTAGGTGCAATAGAGAAAGGAACACACTACATTTTTGTTAATACTAAATTTGGATTTAAAATGGCATTTATAATTATGAACTGTATGTGCTTTAAGATTATAATCTTAAGAATTTTAGGGATAAACCTCTGATTGATTCAAACAAGTTACTGCCAGCTAAGTTACACACCTTAACAGATCCTATCAAAGAAAAGTCAGAGGTTAAAGCACCATCTGTAGCATGGCTAAACTGTGCAAAGACATCTCTATATATACATCCTTATATATACTGATAAGCCATTACATTTAAACCACCTGCCAAATATTGTGGAGGACCTCCTCGTTCAAACAGAACAGCTCTGACCCCTCAAGGCAGGGACTCCACTTGCCTTCTGAAGTGACATTAGCAGAAAGCTATAAGACGGGCACTCTATGGTTCAGACTGGTTTGGTCTGCACATCCCA
>JBBJLR010000001.1:32639214-32651332 GCA_037577145.1 Brachypetersius gabonensis
ACACACACACACACACACACACACACACACACACACACACACACACACACACACACACACACACACACAAGGTTTTGATGAAATCCCTTAACTTACTGAAACAAGCCCCACAGGGCTCCCCAAATCACAAAGCCCACACTCTTCTGGGCTGGAAACGAAGTGAAATGCTTACACACACACAAACTCATACATATGCGCAAGGAAACTACAGCTCAAAACTCACTTTAGGGTCCACACTCTCTAGCCAACTTACACGGCCCCCAACACACACACACTTTCTAGCAACTAGGAAATTGCTGCCTCCGACTACCTCTCTGTCTGACCCTCAGGGCTAGCCACCTGCTGTGTGGCTACCTCCAGTCACCCAGCTGTAAAATTACATCCACGGGTGCACAGACAGGCTGAGACATGCTCAAGAGCCTTGAGAAGAGTCGCCGCTAACCTGCTAAATGTTAAAGCTAAAGCAACTACAGAGTTGTGGCCACTTATGGATGTGTTAGAGTGTATACTTAGAACATATCATATGGAAATATCCTCAGAAAAGTGGTTCATAATGTGGAAATGTGCAGTAGATGCACTTATTACCACAGAGACTAAAACATACAGTGAGCACAAAAGCCTGCATCCGTGTCACAGCACCTCCTCCCAGATGCATGTGGTTGAGCAGAATGTTCTCTCTCTGGAATAGGTGTGCAGGAATGGCGGCAATGATGATGATGCAGGACACTCATCCTTCATGTCTGCACCCCCCAGATGGATGCGCTCCTCTAGAGAAAGCCTAATATGTCTCTTACATCTTTCTCTCTTTTGCTCTTTCTATTTCTTCCTGAATAATGTGCTTCACCTGGCAGTTGCCACTGCACAACACTACATAATGTAGTTTTGGCTACTTAAGCACATCTTCCACATACGTGCTACCATGGCATTACTACAACACACTTACCTGTTTTTCTCGAAAGCTTCCAACATTCATTTGTCACTTCCTTTGGGAATAGCAAAGCACTACATTCTTCATGATATAACACAGGCGTTGCCTTCAGCTCTCCCTGGTGCAACTGTTTCCTTTCTCTCTGTTGAATGTGTGCACACATCGCTGTACTCTCAGCAGGGACACAGTGAGAGAGAGAGAGAGAGAGAGAGAGAAAAGAAGCGCATAGTGGCAGCGATGGGATGCACCTTTCGAATATGTAACACCTAATTCCTGAAGTAGGCAATTAGACATCTCCAGTTATTTGACTGTGTTGTAGCAGGCAGCAGTCCTAACGAAGGCCTCAGTTTGGGATTCTGACAGCACATACTCTCTCTGCTAGACCATCTCTCTGGGGAGGCAAGCTGGCGTGGAAGCAAATCAGACAGACTTGCTGTATATGAATGGGGCTGAAGTACCTATGATTTTTTTTCTCTCTCGCTCTCACCAACAAATATTCTTGCAGATCTGTGTTAGGGGAGAGAGTGTTGAAGATCTGTGATATCCTGAATTGGGTCTTTCAGTCTCTTTTAAAGATGTGGATTGCCAAAAGTGCTGGTTTAACAGTGGCTCCCGAAGAGCTAAATGTTACTACTTATACCCAAACATATGTTCTGTGCTTTGGAATAAAGGGTTAGGTCTTAGCGAATTTTAACTGTGCAAACAATTACCCAGTAACTGGTTTAGCTTGCCTAAATTTAACTGGGTACAACCACATGGATATACAGAACCTTTCTGCCATTCACTAAATCTTGAATTAGTTTTTCTTTCCATTAAATAACAGCAGTGTGACAGAGAAAAGACAGCTCAGTCAGTCGGGTCAAGATTAAGATGCTGTTTCAAATTTTTTTCAGCTCAACCTTTTATTACTTTACATTTCTCTGTGGTGCAAAGCCGTTCGCTCTAATGGTGATGACTGCGAGCTGTCAGACTTAAGTCATCCCGAGTGTCTCTCAGAGCGAAGTAGTGTGTGAGGCCAGAGAGAAAGACACAGAGAGACAGACTGTCTCGTCAGGAGTTCCTTGGAGTGCATCTGTCTCACCTCCTCCCCTCTTCTGCCACTGTTTTGTGTTCTCACACCATCTCCGTTTTATCTCTCTTGTCTTCTCCTCTCGTTAGATTCCTCTCTCCCTCTCCCCCGCTTCCTCTCTCCCCCACTTTCTCTCCCATACTCACGCACCCTGTCCCTTCCACCACTGCCCATGTCTCACTCTTGCGCTCCTCTCTCCCTCTGACGCAGGGCATAAATCATTGTGCTGTCAGCAGCGAGGCTTGCTGGATTATGCAACGCCGCCATTCATTTAGAGCCCAAGGAGAGGACCCGTCTGAGACCACCCTCTACCCATCACACTCCCCCACCTCTGCTTCCCCGAAATAGAGAGCCTCTGTCTTAAAGAGGGCTCTCTAGGGGGTGATATCATTATGCAGTCATTCTGTCCTACTTTATTCCTAGATAGCGCTTTTTTTTTTCTTTGTTTCTAAATGCCAGCTTTGGCAATTCTATTTTTTTTATATAGCTTGTTGGTTTTGCAGTTACTGTGCAAGAGCACCCATTATTTAGCTGTTACAGTTGCCATCTACCTGCCATCTTGTGATCCAGCTAGTGTAAATGAGGTTGTTGAACTAAAAACAATGCCCTAAAGGTGCATTTGTGCTGGCCATCCAAATCTTGATGTCTCTCCAAGGCTGAGAGAATACTTGCCACAAAACAAACAACAGTAGTCAGTATAGGAGATGCCCCTGCTCCCAGCTTGAATGAAGCAGGGGCCTGGTGGTGCCATTTGATATGGATTTTAATTGTGTGCATCCTAACAAATACAGTACTATTTGCTCTTTGTCTGCAGCTGAGCATGGTTCTGCAACTGTACACAACGGATAGTGATGATAACTTGCATTTCCCTCTGACCTCTTTAAAACCCAGAGCATGTTCTCCGCACAGGTTGAGTACGGGACTTAAACAGCTGGAGATGCCCCCACCAATCCAAACCGCCTTTTTTGCTATTTCGGAGATCCCCTCTGGCACTGCCTAAACCGGCACACATAATTAGGGCATTAACTCCTACTTAATTGCTGAAAATTCTTTTTTTCTCGGCGGCGAGAGAAAGGTCAGCTTCGTGCGTTTCCAACAATGCATCTCGGCTGAGGTGGCAGAAGCTTTTGCAGCGCTAAAATACCCTCTGCTCCTCTTCCTCACTCTCCCTTTCACTTTTTCTCCAATCCCTCTTCCCCGGATCTCCTCATTCTCTCTCTTTCTCCCGGTGTGTGCGATCCCCAACTAAATGACCTCTTAAAGCATTTGAATAAAGCCGTCAGGGGGATTGGTGGAAGTCCCTGCGCGAGACGCAAAGAAAGGGGAACCAGAGCCAGGAAGAGAAGATTTCCCCAGGCTGCTGACTTTGGGAGTTTCTCCACCTCTGTTTAGTGCTTTTCTCGCTTCTGATCCTTTAGAACCAGGCAGAGGGACCACTGGAGGTCTCTCTCCTCACCGCCCCAGGGAAGGGGAGCAAGCCAGGGACTGGGTTATCCTTCTTGCTCTTAATTGAGGCAGACTTTTGCCTGCAAAAATCTTGTCATGCCATAATTCCTGATGCTTTTGAGCAGACTCCAGAAACACTTGCTTGTAAAAGTGTTTTAGAAAATTGGCTGTGCCTTATACTTGCTCAGCCCGCAAGAACTAAGGGAAAGACCATGATTGTCTAAACACCAGTGGTGACAGTTTAGTAAACGATAGCGTGGCACAGTGTCAGAGAGATAGTCAAGGGCTATCTCTCCTGCCAAGTGGTCCCAGTGGACCAGAATAAATGCATGCAGCTTGGTGAATGCATCCTAGCTCCAGCCTGCTGTAAGCTGCTAGAGCAACTGTGGCAGCTTCAGATTGAGTGACTCCCAAATAGATCCTGGATATCTTCCAGGATTTCTGTGTACTATCAGGTCTTGCTCTGGATAGTGCACCCCTGAAAAATGCCCCCTGCAGAGATGATTACTTTGTTCAGCATCTACTGACTAGCCACTAACCTTCCTGTCTGCGATGTCAATGCAACGGTTCCCCTGCATTGTCTGTGGACAAGATGTCATATGCTTCCTAACCAATACTCTTTGCAGACCACAACTGCCCAGCACTGGATTTGCCTATGCTAGCCCACCACGGCTGCCTCCTTCTGCTTTGTTTTGGTAATTTGTGAGCAATTTTCCTTACTGAGCGTGAAGGTGCCAGCCAGACAGGGCTCTCCTGCATGTCCAGTTCTGCACTGCTGCCTACAGACTCCAGTTCTTTGCATAGTGGGGGCCCACGCTGGGTCCCACAGACTGCACTTTTCCAGCCGGCCGGGCTAATTTGGTTATGGGGGCGGGGATGGCGCTTTTGGCAGTGGCCAGCCCGCATGCACAGCTGGCGCCCAGAGCCTTGTCCCTATTCCTCTGTGTCCGGATCGGTGCTGGCGGCCACGCCATGACCTGATCACAGCCTTCTGCTATGCAGAATAGCTCAAAAAGCATTTGCCTTTCTGTTTGGCTTATCTTCGCTTAGCCAGAGCACCTTGGCCAAACATACACAAATAAACATACATGCAGACAATCTCTGTAGGCACATGACGTGTATATCATCACACCCTTTAACAATCTTTACGTGGACTAGAGTGATTGAAGAGGAGGGGGAAGACGTGGACGGCAGAGGAAGAGGTTGGAGTGGCAGGCCGCTCTACTAGAGGCCTTGGGGGTACTGTGCAGGCTAAATTTGGCTCGGTGTGGACCTGCTGGCTTTGAGAGGCTAGATAATAGCAATCTGGGACTGGCAGGGGCTGGCAGGCAAGCAGGCAGCTCTGAGGCAGAGCATTCCTGCAGTCATGATGACACACACTAGTATGTGTCCCCAAACCAGCAACTTTACTTTAAAATAATATACTACACAAGGCCCTTACCTTGCATTAATGAAACTCAACTAATTCACATTTTTGCAGAATCTCTTTATAAGTCTGCAAACAAATGTCTACAGCTCTGTTCAGCTCAAATGACGGTGTGCACAGAAGCAGTTGTGTAATTTGCAGTTAAATAGGTCACAGGCATTAAACAAAGCATTATAAATGCATTTATATTCAGAGTTGCTTCTCCACAAGGCACGTCATTGGACACCTGCTAATTTCTCATCCAAAAATAGTATTGGGACGACCTGTTTAATTTGATGCAGTGTGTTCATCTATCAACTACATCCCCACAGCAATCGGCCTCTGAAGCAGGATATCTCTTTAATTTTCCTATGCTCCATTTTCGCTGTAAACTGACAGATCATTTCTGTTTACATAAAGATATAATTATTCATTTTCTGTTTAAAAAACAAAAAGGCTGTTCTTACAATTTTTGGCTGCGTTTCACGTTGGCTGTGTGAAAGTACATGCCATCAAAAGAAAATGTCACCGCAAGCTCTTAACAGTTATAGCTAACCCATGACAAGTATCACTTGCTTACTGATAAGCACGGACACACACACACACACACACACACACAAGCACACACACAGTGTTGTGCCCCCTGTATACCTGTCAGTCCTCTGCAGAGCCGGCTGGAGTCTGGAAGTTGACTGACAAGTGAAGGTTCTTTAGAGGAAGAATTAGAAGGCTGATTTTGGTGGGTCATACCCTCGTCACTCCACTGCACTCTCAGTTTTTTCCCCACACATAGTACTCGTTTCATCCACACCCAAACATGTATACCCACACAGACAGACACACACAGTTACTGCCTTAATGTTGCTGAATAGTAATCTGTGGTTGAATGATATGACTATTAGTCAAGACATCCTTTGTCCACCGATGCAATTAGACCATAGACTGTTGTTAGTTAATGGCAGCCTATTGCTAGGGACTCATTTGTATCGTTTAAATGGATTAATTTAATTGGATGCCATCTGTTTTGTTTTTATACTGGATACTATAACGTACACACTGAAGTGTTCTTTGCAGTGCCAAAAGGTACATGACAGGAAATACCAGACCCCTCATTACATCCTAAAAACTAGTGTGTCTAACAAATTAGGTTGATCTCATTTGATCTAAACCACACTATTGGAAGCAACCTTTAATGTGGCAATCAATAGATGTAGACGTTCATACAGGAACTGATAGCATCGTCTAAAAAGTTCAGCAGGCACACAGGGTACAGAGCAACTGCAATTACCCATTTCCCACCCCACAGTTAGGCCAATATCAGCCTGCAGGTGTACTACTCCCACCTCAACACAACCCCATCAGCCTTTCCCCTACTTCATATTAACCAAAGTGGTCCACCCCCTAGCACTAACCCGCTGCTCTCTCCTTGTGACTAGTCCCCCACCACACACACACACACACACACACACAGTCCACTGCTCCAGGGCCTGCCAATGCAATCGCCCTCCATCAGCCAGACAGCCAGTGTCACTCAGCCGCCTGCCAGCACTGGACCTCCTGTTTGAAGGCCCATGCAATTGCAATCTCACAGCTCCTGATAGACTATGACCTGTCACAAAAAAGCCATGTTAGTGGTGACTGAGTATTTTTCAGCTTTGGTAAATGTATTGAATGTTTATGTAAGTTCTTTTCCATATTTTTCGGTTCCTATTAGACTGAAATTATGAATGTAAAATAGCATTTCTGGAATGTTTTGGTATTTTTGGCAAATACTACTTTGTGGATTATTAGTTGTTAGCTTTTGTCTGCTTTCACTCAAGCCTTAGCCTGCTCAGCATAGAGAGTACTGGGTTGTGTGTGTGTGTGTGTGCGTGTGTGTGTGCGTGTGCGTGTGCGTGTGCGTGTGCGTGTGCGTGTGCGTGCGCGTGCGCGCGTGCGCGTGTGCATGCGCTTGCACAAAGTTGAGAAGCTTGGCCTGAGACGCACGACTGATGAGACTTTAATTAGATCATTTAGTGGCAAGGAATTGTTGAGGCAGAGAGAGGCTCCGTTAATGCAGGCATACAGCTCACTAAGCAGCTCACCCCTCAGCCATAATAGTAACCTAACCCCGGTATGTGCACGCACACACAAACACACGCAAACACTTTTGAATCTGCTATAAATATCAGCCTTTAGGACAGAACTGCAATTGCCCAAAAAGAGTTTGAAGATTTTACTTGTGAATTTTGTTGTTTCTTAATAGGACCCTTTCTCAAGTGTACACTTGAACAAGCAGTTCACATCAACTAATGGGTTAGGATCAGAGCGTACTTGGGACACCAGGGACAGTGTGTGTGAGAGTGAGGGAGAGAACACTATGGCATTAGAGGTGTTGGAAGAATGAAAACTGAAACTGTGCCCAACATTAGCCTTACGAAAATTAGGTCACAGTCGCTGATTAGCACTAATGCTAATTATATTAATGGCGCAACTATGCCATGATGGATCCGTTGTGTATATTCACACTACACACACAAGCAGACTTAATTAGAAACAGTTATCAAACAGGCAGCAGCACAAGAGACAGGGAACAAGAAAGAGCAGGAGACCCTAAAATTACATTGTACTTTGACAGATAGGAGGCTCATTTTGCAGGAGGAGCATCATCTCATTTGCTCAGTTTGATGTGGAAGTGTATCTGGGGGGGAAAGGAAGGCACTCCATCTCACCTTTAATGGAATGGCTGGGGGAGCCACAGTAGCCAACGGCCACCTGCCCACAGCCCACACCTCACTGATCTGCTCTCATCGAGTCCAGCGTCAGGCCAAATCACAGCACAAATCACATCCTTAAGAGGCCACGGTGTCTGCCGCTGCTGGACGCCCCCCTCCCCCAGTGGCCATCTGCTTTTAACACCTCTCTGTTTGTCAGAGTTTGACCACCATTGGGTCATGTCTCTTGTTTTAATCCTTCACTCAAACCGTGCGCCACTACTGCACTGTTATGTAGGACCTAGAATTTTGTTCATATATGCACTAGGACTGCAGATTTTTTTTTCTGCTTGACATCGCCTACAATGCCCTTTACAAGACTGATTTTGCAGAAAGCAGAGACTTTTAATGTAGTTCTGTTCATCATCTAGTAGCACATTTTTGTGCATTTCACTCAGAGGATTTATTATGATTTTTATATAGCGTCAAAAGTCAATCATTTATTAACCAAAATGTGTTTGCATTATGCACCTTTTATTTATATATGTATATTTATATATATAAAATCTAATTATCATATTTTTTCCTTAATAATAACACAGCCCTCTCCTTCCTTGTGTCTTCGTTTATCTTGTCATTCCTGATAAAGACGTAGAGGTCGTGTTTGAGTGGCTTAGTCCTGTTTAAATCCAAACAGGGAGTGTAGAAATGTTTAAACAAACTCAGTCTATTGCACATTGTTAATTCTCCCATTCTCCCCGCCCTCCTTTCCCTACTCCACTCTCTCCCAGGTGGAGTGCAGGGCCCTGGGTGAATGTAGTTTGAATACCCCATATTGTCTAAACATATCGGCCTGCCAATCAGTCACCTCAGAGCCCCGATAAGAGAGCTCTTGTATTATTGAGTCAACAATTGGGAGGCTCTGTCAGCCCGAAGATAACGCCTGCTTATTCCTCTTGAAGGCACGGTGAAAGAAAGGAGCCGTCCGCGGTCGCCTCGTATAACCGCCTCAATTACCATAAAACCACTGCCATAGTCCAGTCTGTGAGGACAGCTCGGCTGCTGGAAGAGCCAGGCACAGCTGCACATGCGTGTGTATGTGTGGTCAGAGAAGACCATTAGATAGCAGCATGTTTCCAGTTATGAATTCCAACATTTCAATTATTTACTTGTCACTCCAGCACAGCTTAATGGCCCTTTCAGAATTTCAGGCTCCAGAATTTCAGACTGGTCTGCCAAATAAGGATGGCCCTTCATAAAAAGGCTCTGACTGCTACAACTTTGCCTTATAGTCTCATAATAACCCTGAAAGAGGAAAATCACTGTCCAGCTTGCAAGAACTGCTTAAAGACCCACAGCTGTGTGTGTGTGTGTGTGTGTGTGTGTGTGTGTGTGTGTGTTTGTGTGTGTCTGTCTGTCTGTCTGTCTGTCTGTCTGTCTGTCTGTCTGTCTGTGTGTGTGTGTGTCTGTGTGTGTGTGTGTCTGTGTCTGTGTGTGTGTGTAGTGCTTCATCTGATTTTTGTTTTTGTTTGTTTCGCCCTTGCAACAAAGGCGTGAGTCTATCGATATCCGCTCAGCACAGATCCTTTTGTATCCAGTAGGAGCAGTCCGAAACTGTTTGAAGTGGGAGAAATCCAATGGTGATCCGATCAAACAGCGTCCACATATCGGCTCTCAGCAATGTTCCCGCACCTGAAATGATTGCCGTTCATCACTTTATCTATTAAGTTGCCTGAGCGTTTGACAGCTCACCATTGACGCCCCATCGAGGAACTGGCCAGTCAGTGTGGAGTTTGTACACTAGTCTTCATCTTAGTGTGTGTGTGTGTGTTTCTGCATTTGGTGAAGGGGATATCCATATCTCTTATTCAATGCAGGTTGTGGACAGAGCTTGACATAATAATTACGAAAAGAAGATAACTTGGTAATTCTCTGTGGATTTAAATGAGGGGTTTTTTTTCCCAGTGGGATCATTCTCAACTGTATCACTGGGTGTAGGAACTCTAGACACATTTCATTAGAGTCCCCCCTCTCCTTCTGGTCATCTTTTAATATATGAAGGCTCATTTGTTAACTGGGAATGGTCTTTTTTTTCTTGTACCCCCTCCCCCTTTATGTGGGCTTTGGAAATATAATTTTCAATTTTTAATTTGATTCATTTAGATTAAAATCATTAATCAGGACTGAAAGTGAGTTAATTTTCTGGAAAATAAATGAGCTTGTACAGATGACTCTTTATTAAGGTGGGTGTGTTTGTGTGGGTGTGTGTGTGTGTAGGGTGTGGTGGACTGAAGGAGGGTCTCATTCAGGTTTAGAAACTGCTCTTTCGGGGGGAAAATAGGAGAGACACAAAGCAAGAGCAAGTATAACTGTATCAGTTCGTTTTCTATTCTATACATTTCCGCATTAGTTTAGAGAATAGCAAGGTTTTCATTAAAGCTGGCTCTTTAATGATCTTATTTTGAAAAATCAGTGGCGATCCGTTTAATTGGTCTTCTGCAGTAGTTCTTTTGGGATGAAAGGTGTTATCTAATTCAAAATAAATAGTTAACAACCTTCATAAACGCGCACACACACTAAACTTGGCTTGCTTGTCAAGATGGTCACGTCTGTTTACTCGTCGGTGGTCAGCACATTTTCACAGGATGCAAATCCTCACTGAGGCCTAAGCCGAGCACGAGCAGAAATCTTTCACAACACACTCAGAAAATTCAAAGCAGCCGGCTCCGATGTCCACAAATTCAAAGCACAGCGTTCCGATATTTAACTTCTACAGCTGCCCACTCACGGTGCTAGAGACCCCGCCAGGAATTCTGAACAGGTTTGCATGAAACATCTGAACACACAGAGCCACGCAAGACAAATGTCGTCAATATTTGCCTCACTCTGTAATTACGTTATGGCAGAAAAATACACATATATCCGGGAGGGGTGTAGAGTGATTGTGTTTGAGTGAACAATAGGGAGCCTAACGGCTTTGAACATCAGAAAAATAAATAGAAATTCCTATTTTATGCATGAAGTGCACCACAGAGTGCACTTGTTCCACAGCTTAGTGGGCTGCATTTACAGCGACAGGGAAAATAAATTCTCATTGGATTAGAAAGGAGATTGAGATGACAGTGTCTAACACCCCCATGCCACCCCTCCCTCTCTCTCTCTCCCACTCTTTCTCTCTCTCCCTCCCTGTTTTTCCTCTCTTTCCCAGTCAAGATTTAATAACTAATTCGTGCAGGACTCGGGGGATCTGGCAACCAGCAGTCCAGTTGCTTGGCCATGTTCATTTGTTCCCTGCCCATTTGCATCTGATGTGGAAACTCTGGTGGTTTTGCAGCCAGCACTCCTCTCTTCCTCTCAGAATGGGGGTGTCCCCCACACAGCACTGAGCCTTGCTCTCACCATGCACTTTGTTTTCTTCTCTGCTGGAACAGCACAGTTTGGGCCTAATAAAGGCATGCATAGTGCTGGAGCAGTACAACTCCAGAATAAGGCAGCTTCTGAATACTCCTCCTGTGGAAAAAACCCAAACAAAACACAATAAAAGAAAGATTGGGTCCGTGTCAGAAATGCTGAAGAACATAAGAACGAATTGTTCTGTTTTGTGTCTTCTGCTGGTGAAAATACACTTTTGCCATTTGAATAAATGTCATGCACAGGAAGTTTTAACTGATGCCACTATAACTGCTAATATTTCTGACCTTCTTAGGTACATATTACAACTCTGTATGCTTTCTTGGGCTGAACCGATATTAACAGGCAAATGATTGGTTCCCTGATAAATAATTTTGATCTAAAACTATGAAGACAATGAAGCCACATGATTCACAATCGGGTGTCTCTGATTTTATTTATTTGTTTTAAATAACATGACATAGACTTGTGCCACATTACTTTTTTTTTGAGCCACTAGTCTGTCTTTTGTGTGTTTGAAGTTTGATGAGTTTTCACAGAAAAAGTAGCAGTAGTACCACATTTTACAAAAGACACATTTTACAACATTTTTATAATGATAAGTACACATTATTCTCTCACCCACATGGCCAGTGTTATTACAGTGCAGATATTAATCACAGTATGTGCAAGTATAAAAGCACATTGTGATAACAGTAAAATACAATGTTGCACATTCCATCTGCTTATTTGAACTACATACATACTTAAACCGTTACACATTGCCCTTAAGTGTTTAGGCCCTTTCCCGAACAACAATGTGAAGTTAACTGTGTCTTCCCTGGAAACCTCCTATTTGCCTTTTACAGTGAACCGGTAATCTGGCGGCTTAACTTCTAGCTTGTTTGAAATCCTTTCCGAAGGTGCGGGTTTGTCTTTGATTATGGGGGGCGGGCTTATAGGCCATGCTAGGGAGCTCATGCAGAAGAAGGTGCAGTGTCAGCTTTGTTTGCACATAGCCCTCAGCTGCAGTCCTGCTTGGATACATGGATAGATGGATATTAGGGCTGCACAATATATCCCAAATTTACCTTCATCGCAATATCAAAATGCGCAATATCCATATCGCCAAAGACTGACTGAACTGCAATAAATGGGGTTTTTCCAAAACTCTTCACCCAGAGCCA
>JBBJLR010000001.1:32676233-32688506 GCA_037577145.1 Brachypetersius gabonensis
TCTCTCTTTCTCTCTCTCCCTTTCCCTCTCCCCTTCGCCCTCTCTCTCTCTCTCTCTCTCTCTCTCTCTCCCTCTCTCTTGCTGATGTTGTGTTGTAGAGATGAAAGGCTGCTGTGATGAAAGCTTTGCGTGCGTGCGTGCGTTTGTGTGGCTCTTCCCCTAGGCCCCCCTCCTCCATTTAAACTAAAGACCTGAGAGACTGTTTACACACACACTCGCACATTTGTTTGCCTTTTCATGTTGGTTTTTGTTTTGCGCGTGTGCTCGGTAGTCCAATATTTGCTGTGTGACTGACTGAATTGCGTATGGGTATGCTAGCAGCAAGCCTGTTTAGCTGAGGCGAAGAGAGGCCCAGTGGTTGAGAATACACACACGCACTCATATATGATACGACTGATGAGTATGCTTTTATTCTTGGTTAATCCGCTTAATACGCAAGAAAAAGAAAACTCTTTTCTCTGCTTATCAGCATCCCAAGTGGTCTGAACCGAGCAATTTTTGCTCAAGTTTACAAACCACTATTTGACTCACAACTCTGTCTTTATTAAGTCATTTTGATGCTGCCTTTTATATAATGGCCAGTTCTTTAGTCTTTATTCAGTCCAGAAGGAACCAGCTAAGTTATGAGCTGCTCTTTACCTGCGTGGTCCACTCTTATTTGGTCAGGTGGCCATGTGTCCTGTGGGGCATGTTCTTTATTATGGCTGACGTCTTTTACTGCCGTATCTGAGCAGATCACATCCCACCAAAACATCACAGCTTCACCTTGCCTGGCACTGTCTTCATATCAAAGCTTATGCTTTTTACGTCTCCTCTGTCTGGACAACAGAAGCAGCTTTACAAAAAGTCACTGCTAAATGTTTTTTTATGCAAATATTGATGCAACAGTATATTGGGTTTTTTTTACAATATATATCTAAATATAGTTTACAACAAATTAACTAACTAAATAATTACAGAAAGGCTACAGTTTGCTGCAAAATCAAATGTAACAAATACATTTACGAATTACTAAATAAATGTAACAATTTATTATGTAGAATCCATGAAATGGTAACTTGCCTTCATTTTCTAACCTTCTACTGCTCTAACTGTTTAAATACACTGACAAGCACAGGAAAGCAAGGTAATACTCAAGAAGCATGGATTTATAATTTTTTTTTAATTAAGCTTAAATCTGATAACTGACTGTGATTAATCTTTAACATACCATGATGTTGAACTGTGTTCGTATCCCCCAGCTGTAGCATCGTCGAGGTTATTTTGAGTGTTTGAGTATTTTTATTTATTTTATTTTTTTTGCATTGTTCACCACATCCCATCGCTTCTCACGAGCTGCATTGCTAACCTACCCCGGCAGGTTGGCCCAGCAGTATTACTGTATCACATTGGCAGTATTTTTTGCAAGTGAATTAGTCACGGTGCCGTCGTTCTGACAATGTGCGAAAGCAAGCGAGCTCCTCAAGAGCGCCGGACGGGAGCAGGAAACGTCAAATAAACAGACGGCATGGCCCATATGATAGAGCCTATCAGTGCATGCTCATTCATCCGCTAACCAGGGGAAAGCAGGCAGGGGTGTTGCAAAGAGTGAGATAGAGGAGGTACGTGTGTGTGTGTGTGTGTGTGTGTGTGTGTTTACTCTGGTTTGTGTAGGGATGGGCAGCATAACTGAGGTGAAGGCTGCCCTGAGGTAGAAGAGGAGTGTGTGTGTGCGCACTAGCACACCGGTAGGCTTTCTCAGCAGTGTGAACGTGCAGTCAGAAGAGATTTGGCAGACGGGCGGACGCTGTGAGGCCTGGTGCCGAGCGTTCCTGCCTGGTAGGGGTTAACTTCGCTTGGCTGCACCGCAGCCTCTTTCTGTCAGCCCACAACACACCACACGCACACACACTGTTCCGACACTTATTCCTTCTGAAAAGCCACCACCGATTTCACAAGAGCTCCGCCATCAGATACCTTCTACCAGTCTGCCCTTCACATATTCTGAATGCTTAGCCTTTTCGCCCTCCTCCTCTCTGGATGGGCGGGGGGCAAGATGCCAGTGGCGACAGTGTCCTCTTTGCAGTGTGTGAGGGGGTGGGGCACGTGCAGAGCGAGAGAGTTAAATCGAGAGGAGGCTGCTGGATATAGTGCTAGTGCCGAAGATCAGATAAAACCCCTTGTGTCATCTGGATGAGTCTGTCCGCTTTGTGCTGGCCAAATAAAAAAGTCTGAAAGAAGATGCCGCACTTTCCCAGTTTTTGAAACTTAAAATAAAAAGATTTGGACACAACATAATAAAGTCAAATGGGCCTTGAGTCGATATGGTATAGATTTTTTTTTATACTGAACTGACACACTAAAAATAAATATTCATACTTCCTTCCTGGTAATGCTTTTCATTAACCAGTTCCTTTGAGGAAAAGGCTGCACATATCTACTGCCGTGGAGATGATGATGATGACGACGGTGTTTAATTCAGCTCTTTGTGATCTTCCCCACATTTCCAAAGGTGAGGTGCAATCGCTGTTACTGCGTGCCTCTTTTGTGAAATGAAACAGATGAGAAAGACAGACGTATAAAAGGGACCCAGGACGCAACTTAAAAGTTTGCCCCCCGACGTAAATGTCAATAGAGAAACCTCTTCCATCATTGGCAGTAAATTCACATTGATGCCTCTTTTCTTCGCAGTATTGATCCGGCCATGAGAACGCAGATTTGTATCTGTTAATTAATGCGTCCCGAAACTGCATTTGTATTAATCAGGGAGATAAGAAAAATTGGATGCCTGCGCTGGCATGACAACCGTAAAAGCGGGGGCCGGCCCCCCGATAAAATCGTTGATGGACCTCAATAAAGGTGGGGTCGGGGGAGGGAGGGAGGGAGGGGGGAGAAGTTCCCCCTTCCACTCAATAAACTAATCATCCGGCTTTTAATTATTCTGTGGGGAGATGTGTTGGAGATTGGGGAATGTGTAAATCTAATTATTTACTAACAGCAGTGACTGGGAGGGAGGGCTAGGGGGATGGCACACGGGGAGCTCCAGGCTACGGGCTCTGTCCATCTGCCACTGCTGTCCTCTCCGCAAACCCCCCTCCCTGTCTGCCTCTCTGGCTTTGTGCCCCTAACCAACTCTACCACTACTATGACTGCCACCCTCCAGCACTGTCTCACTAGCGGAATATTCACCTTTAGTTTTATCATTGTCTAAAGTTGACCGGTCATGAAACCTTGGCTGCGTTTTCATGGTTTGTTTAATTCTATGACAGTTTCAAGATAGAGAGAGATATGGGATGAGAGAGTACATATTTATAGCCCATGCCAGCTCTTATTGGGGCTTATACTCCTTTGGAAGAATGCAGCAGTGTCAGGCATTAAAGACCCCCTTAAGAAATTCTTTGCTAATCCCTTTTGATGATTTTATTAAGTAGTGGTGGACAGCTCTGCCAACTGGCACTGGTTGTGCGCCCACCAGCAGGCCAGGAAGTGCACCAACTGCTCAGCCTGCTCCTAATGAGATCAGAGATGTTAACAGTTTTGGATAATAAATTAGCGGTTGTTATGAACAATAGCCGGAAACCTATACATAATGAGCTCCTTGCCATTCACAATCAACTCAAAATCCAAAAGTGAGGGGAAAAAAGAAAAAAAAGTAGCATCAGTGGCCTTTTTCAGGCGAGGGCTTTGCTTTTCAACAGATGTTGTGAAGCATATCTCTCCATGCATTCATCTAACTGCTTGGATTAGAGCGCTTGCTGTTGTTAGCGGGGACACCTCATCTGCTCTTTGTGGGCTAAAAACTGAGAGATTCAGGAAAAGAGAGAGTTGTCAGATGGGCCTCAGTTGCCAACCATTACTGTGTTGTCAGTTCATCGCCTGGCCTGGGCACGAGTGGCGAACTGGCGCTCTGCTGTCCAGTCTGTCGCGTTGTGGATGTCACTCTCTGTCGTCTGCCGTCCATGTGGATGCTGGAGGGTGACAATGTTCCAGGTTGACTTCCTGCTGTCAGCAGAGAAGTTCTCTTTCATAGGTTGAGCCTACTCATATCATCAAGGCTCTCATAGTTTATTAACTGAAAAGAAGAAAGGAAAGGAGAAAAAGAGGATGTGAAAAGGAGATGGGGGGAAAAAAAGAGAGAGAGGAAGAGATATGGATGAAGTGAGAAGGAAGGAGAAGGGAGTTTGAGGCAAGCAATTAGTCTTTCAGCTGGTGTGATGGGAAGAATTGATCCATGCTGCATGTTTGGGGAGATAAGGAGTTCCCTCCCGCAGGATGCCCCCTGGCCTGCCGCACGGCAGGAGATGAGCGCTGAGCCTCGTACTGTGCGCCTCCCCTCTCTTCCCTCCCCTCCTTTTGCACTTCTCCTCCCTATCACAGCTTCAGAATGTCAATGCCCCTCTCCACAAGCCACTGCAAAACCTCCCGAACATCTCACCGTGTTTCCTTGTTTACTGGCTTAAAGGCCTCCATGCTCAATCTGAGTCTTGAGTTTGGAGTTTCAGAATTCTCTCTGTTTCTTGCAGGCTTCTCAACGCTGTCTCTGGCCGACCAGATGAGTCTCCTACAGAGCGCCTGGATGGAGATCTTGATCCTGCGCGTGGTCTACCGATCGCTGTCGTTCGAGGACAAGCTGGTCTACGCCGAGGACTACATAATGGACGAGGACCAGTCCAAGCTGGCCGGCCTGCTGGACCTGAACAATGCCATCCTGCAGCTGGTGAAGAAGTATAAGAACATGAAACTGGAGAAAGAGGAGTTTGTCACTCTTAAAGCTATAGCGCTCGCAAATTCAGGTAAGCTCATGGAGTTGTTTGTATGTACCTGTATATATTTCTAAATGATGCCACACTTAGATTTAACATATAGCAAAGTTATATTTTTTTATTCACATCAAAAATACTAAAGATTTCTTTCTGATCAGTGGTTGGAAATGGGTTAACCTCTCACAAGAACGCACATAAAAGCTCTCAGACACCTCCCATCTCTTTCTCATCCCTTCTCTAGCCCCCCCCCCTCTATTCAAACATGCCCACAAAAGCCCCCCCCTCCCAGTTTAAAGGCATGGCTGCAGCATAACACAAGTCTATCTTCACATACCTCTTAAACAAGGAATCCATCACTATGCACGTGGATGTCGATAACATGCACTGATGTGGGTGCCTTGGGGCTCCCTTTCTTTTGACCCCATCTTTGAACTTTATCTTGGTCACTGGCCAGCGACCCTCCCCCCTTTAATTACAAGAAGGAAACTGTCAATAAAATCTGTTAAATGGGATGCAGTGAGCAGCTTGAATGGGAGGGCAGCTATTTGTTCAAATTCTCCAGCGCTCAAGGTATTGACAGTTTGTTTTCTGAGGCCATATGTGACGATCAATCTCCGGCTGGGCCTGGCCATGCTGAAAAATGAAAAAGCAGATTGCCACTGCCTGCTTGCGGATGTCGGCCCGGCTTGCCGGACACTCAGGGTCCCTTCTGTCTCAGAGTGAGCCCTTGAGAGGGAGAGGCCGCATGGCTCTTGAGAAATTCTTTTTAATTGATTTTGTAATTAACAGTTCATCTCTCTTGTCGATGCCCACGCGCCTGGAGACCGATGGGATGGCGATTGTTTGGACCAAACACAAGCGGTTGGAATGATGCGCAGATTTATTCAGAGGGACTTGCGTCTCTCCTCTGCCACTGCATTCACAAGAGGATGGATGTGTTGCCCTATTGCTTAGTGACAACATGAATGTGTATCATGACCTAAATTACACTTTTTTTAATAGTTTTAATTTGAAACCACAATTTTAGATTTTATCCTTGCTGTGTTTCTTTGTTTATTGAGAGTTTGCTTCTGTGGCCAGTCTGAAAGCTTGCCTCCCAGGAGGGGCAGGGAGTTCAGATGTTTCATTTTGACACATTTTTAGGAGAGAAAGAAGAGACGCAGGGAGCGCTCTAGATGGCTCCAATAAAAACTGTGCATTCTCCTGTTATTTTGCCATTGCAGCCTGAATTCCTGGAGCAACAAATCTTTTCAGTGGGTGGTCAATTGCTCATGAAAAGAACATGCACAAGCCAGATACTGAGAAATGCACTTTTGATTTGATTAGATTATTGTCACTAAAGGAAAAGATAATTATTGCAGCCCGTCCCCCTGTCTAACTTGAGTAGCGCTGCCATACTTAAAGTCCCGTGGGCTTTGTCATCCGATTCATTTTTTTTTTTTTGCGTCTCTCTTCCTTTTATTAATACATACTGACAGTAAATACTGTATTTCATAGTGAGAAGGCCTCACTTCTCGGGCCTAGACAATGATACATTCATTTCCCAGAACGGTGTAAGTTATCTGACGCCGCTGCTGATGTTTAGATTGATGGTGTTGCTGGCGTGGCAGTGCTTCTTGAGAAGGTGCAGTTAAGCACTTTCCTGGCATGAATTTTGGTCACAGCGTGGGTCACTTTTCAAATGGCCGGAGCCCATGTGACTGATGGCTGAGACCGTCCTGCCTGAATTCTAGATGGGCGTGGACTGGACCTCCAGACACTGGAAGCTGGGAATATAGAGCTATTACCTGAAGCAGCCCTAAAGGGAGACTGCACTGTCTGCTAAACAGGGGAAGCACACAGGGACTCCTGCACATGAGCCCTGTCTTATCAATACTTGACCCTGCAGTTATTATTTAACATGTATGTATCGATTCTAAGCAAGGCACGGATTGTAATCACTTGGACAAAGACTTATGTGTGTTCTGACATGTAGCCTCTAGAGAATGGACTAGGGCTGACAATCAGAGCAGAAAACCGTAGGGTTTAGGGGCTGGTCTTGTTTACAGCAAGCCTTGCAAAAGCACTCATCTTTATCAGCTTGCAATCGTATGCAGGTTGACTGGGCATTATTTAGCATGCGCTGGTTTTTTTCCCCTGGACCTCTGCAAAAATAAAAAAGAGAAAAAAAGAAGGGTGTGGCACTATTTGCCAGGACCCTGGGTAAGAGTTTTCAATGGAGAACAAAGCGGAAGAGCACTTTTGGTGAAGGGCTTTAGTTGTCTGAGACTAATTGCTTTCGGAGAGGCACGTCAGGCTCCAGCATGCGTGCGTGCCGTGCTAACAAGCAAATATGCAAATTGACCCTGTTTGACATTTCTCCCAGACAATGCCAGTCAGACAGAGGGATTGACGCCTGAAAAGCAGCTTGTTGTATCCCCTCGCTTAGGAGTGAGGCCCATATCAGCCCGACTCCAAACGTTGTTCCTGTTGTGCATGCCATTCATCAGGCCCACGGAGAGCCATGTAGAAACACGTAGAGAACAATTTCAGTGCTTTAACACTCAAGTGTGCGTTTAATCACTGGAGAATGAGCTCTGGCTTGGAAAGGAAAGGATGAGTCAGTGTCTTTTCTCCCATTTAGCAGCACTTTCTCTGCTGTTTTTTTATTCTGTGGAAACAGATAACTAAAATGCCACAACTTGTATCTGTTTTAACTCTGAGTAATAGCAAGTGGTGGCCAGGGGTGGCCACAGCCATCGCTCACAGGGGTGCCCCTCCACACAGCACCGCTGTTTAGCAAAAACAATTTTGTTTCCTTCCTGGTCAAAATCTGTATACCTCTACAACCTAGGGCTGCACGATATTAGGAAAACCTGTGATATGCGAGTGTTGCCATGGCGATATCACATGCGATAAGTGAGTAAAAACTTAGCCTTTATAGTGTTAATGTTTTTTTGCTTTGGATTTGCTGGTGATATAGACTCCAGACTCTGACTTGTCTATGCAGAAAAAATAATTAAATGTAATATTTCCATTCCATGTTTTTTTTTTAAGAATTTACTAAAACAGAGCATTTAATGCCTCTCATAAAACATTGAACATTGTTGAAAATATTTTTAAAATAATTTTAAATCTTAAATAAATGTAAACATAATTTAAATTATAGTAAGTACTTAGCCAGAAATAGTAGCAAAAGGATCAATCTATACCCTTTTCTCTGTGGCTCTGGGTGAAGAGTTTTGGAAAAACACCATTTATCGCAGTTCAGTCAGTCTTTGGCGATATGGATATTGCGCATGTTGATATCGTGATGACGGTAAATTAGCGATATATTGTGCAGCTCTAATACAAACTGTCTGGCTTGGCTACTGCTGATCAGGTTTTTATGGTTTTTAGGGTATTCATACTTATTTATAGCAAGTAATATGAATTAGCCACAAATTACATGGTCCATCATTGTGTTTTTTTGCAGACTCTATGCACATAGAGGATGTGGATGCAGTGCAGAAGCTCCAGGATGTTCTGCATGAGGCCCTGCAGGACTACGAGAGTAACCAGCACGCAGAAGACCCACGCCGGGCCGGCAAGCTGCTCATGACCCTGCCCCTGCTCCGGCAGACCTCCACCAAGGCCGTTCAACACTTCTACAGTATCAAACAGGACGGCAAGGTGCCCATGCACAAACTCTTCTTGGAGCTGCTAGAGGCCAAGGTCTAGCTCTGTCCCTTCCCTAGGCCCTCACCTCATTTGCAAAAGTGGGAGGGTCATATTGATGACCCCACCCGGTTCACTGGGCAGGCAACGACTGATTCTCCACCACTGTTGGTGAAACATTTGTCTATAAAAGGTATCGAATAAATGACAAGAAACATAACCTTTGCGATACTTGTAACAATTGACAATAATACGTACATAAAAGAATGATTAAAGTGTTGTTATTGAGAAAAATGTTAAATGGGGACAAAAGACTGCTTTCACTATTCAGCAGTGGGACTTTGAACCAGCTTTTGACGTGTTCTTCTCCAAAATCTGATGCAGTTTTTAGAGCTATCAAAAACACTTTGTTGATTTTCACAAAACCTGGAGCCGAGAAAGATCAGCCCTGCCAAAGGAAGGAGTTCCACTGAGTGGGAAACCAGAAAACTGCACTGTCCTAAACCCATGTCCAGCTCTCATCGTATTCGAGGAATTCTAGGAAGAATCCCTCTTTATCAGACAGCCACCAAGCAACGATGTGCAGTAGTATTACCACCAGACCTCACCGGAGCAGTTTGACAATGCGTTAGCCAAACAGAGATTTGATTTTTAGTTTTTGGGGTTTTTTTCTTTCTTTTTTTCATATTGAATAAGCTGCTCCTCTCATTAATTTCACTGCAAGCAGTCATTGGGGTTTGATTCTCTTCTTGTTTTCTTTCAAGTCTTCCAAACAAGTCTTCTAGCCACTTTTAATGATTTTATCTGTATCTTTTCAGGGAATAGCCTGAGCTTTAGTCTCTCATGCAATACGAAACAAAGAGGTACTGCGGTGGACAAGGAATAGACTAATTTATTTATTGATATTGTTTTACTGTGTTTTATTTTAGTGTATGTTTACTGCTACAAAGGGTGTAAATAGGCTATTTGGTATGGTCATCATACAGAGTTTTGTTCATAAATGTTACTGAGTTTTTCTACCACTTTCAGCAACTCTTACGAGTCAAAAAAAAAAAAATCCTTGCTATCTTCTCCAAGCAATAGACAATTTTAAAAAGAGGAGGTGTGTAAATCTAATGCAATTTCTGTTGGTGCCCATCTGTTTTTGGGAAACTGAATTTCCTGCAGCTTTAGCTTTCATTTCTGGGCTTGATGTAAGATAATAGTTGACAGAAATGATGGCCTGAAGGACCATAAACATTAACGCAACAAAAGGTATATGCATTTATATTAACCCCAATCTCTTTACTTTTATTGGCATTATTTCATATCAAAGCAGTTACATGAACTTTGTGAAGCAAATTAGCACTTAGGCAAGACATCGCCACTACTTGGAGAGACATTGTAGTCTTAGCTTCATGTTGATCCTACTTTTTATGATGAATAGAGGTGCCAGTGTCAATGATGTAGTCATCGCTACGAAACATTTCTTTAGCAGAGCGGCTAAGTAACTAAGCAAGCTATCCACAGAACTCATCTGAAGTATGTCAGTATTAGTGTATGGGGTATTTTCTGAATATTCTTGTATATTGTAAATTAACAGATTATAAAAACTAACCTAAGACATTTTATTGGAACAAAATGGAAAAAAAAAAAACTTAAAAAAAAATGTAGTTCAGCTTCTTGATGTTTCATGTCTGTGCATTTTCCAGAATCATTTGATTTCTTTTGCCCTTTCCCTTCGTTCCATGCAATGCTGTCGTCGTGTACTTCTCGTGGTGGTTCCAGTTTCTGTGTTGTTCACTTTTCTTCTGTTTTTTCTTTTCTTTTTTCTTTCTTTTCTTTCTTTTTTTTAGAGACAGGGTAGAAAATAGAGACACTACTGGATGTATGAATCCTCAGGAGACAAGGATGATGGGTTCTCAAATAACTTGCTGAAAAAAGACTCTTTCTAGTTACTGCTAGATCAACAGATCCGCAATCAATGTAATCTTTACCGAAGTATAAGCGATTAACAGTCATTTAAAGGAAGGAACAATGTATTTAAAAAAAGGGATCATTTTGTCTAACTACTTTCCTGTAGACGCTGTATATCTTAGGTTCAAATGAAGCGCTTTTGAGTATCTCAAAACAGTAGTGGATTTTTTTCCCCTTATTTTTTTGTTTTTAAAGATGCTGTACATATGGCCTTCCATGCTGAACAACGTTGTAATAATAATATCTTTACTCTTTGCTGCAAAGGGGGAAAAAAAAAAGACTTTTTATGTTTTGGTGTAGGATCAGTTTCCAAAACTATCGCTTTAACTTTGTGTGCTAAATAAAAATGGAAGAAAAAAAAAAAGGACTAAAGAATAGTGTTTTTTTTTTTATTTGGTTCTTTTATATTAAAATGGGGATAAGGGTTTCATTTCTTTCATTTTTTTCTCCCTTCTGTCTTGTTCTATAAAAAAAACTGTGTAATATCTATCATTAGCTATACAAAACTATAATTAGATTGTGCTTTGGAGAGGTTAGTGTAATGTAAATCGATACATTTTTCATGGCAACTCATCAGATGGTCAAAAACAGAGGGGTCCTTGCTGTTGATAGGAATGTTGGCACTTTCTTTTTCTTGATACATAATACCACTCGTCGCGAAAAGGTGCTGTTTCTTTGTTCGTGATTCTCTTTTTTTTTTCTTCCTGTTGTCTATTATGTTGTCTTTACCATGAAACCAGTACTGAACACCAAGCAGAAAACGTTTCACCCACTTTCAGTTTCGTAATGTCACACAGATGTTACAGCAAGCAGTCCTGGGCCTGACCTAGGGTCAGCTGTTCCTCTCTCTATTGTATTATGTAAGACAAAACTGGTCCTAGATCAGCATTCTTGCTTTGAGAAGTCTTGGCGCATAACCCCTGATCTCTATTCGATATTGAGGTGCATTAAAATACTATTCTTTTTTTTTTTTTCTTTCTTTTTTGAATTATAAGTGACGACACACAAAGCTTTCCAACAGAAGAAGCGTTCTCTCGACTAAAAGACGTTTTGTTAATCTTTTCTGACCAGTTCCACATCATTTTTGGACAGTTTACTCCACGAGCAGCTTAGAATCATCCTGCAAAGGCTTGTGTGTCTCTTAACGTGCGACTCGTGGCCGGAGTGCAGAGTGATGGAAGTGTAATCTCTCCATACCCACGATGACTTTTTCCAACATATTTTCTTATTTAAAGCAATATGACTGGGCGGCAACCAGGTGTCGCACTTTGCGATTGAATTAGATGAAAATGCTGTATTTATTGGACTATTTTGCAATTTAAGGAATATTAGGAACAATAATATGAAGATGTACAAACAACTGCTATTTTTTATTATATATGACATTATGGGCGTTGATTATATTTATTCTCGTGTCGGTGTCTGCCCAATGCGGCGAGGGGGTTTCGCGGCAGTCGAACATGCAAAATGTACAAAACACGGATGGAAAGGAAGGACTTGAGGAAAATGGAGAAAAAAAATATATTGAAAAAAAAACTTTTAAGATCAATAAGATGGTATAAATTTCAATCCAGGAGTTGCTGAAACAGCCTGTAGTGAGAACCATGTCTGTAGTTATAGATGTGCTCCACATCAGTAAAACAATTAACTGTATATTTTTGTGATGTGTATCATACAGTGTGCTCCAACGATTCTGTCCATTTGTGTAAATGTATTTATTTTACATTGTATATATTGTTCAATGCAAAAAGAGAGACCTATGATTCTGTAACTACGATCAGTTCAGATGTGTAACTCCAATTATGCCTTTCAGGATAATGGTAGAGCAATATTAAAACATGCTTCCAGTTTTGACTTTGGCCTGTTTTTCTTACTTGAATAATATTGATCAACCTTTCTTTTCCTTCTCTCTCTCTCTCTCTCTCTCTCTCTCTCTCTC
>JBBJLR010000001.1:32711033-32727649 GCA_037577145.1 Brachypetersius gabonensis
CCCCACACACACACACACACACACACACACACACCTCCCCACCGCCCCTTTAATCCTTTGTCCTCTTCTCCCCTCCCGGAGTTCAGCACCTGAATGCGGGACTGCGTCCAGCCACCGGTTGCCTAGCGACGCGGAGCGCGTTCCTGAGCCAGAGAAGAGCCTCTTAGAGCGGGCTGAGAGCTCCGGGGGGCTTCAGGGGACTGAGAGATGGCAACAGGCGCTTTACGCTTCATTTACCCGCACAGGGCGAAGGGCTAACACACACACACACACACACACACACACACACACACCTCTCCTTGCCCACTTCTCCAAACCTATGTGGTGACAACTGTATTCTTCTCTCTGTCTTCCCTCGGAGTGTGTCTGCCTAAGTTCTGCTTACTGCGCCGAGCAGATGGCAAACTACCATAATCTGCTTTTCTCCCAGGGGCCATGTGCTTGAACACGACGCGAGGTAAGAAGCAATTATTTATATATATATGTATATATATATTATTCCTTACTGTTTTGCTGGTTCATATATCAAATAATTTGCTGTCAAATATTTGTTAAGCATTTCAAAGTATTTAATCAAGTATCCGTTGGTCGTTGCGCGGTGACGCAGAGGATCTGTACGAGGAAAAGCCTACATTCTAGACTGCAGATTTTCTCTCAGGACTGGCCCTGCAGGGCTGATAGTCGTTCAGAAAACAGCAGCCACAGACTCGCAACCTGTTGAATGTAATTCAGTGGCAACATGCTGGCCAAGCTGTGGTTTACTGCAGGTAACCTGAAGGAGGTTGTGGATGCTGTGCGCATGCGTACGCCATTGTGTTTAGCATGTTCTGCTCATGTTTCTGTTTCTGTCTAAGTGAAGGTTATATGTTAGTTTGTGTAGATTTCCCTACCTATTTAACTTATCTCCAGTCTAAATCTAGCCTGCTAGGCTAAGTGAAGCCTACTCAGTGCAGTTCCAAATCTCAGGCAGGTATGATTATTTGCTCGCATCAGCTGGACACCTAACAGCTAGAGGCAGGATTTTGGAATGTGATATTTTGAAAAGTTATGACTTTCATCTGATTTCTTTCCTCTTTTCCCGCAGCAGGCCCAAATCCTAGCTATCATGTGAAGGCTTTGACCTCCTCCTGGACATCGTGCCATTAAGCTGTGCTGCCTTACCCAAAGCGCTGGACTGCTTAAATAGAAAAAAATGGGAAAAAATGTCACCTCTGGCATGACCATCATTACTTATTTAACATCGCTACGCCAGGAGGCCTTTCTGCAGCCAAGGATGTATTGCCTCCTTAGGCATAAGAGTACTGTGTTATTACTGTACATCCTGGGCCTTTTCATTACCCTCGGCCCTGTGGCCCCTCAGGGCTCCTTCCCCAGGCTGGAGAACATCGGGGCCTACAAATCCGTCAGCGTCGCGCCAGCTGCGGCTACATGTGGCATCCCGGAGCGCAGTGCCTTCTGCCAGGCGGGCAGAGCCCATGAGGACTTCCTCACCTGCTCCCAGCAGTTCTGCGTCCAGGAGTGTCCGTACCGATCCTCCACGCCGCGCTATGCCAACTTGCTCACTGGGTGCTCAACAGGCGACAGTCAGGATCTCCGCCCAGGGGCAGAGGCCGGATCCAGCAGCTTCGTGTTTCGAAACCAGAGCGGTTGCTTGGCTTCCCCTTCCACTGTGAATTTGGGCCCAGGAGGCTCATTTACCCTAACAGTTTGGCTGAAACTCGAGGACGCCTCTGTAATGTAAGTAGCTCCACTGCCAGAACTTTCCCTTAAGAAGATCAGACATGCAACGCAAATGTTTGCCGTCACTTAGAGAGCTAATATCTTACTTAATCAGTCAGATCAGTTTCTCATCTTGGTCCTGCAAAACACGAAAGGGCAGTATGTTATGCTCCTAGGTAGTAGCTAAGCAAGGCCTTGCCAGCAGAATGTCATTTTCTGAGTGTGTAAAACTGAAAATAGTAATCAGTACCTAGGTGGTCCTCCACTTATGTGCCATTGCTTTGCATGTGCATCACAAAACAGTAGACCACCTGCTGGTGCCTGTAAGTCACTCTGTGAGGAGTTGGTTTGAAATGAATTTGTAATCTTGTCCTGTTGAAAAAGAGCCCCCTGTCTTTTTTATTCAGTCTGCTCCAAACAAGACCAGCTGTGTCCAGTTTTAGATCAATGAAACGAAATTGCCACAGTGTTTCCTGAGCTCCGCCAGTAAGAAGAAAAAAAAAGAGCATCATCTCAAAAGCCACTTTGTTTTTCCACAGCACAGAAAATGATATAGTTGAAAGTGGGTGATGGGATGAAAGGACATGGCGAGAGAGACTCGCGAAGAACAACAAGCGGTTCAGCATTTTACATCAAGTGATGGGGATGAAAAGAGAGACAGGCTACTGGCGAAAAATAAATAAATAATTGAGTCAGCATGGTCACGGTGGTTCAACAGGAGAACTCGGAATTCTCTCCCTGAAGTGGCAGCGGGTGTGACAACGAGTGTACATGTTGATTAATTCTTCTCTTAGTGAATTAATGGGCCTCTGTTTAATACCAACTGGAGAGCTCCCTTCGGTAACATGACATAAAAATATGCACCATGCAGACTTGCTTTGGGAGCACTGGCAGTATTGAATGCTAAAATGCCGACGTTTCCCCGGCGGAGGAGCTCGGCCTAATTGCAAGTGGAGCATGCAGGAAGCGTGGCTTGCAGGTAAGGCGAATGGGACTCGAGGGCCAGCCCTGAGTTGAGCGCAAACATGTTACATTATGATTTATTGGCTGTGGTGGCCCATGTTCGTAAATGTTTGCATTTCCCCATAAAATGGCAGTAATGGGGTTTCATTTGACAGTAGATGAGGAGGTTTTGAAGTAACAGGAAGCAGCAAATGGAAAGTATTGACACAAGGTGCATAAATGTCAGAGCAGCGGCCATTTTAGACGCCAAGGCGTGTCCCAGTAAAACACTTTTGCTAGATCTTCATCGCTGGCCTTCAAGGGCATATTGATTGTTTACTAATGCCGCATGCAAAGCCTCACCTTTTCATGTTAAGCACTGAGCGTAGCTGCAATTGTGGGCTTGGTAATGTCACAGTCTCTCATTCATTTTCACCCGATAGAAACATGATATCAGCCTACTGGTATCATGATGGGGCGAAAATAATTTGCCAAATAATCAAATCCACAGTTTTCCACTTTCATCAGGTGCAGTCAGTCAGCTGGTATCCAGAATTAGCTCATTTAGGTCAGCACTAAATCTATGAAGCTGGCAGTGCTGAAAAACATGAAACGTTATCCAAAGCATTTCAATGAAAACATCCCCAAAACTGCCCTTAACCTGCATCCAGCTCCTCATTACTGTGCCACAGCTGTTAACATCATCAAAACTTCACAGGCATTCCAGACAATCTCTGGGCTGAAATTCACAACGGAATCATAAGGAGTTCATTTGGATCAATACTGTCAATAACTTTTTTCATCGGGTGGGGGTGGCCTAGTGGTAGGATACTTGCCTCTGGACCAAGAGGTCATGGGTTCGAATCCTACCTTCAGCACCACCATTGGGTCCCTGAGCAAGACCCTTAACCCCAAGTTGCTCCAGGGAGACTGTCCCCTGTAGTTCAGGAATGGAAGTCGCTTTGGATAAAAGCGTCTGTTAAATGCCATAAATGTAAATGTAAAAAAACAAGCAACCGACTGCTCAAATGTTCAAATGTTTTTTAGTGTTCTTGGTTATATATAACTTGTCTATACTAAAGAAAGCTGTTTTTTATAATAAAACATTTTATTAAAATAAAGTGTATTTATTATGTTCGTTGTCACAAACGTGACTCGAGACCCCCATTAGTGGTTTGTGTGAAGTTTGTTATAACATTAGCTGTTTAGCTCCAGTGTTAAATTAAAAGAAACTCACTTTGGACCCCAAACATATTTTGGCTGATCATCTGAAACAAGTAGTAAAGTAATAGCCTATATTATGCCTATTCCTTTAAGTCAACCCTGATTGTCACAAATTCGAAAGGAAATGAATTGATACAGCCACTGATGCAGAGTGATGTCACAGCCTTAAAATCTGTCTTTGTATTGCGTCAGACTGTAAACTAAAAAAAAGCAATCTCTGTAAATCAGTTACTGTTAACAAAGGTGTATTTGATCTATTTTAATTGAGTCAGTTGGATAAATCCAGCATACCTTTGAACTAGGGCTGCACAATATATCAAATCCAGCAAATCCAAAGCAGAAACACATTAACACTATAAAGGCTAGGTTTTTACTCACTTATCGCATGTGATATCGCCATGGCAACATTCAACAACATTATTGCATATCGATATCGATTTTCCTGATATAGTGCAGCCCTACTTTGAACACAGTTAGGCACAATCCTCTTTTACCGGGCTCTAAAACATCTTTTGGTTTTGTTTCTGTATATCAGTGTCGATAATAAGAAATATAAAGCTATAAATCAATGTTTTCCTCCCTCTTACCATCTCTACCCATCATCAAGCAACATGTTTAGCTTTCTAGCTTATATCATGTCGTTCTGAACTATGACACAGTACAGAAGGACACGTTTTTATTTTTTTTTAAGATTTGCTTTAATTTTAATATCCATTCAAAACAAGCAACACATACGTCTCGGGTAAACACAGCTTGCAGGACTACAGGGCTTGTGTGAGGACGATTTGTGGGCAGCTGTTTAAGCATGATTTCCTGCTGACAATCTTCAGAGAGTAATCTGATTGGAAACTATGGGAGTCATTGGTCTCTATCAGATGTTGATGTATTCAGTTCAAAAATTTGCAGAATAGCTGCAGAGACTACCTGAGTGTTAAATCAGGCGTTCAGAACACCAAGGTATAAGGGAACTGAATGGGGTACATCCCCCATCCCCTCCCCTCCCACACCCATATTCAAAGACAAACCATAAGAACCAAGTAAGTGGAAAAATCTTGATTTTAAATCACCACATGTTCTGTTTATATTTGCACTGATGATAAAAAATGAATCCTGCCGGTGTGTTGTCTCAAAACGATTGGGGAGTTATGTTTGGAAAAGAGATGCCAAGTAAGTGGGATTTTCAGGGCTTTGGTGGAAATGTGCTACAAAGTTAATGGGAAATAAAAATGGTTATCAGTTAATTGTGTTGTCACCCAATTATGAAAACCTTGAAAATGAGCCAGATCAGGTCATTTAGAAAAGGCTACTTGCAGAACCATTATTATTATTATTATTATTATTATTGTTGTTGTTGTTGTTGTTGTTGTTGTTGTTGTTGTTGTTGTTGTTGTTGTTGTTGTTATTACAGTGTTATTACTGTGTTTCTTTTAATGTCTTTGGGTACTAGGCATCTGGTGAAACTCCACTGTGTGTATATAATATTTGTGTAGTGTATCTTTTATATTATATTGTGTTATAATGTAGCTTTTTCTGTTAGGTCTAATAAAGAGTTCTCTTATTACATGCAGCTAATCGCTAATTTCCCCCCTCACAGGACTGTGCTTGAGAAGAGTACCATGGACAGGATGGTGGTTCTGCTCATCATCTCAGAGACAGAGGTCCAGTTCCACTTTGGGGGACAGATTGGTCAGAACTTCTCTGTAACTATGAGGACTGCAGGACACATCAGTTTAGGCCAGTGGACACACCTGGCGCTACAGGTAGGATGCGTGTGTGAACTTTGGCGTTTCAGTTGGCTGGGTGCCGGCAGGTCACCAAACAGAGCAAACAGGCCGTAGAGAGAGTAGGAGCCTTCAGATCGAGCCGTTTACTGAAATACAGCGTGCTGTCTGTGGCAGGGGTGATTAATCGCTTTCGACACGGGCCCAAAAGCTATCAAATGGTCTAATCTGCTTGATCAGACCTCATCTACAAGACGGCTGCAGCGGGTGCTAATCCTCGTCCATCCATATTCCCGGTAATTAGCCAGTGGAAAATATTGATATTAATATTGTGTCGGAAAACCCGCAGCAGGTTCACGCTGAACTCGTGTCACAACAGATTTCCGGCCCGGACAAGATGCATGAATGGAAGGTGTTAATTACAGGGGTAAACATCTGCTTTCCCACAGCTGTGGGGGCAGAGAAGGGGAGAGAGAGAGGGTCGTCTCCCTCCACACCCTTCGCTGAATACTTATTACTACAACCCAGACGATTACTTCATAAACAAGCCCACGGACCCGCTGTACAAGTGCTAAAACGTGTCGGAGCGATAGCGTTTTTGTTTCCGCGTGAGGGTAATGTCCCTTGATGTAATTCTTATGCAAATACAGGTCATTGACAGCAAAGGAATGATTGATATGCTCAGCAACTGCTTCTTCATCAGCTTCAGAAACCTTTTCATCCCTACTGCCTTTCTTTACGCGGCCTGGCCGGTGAGTCTCGGCGCCCTCGCGCTGTTCGCCATTGTAAGAGACTGGTCGAAAGAAAGGGGAGAGGAGAGACCGGGCCATCATCGGTATTGTAGGCGAACAGAGAGGTCTGTCTGTGGAGAGTATTATCTTTCAATGACAGTGATTATCATGGCTTTGAATTGCAGTCGTTCCGATTACGAATAGCAGGTTGACTTCTGGGACAGAAAACATTATTATGATAATGAAATCCTACCCACAATTCATAGGTAATAAGTTCCCTGTCGGCGACAGCCGTGTCTTGAGCTCATAGACTCGTCTTAGCTGCCCAGTCGGACTTTCATCTGCAATATAAATAGACATCAGCAGGGAGAAAATTAGTCCATTTTTAAGTGTTAGCCCTGTATTGTGGCTTCTGCATTACAGGGAACTGCTGCATAGAGTGAACAGTCACAGCCCCAGGCAAAGACACTTCCGTGCCAAGATTAACCCTTAAATGTCTGGTAATTTCGTGACCCTCAGTGCAGTCTGAATATTTCCCACCCCAGTTGCTTTTGACCTGAAGTGCTTAAAACATCATTCAGATCAGATAACCTGCTTAATAGATTTAGAGACAGAGGAGTCTAGTTTTATGCAGCGATGAAATAGAAATTATAGCAATTGTTTATTGCGAAGGAGAGAATCTTCACTGCAAAAACTCCTGATCTTACTAAGACTTGCAATCTTATTTCTAGTCTAAAAGTCTTCTTGATCTGGTTTTGAGAATAATATACTATATAAGAGCAGACTTATAGATTGTTTAAGGTATTTTTTACATATTTCAAGAAATCTTACTGCACCGACAGATAATTTCACTTGTTTCTAGTCTAAAGATTTCTTTAAATAGGAAAAATATCTTAAAACAATCTTTATATACTATATAAGAGCAAAAATGTCTTCCCTTATATAGTATATTATTCTCAAAACAAGATCAAAAGGACTTTTAGGATAGAAATAAGATTGCAAGTCTTGGTTAAATCAGGATTTTTTGCCGTGTTGGTAAGCTAACAAATCTTATTCAGTATCAATTAGGTGTGTAACAATACATCACACACCCCCCCCCACACACACACACACACACTTCCACACACACCTTTTAGCTCTGTTTTCTTTACTTGTGCCACAACTGAAGAGTTATCTTCTAAATATCAGGAGAAAAATCCTGAGCTCAGTTTTGTAATTAGAAATGTACAGCCTTTATGTACATGGTGATTTTTTTTTATAGGCTTCTGTTTTTTATAGGCTTCTCATTAATCGTTAGGAACTGATGGTAAGCAATGGAAGATGTTACAGTCTGTTAATAGCTCTGTTCGTCATTTCTAAGGATTGTTAATTTTATTGTTTACAATACAATGATTTTCAGAGTTTCACTGTATATTCTGCCTAAAGTTTTGGCATTGATTCTTTTTATCTCTTTGTGTTCTCAAGAGGTTGCAGACACCGTCAAAATAAAACAGAACTTGTAAACTATTTGTGACTTTCTCTTAGCTTTATAAAACCGTGATCAATACGGCTGTGATTTTGACCTGTGAAGTCTTAAGGCTCAACAGGAACTGCCATTGTCTTTTTTTCATTTCATTTATCTGACTTTGCCTTTGTGCTTATAGTCCCTAAAACAATAACCGGATAATATCACAGCGTAGTTTTATAATCACAGCGTAGTTTTATAGTGGTAACAGACTCAATGTAACACTTTTTCTAGCATTTGCTCGGCCTAAATCATACAAAAATACGCATTCACTCTCCTTTGGTTTGAAGATGTTCTTTTGGTCACATGTATAGCCATGCTCCTCTCTGTCAGCTCAAGATTGGTCAAAATCAAGCAGCCAAATACTTGAGCTGCCTGTCAGGCCACTGTCTACCTGGAAGGCTCTTCTGGAAGTCTCTGTAGTCTGAGGAAACTCAAAGGCATGGCAGAGTGCTGGGGGGAAACTGCTCAAAAGGAATAGAACATTATAGTGTTTAGAAGGGCTCCGGGGAAGGAGGAAGAACTAAGGAACTGATCTGCAGGTGCTTGTCCCTAGTCATTATAATGAGAGCGAGAGTACGGCTAGGAGAGGAGAAGAATGATATCCCTTTTATGTGGCCCCTTCAGACGACAATGAGAAGTGACAGTGGTTTCTTGCCGATTGTTTTGGAGCATCGCTCATTGTTGGCCATCCGGCTCTCGGCGGATGCGAGCTGTAATTGAGATCAAGCCAGTCGTGAGTAGCTTGGGATTTCTCACAGGGAAGTAAGTGCAGCATATAGATTCCCCCCCCCTTTTTTCGTCAGCGTGTCAGTCAGCACCTGTCAGCTGGCGGGTTAGCTGACGAGCCGTGGCAGGTCTTAGTGCCTGAAAAAGGAAGAGAAAGTTTAGAAACGTACTGTAAATGTTGATGAGGCTTTGTGATTAAACTAGGCCCTCCAGGGCTGAGTGGGAAAACAAGCATTATCATACCAATATGTCACGAGAGCAGCCTCCAGCTTGTTGTAATGGGACTCGCTCTTTCCTAGCACTCAGAGCTCAGGGCTCTTTTGATGTAACAGAGCTCTTTGGTAAAGGTTCTAGTGAAGTCATCACCACCACCCGCCAGCAGCTCGTCCGTTTTGTTGTATCCGTTTGCCAGACATTGTTATGTCTGCTCTCACTTTTCAGCTCTTGGGTTTGGTTACAATGTAAAAACATGCCGTAATGCCTGAGTGTCGAAGGTTAGGGTTGCCTGGCTTGTGTTGAGATGTGTAGCAGTTGTATCTCAGTTTTAAGTACAGTTTATTACACAAAATATGAAAAATTAACTAAAGAGAATGTCCTTCTCAGTGAATTGTGAGTTGTTGGCCTGCAAGATAAGATAAAGTTAATTTAAGTCATTGTCTACTGTTTTCTCTTTTAAAAGCTACTAGATTAACTGTCCGCAATTGATAGAATCTAAGAGGAGCTCACTGACGTTTATTTTGTGGGCAAAGTGCATTCTAATATACTGTTGCTGTTAAACAAACCCCTCATCTCCATTTTGGATTTTTTATACAGTCTACTCTTTTTTTACATTGCATAAACGTAAAAAGAGGGACTAATAGAAATGGTCCAAAAGTATGTGCAGTAAGATATTCCATTATCTTTCATTGCAAATGAAACATGTTTGGTTTGTCCCTCTAAATATTATATCTGCATTTAATACTAAGGGCCGTTTCACCTGATGTGATCTCAGACTAAGCTGATTTTCATTTCGAATTCAAAGGACACAGAAGGAACATCATAGTCCATATCCCTATGAAAAAAGAGCACTGCTCCTGTGGCTGTGGCTGCATTGTCTTTGACTGGGGCGTACTTGGGAAGAATCCGACAAGTTAATGAACATTTTCATGCACAATTAGAGCTTCCACAAGGGCCTAGGCCTTGGCCACGGCTTTTCGATCCAGCAAACGTGGACGCACGTTCTCGGGGGACGTTTTTGTTTTGGCCAGAAGCTCCCGAGTCTCCAGCTTTTAACCCGAATGTGCACATGGCTCATCACCCTGCGTGAACTTCTCCCCCACCCAGAGAAATGTAGGCCAGTAAGCCCATGGCCCTGGCCCCTCCAGCCAGAGCAGTGCTGAATAGAAAGAATGGTAGTGGGGGGCTGGGGTGTGTTGGCTGTGCTCTGTCTCAAATCAGTGGGGGGAAAAAAGAGCATCCAGTGTTAGAAAGGCCTGGAAGCACTGTGTTCACACAGCTGTGGAGTATGAGGTAGCAGTTCGTAATGCAGTCCTAACCAAAGGTGAAAATAACTCCATGCTGGCTGTTGCCTGTCTGCATTGTGGTGTGGTGCTGATTTTGCGTCTTTAATGAATTAATTAGTGTTGTGGCACCTATTAAATATTACACAAAGTCCTTTAACTACTTTAAGTTGGCATTTGCTGAGCATGTTTTGCATGCAAACCCAGTACAAAAAAAGGTTGATTGCATTACGTACAGTAACTCCATCCCAAACTTCACTTTTAGTGAAGTTAGAGACTGTAGGTACAGCGGAGGAGAGCTCATCAGCGCCAGCGTCGGCCTGCTCTGTCTAACTCTGGCGGTGGGTCAGCTGACCTCTCTGAGCAGTTCGAGCCACCCAGTGTGATGGAGACTGATTGGCAGCATCCATCAAGGTGAGGCAAGGTGAACGGAGGCAAAAAAGAGCTCCCACCTTTCCCTGGCGCTCGCTCTGTGGGGCCTCCAGAGCCGAGAGGCCATGGGCCCTGTATAAATCACCCCAAACTGTTGACAGCAAATTAGTTTGTGCTGCTGAGAGTTCCATAAACTGACTTTAACAGGACACGGGAAGCATAAGTGTTGAGTGTTAAAAATGGTAGTGTTAGAGACATACTTATGCACTATTTCAACCTAATCTGAAGGAACTGCTTATTGGATTCTATTGTTAGTGCGTTCAAGCCAATGGCTTTTCTGTACAGGTCAAAAAACGATTTTCTATATCTGTCATCTTCTGCAGCTGTGGCAGATAGAGGTCGACTTGAAAAATGCTGTCTACATTGGAATGCTGACTACAACTTGGAAATGAATAGATTTTTTAACAATTTCAAATGGAAAGTGAAATGGAGAATTTGTGACACTGACCATATTTGTACAAAAGTTCAGTGTTTGAGTCGTATCTCTTCTGATTGAGTCTTCACTGACTGATGATCTGAAGAGTTTTGGGGAACAAGATCTATCCTTCAGAGACTTTTGCTTAAACTTGTGGAGTCCATGTTAACTCGAGTGCAACTCGAGTCTTTAAAGCAAAATTATGGTGGTGGCCTAGTTGGCAGGATCCTTGCCTTTGGACCAAGAAGTCATGGGTTTGAATCCTACCTTCAGCAGACCACCACTGGGTTCCTGAGTAAGACCCCAAGTTGCTTGGGACTGTCCCCTGTAGTTGGGGAATGGTAGGTACTTTGGGTTAAATGCTGTAAATTATATGTTTGGAGTCCAAATATTGCTTCTTTAGCCTAGAACTGCAGCTGTGAGGCTTGCATTGTTAAACACTAGAACCCAGTAGTAATTATCTTTAAATATCTATTACTAAACCTTCTTAAATCTTCTCAACAGACTTGACGTGTCAATTTAGGATGTGATTTATGGCTCCTTTGTGCCCTTTTGTTTTTCTGTAGTGGTGAGATGAGTTACGGGTGACTGTAAGTCATCCCATGTTCTAAAGCACTTACCGACCTTAATGAACAGCTGGATGCAGCTTTTGTGGGTTGAAGTTTAAATATTTTTATTGAAATGGTTGAGGCTCTGTGGGTGACTAAGTTCTAGTATTTGCAATATTAGTCCTGATCCAGATCTGTACTAAAGCAGCAACATTTCGAGTCCAAACATGCCTTGTCTGATGAACTGCATCTGGGGTAAGTGGAATTTTTTTTTAGGAAGGTTCCATGTAAACGTATGTAAATTGTAACACGGCAGTGCAGTAGCTTGTTTTAACACACTGGTGATAAAGTGTGGAGCGTTGTTTAATCGGTGTAGGAGGGGCATTTATTGTGTGTTTCAGCCCATCAATGTCAGGTGGAATTAAATGTCCGCTCAGGGACAGGCTTTTCTTGGCAAGTTTTCTCAAGAGTCTTTCTTCATATTAAAGTCAGCGGGAATCAGCGGTGGCTGGACATAAATCAGACCGGGCAGTGCTGAGTGGTGGAGGGGGGGCTCAGCTCCCTGTGAAACTGGTAATGGCCATAAGTTGATATGAGGAATTTCACGGCGTGTTACGTCTCTCCGGCCGGGCGTGAGTAACTGTGACAGACGGGCACGTGGCTGTGGGGTGCGAGCCGTCCCGGAATCGGCCCGCTCCGACTGGACAGATCGAAGGCAGCCGCAGACAACTCCCATGACCAGTCGTGGCCGTGGGGCGCCATGGGCTTTTGCAGACGTGGCGGAGCTGATTACGTCGCCTCTGTTTAGCTGTCTTGCTGCTGTCCACCTGGTTAGCATGTGTTCACTGTTGATGAAAGATGCAGGAGGGAAGTCTGGTGGTGGCGGCGGGGGGCAGTAGGGGTGGGCAGAATGAAGCGTGCAGTGTGTCAGGCACTGTCCTCAATCTCAGGCCTGTCAGGAGATGGATGGGCTAAGCGTGGCACTCTGGCCCTGTAACTGCAATCTGCAAAGTGTACAGCAAAGTCACTTGAACACGAGCAGCGCACTACATCAATAAAAGCAGGCTGCGGGAAGTCGTTTAAATCTACGTTAAACATTTCAGCATTCTTAAATAAATGCCGGTTTATCACAGCTGCAGCCTGTTGCTACAGTTATATAGGAGCTTCTGTAGTAATTAATGACGTTGTCCATGCATCCATTTAAGGGATCCATTCACATATCAGAAAAGCTACTGAATAATCAATTGTATCCAACTTTATAATTGTACATTTGGATAATTAAAACAAGTGGAATCTTCTAAACCAATGACACTGTCCTGTTGCATTTAATGTCCTGAACGTCTTCCTATATGGGACATGAATGGGACATAATTTGGAGATAATTTTGGACATAATTTTGTATGAATATTGTTCAATACAAAACTGAATTCTACAGGAGAAAGTACCAAGCCACTGTTTTTTTTTTTATAATTCTTGCAATTTTCCGGTAAACCCACATTTTCACAGCACATTATGGTGACAAACAATGGCTCTATGGTCATAGATTCTATATGATCATAGTTCTGTTTAGTGGGTTGCCAGAGCCATTTAAATGCACACCTAGCCTTTTTTAATGCTGATATAATGTAATGCTTCCATTGCCTTTTATATTTAATTTATATTTAAAAGTAACATGCAGCATAACTCTAAAAGACTATTTGGATATACATTTAGTAAATTGCCTTTTCTATGATGTCAGCATTGCAGAGGTATTCTTACAATCGCAGCCAACAGCCTAAAGCTTCCCCTGCTCTCTTTTTATCTTCCTCTCTTTTTTCTTGGCTGAGTGCTTCACTTTTTAACACTCGTAAGCATGAGAAAGCACAGGGGAAACATTTTACATGTGCTGACTATCTGAACCCTCTGCTTCCCAAACCAGTGGCATTTTGGCAGCAGTAAAACCGATTCATAAAGATTTATTTTCTCATTTTTATTGTGGTCAGAAATTACATTTGTTAAGCTTTCTGTGCTTTTGTACTTTGGTTAGCGACGTGTGCTTCCAGACATTTTGAAACAGCTTATTTCACTAAACAAGCTTATTTTTGTTGAGATTTTTAAGGTTTTTAAGGTTCAGTCCTATTAAGACGTAAAGTAAATGTGGGTCTTGTATCTGTCCATTCTAATCATGATCAGATTACCTACGATCCAGAACCATTAGATTCGTAGGTGTAATGACTTGATGCTTTTACTTATCATACCCCTTTTTCACAGAAAAACAATTGGTGCCGGTTCCTAAAACAAGCACCGAACCGGCGCCTAAACTCTGCTGGTCTCGTAGCGAGAACCCATGACGTCACGAGCAGTGGGCGGAGTCTTGCATGTAATCGTTGTCTGTCGATCTCTGTAATGGTAATAATCCACTGAATAAACTGCATTTGGACTGAAATAAATCCTCAAAGTTTGGAGAATAACCAGCAGGCAGTGACTGAGTTCAGCCATGTTTGTTTCTGTTTAGTGGGCGTGGCCTGTGCCGTATTCTCCTGTCTGGTGTAAATGCGGGCCGGATCTCGGCTGGTTCCCAGTTCAGCACCAGAACCGGCTCCTGGCACCAGCACCAGTGTAGTGGTAAAGGGGTAATAGTCAGGGTTATTACTAAGCACCATTTGAGTCTGCAGAATATATGGATTTTTGACCTCCAAAAATGAAACTTTGACCAAACAAAACATGACCAGCAATGAATGAGTGGACTTTCTTTAAAGAACCATCTGTTGCAGGATTTTTCATTCACAATACTGAGGTTCCCACGCTGTGCATGTTTTTGCCCAACAGTCACTCAGTAACAAGCTCTTCTGCTCCTCATGTGCTGGTTCATGTATGTTGGAGTGAGGAAAATACATCTATGTGCACAACATGGGGACCTCAGGACTTTTGTGGAGACTGTGGAGTTCACGAGTACCAGTCCTGGGGAGCCTTCACTGTGCACATTTTTACATTTTTTGTGCATTCCTTCATTAAACTTTTCATTCAACACATTAGTTAATTAGCAAGGCTGTGTTCCAGAAAACACGTAGAGCATGGAATCCCAGGGCCGGCATCAGAGTGGATCTACCGGGCTGGCATCTAACTGACTATGGGGGGGGCATTATCGATCATGAACTTTATTCATACGGGTGCATGTGTGTGGGTATGTGTGTGTGTGTGTGGGGGGGGGGGGGGTGGCGACTTGCTAGCGAGGGCAATGGCACTGTAGAATCCACAAGCACTAAACTACTAAAAAAATCTTATGCAGATTTTCAATCCCAGTCCTGGGGACACTCATCGTTTAAAAGATTTTATTGCTACTCTCATATAGGAGCTTCTGTAATCATTAATTATTTTGTCCGTGCATCCATTTAAGGGATCCATTTACGTATCAGAAAAAAAATAAGGAATTTTGTCCAAATTTATAATTGAAAATTGGGATAATTAGAACAATTGGAATCTTCTAAACCAAAGACACTGTACTGTTGCATTTAATGCCCTGAACTTCTTCCTGTATGGAACATGAATGGGACATAATTTTGTAGATGTATGAATATTGTTCAATACAACATTCTACAGGAGGAAGTACCAGGCCACAAAAAACACGTAGAGCATGGAATCCCAGGGCCGGCGTCAGAGCGGATCTACCGGGCTGGCATCTAACTGACTATGGGGGGGCATTATATGGGTGCTGGAGCATGTGTAGGGGGGTGTGGCGACTTGCTAGCGGGGGCAATGTCTTCGGATGTCCCCCTTGACGCCAGCACTGTAGCATCCACAGGACAAACATTAAACTATATAAAAAAATTCAATCCCAGTCGTGGGGACCCTCATCGTTTTAAAGATTTTATTGAGAGGTTCTTTAGGCAAATCTCCTGCAAACAATGTTTGTTTCCTCTCAGCCCCTTTGTTTTAAGATTGTAGAAGCATTGTGCACTTTAGATCATGGTAAGTGGTCGCTGTCACCTGTCTCTCATTGTTAGCCATACGGTATTTTGGGGTGAACTGATCCTTTAGAGTTTCTTTAGATCTTTCGTAATTAAAGCATCTTGGGGTTCATTCTCTAGGATATTGTTGCAAGGCTGGCATTAACCCTCAATGTGGTAAGACCAGAATGCACCATGTAAGACAAGCTCTTTTTTATTGATTTATTTTTTGTTTTTCTTCGTTGACCATCAATCGCACTCAAGAAAGTTGTCACTCAAGCAAACATGTATGAACTCTGTATCACTCAGATTTTTAAGGCTTATGTTTTCATGGTGGTTACATACAGGAGCATCTTCTTGCTTGCAGATACCTGGGACAGTCCTAATCAGTGTGAGCCCGTGCAGCAGATTCACAGGCCTTTACAGGGACCTTTGGTGGATTATGAAGAAAGCACTTGTTTTAATAAGAGAAGGACATTTGTCACGGACACGGCACTGTGTCGGGGGGGAGAAACCCGAAGCCGAAGCCCAGCCTCGTGAGCTAGTTAGCAAAAATGATTCCTGTTCCTTTCGGTCACGGTGGGAGAGGGAGGGGAAAGAAAATAGATCTCTGATATGCTTTCCTCTTAAAGAGTTATTACCTTTATTAAAAGCACTGACACTTTGCCTTATATATTTCCGTCTTCCCCTGCGCCACTGAGACAATTTTCTTTTCTTAAATAAACTGTCATGCTAGTGCTAATATATCGTTGCCACCCTCATCGCTGGGAGAAGGAAGGGCCGATATAAAACATGTATATGTGAGATTGGTAATTGTAGCTTTAGTGTACTTGAGTAGAACAAATGTTGCTCTCTCGCGGCTGCGCTAATGTGATAAAGGGGAAATTGGCTGTTCGTCAGCCGCCCCCCGCGCCGTGTAATGGCAGACATTGAGGAGAAGTGTCCGGCTCCAGGGTGATTCTGCAGCATCAGTACCAGAGCTGCGGTGGCTTCCTCCACCAGACGGTTATATTTCAGGTGACTGCCTGAACCATCCCAGGCGCATTACAGGACATGTGATAATGTAATAAATTACAAGCGAGGAAACATTTTGGCTTCATTTAAATGATAAGGGTCCATCTCGCCAAGGCTCGAGCCTAAGCCATAAATAAAACATCTGTGTGTGTGTGTGTGTGTGTGTGTGTGTGTGTGTGTGTGTGTGTGTGTGTGTGTGTGTGTGTGTGTGT
>JBBJLR010000001.1:32745729-32759997 GCA_037577145.1 Brachypetersius gabonensis
GGTAAAACATAGACCACGGTAAAACAAAGACAACGGTAAAACAAAGACAACGGTAAAACATAGACCACGGTAAAACAAAGACAACGGTAAAACAAAGACAACGGTAAAACATAGACCACGGTAAAACATAGACAACGGTAAAACAAAGACAACGGTAAAACAAAGACAACGGTAAAACAAAGACCACGGTAAAACAAAGACAACGGTAAAACAAAGACAACGGTAAAACAAAGATCACGGTAAAACAAAGAGCACGGTAAAACAAAGACCACGGTAAAACAAAGACCACGGTAAAACAAAGACCATGGTGTATGACCAAGACTATACAAAGGTTTAACTGTAGTGAAACCATAGTCATAAACCATGGTTTCCATGGTTACCCAAAAGAACATGGAAAACATGAAACCGTGGTTATTGTCTCATAGCAAACCATGGTTTATTTTTGTAAGGGAAATAGCATAGCATTGCTTTGTCCTTTTTCATATGTAAAATAACATGCCGTTTTCCCAAATTACATTTGTTAAATTCATTTTCAGTGTGTTAAAGTGAACAGTAAATGTACAGGAATAGATGTGTGTTATCTGTTAGCTATGGTCAAAAATTCTGGTCCTGGAGATCTACCTTCCAGCCACAGTCTGCAGCACCTTCTCTCCATCAGAAAGCCCTGATTGGCTGGAGGCCTAATCTATTTTTTCTGTAGCACTGGAGTAGCTGTCTAGCATGACAGGGATTGCAGCATTTATTTTGCTAACAGTGCATATTGTAAATACACATAAATTGTGGCTATACAAGTTACGCCTGTCCATACACAAAAAACACGTAGTGCCCCACGTAATGAACAAGTGCACTTTTTGAACACGGCTAATGACTTGAATCTTTGCTGGTTGACCAAACTGCGTGACTGATGTTTACTCTTCCTCTTCTGTTTACAGGCCTTTCTTGTGACCGCTGCAACTACGGCTTCAAGTTCCTCAACAGCACGAATGCAAATGGTTGTGAGCCCTGTGACTGCAGCCAAGACGGCTCACTCAGTCAGTTCTGCAACCCTTTCACGGGTCAGTGTGAGTGCAAAGACGGCGTCCGGGGCCTCCTCTGCGACATTTGTGCCCCAGGCAGCTATGGCCTTAGTGCTGGTGGACTCTGCCGGCCCTGCGACTGCAATCCTGCCGGTTCTGTTCTGGGATCCGCCTGCGACCCCTTAACCGGCCAGTGTGTGTGCAGGCCTCATGTGGAGGGACGCCGCTGTGACTCCTGCCGGGACGGGTACCACAGCCTGGGTGTAGGTGGCTCTCTGGGATGTCTGCCCTGCCAGTGTGAGCCCAGAGGCATGTTGGAGTCATCCACGTGTGATAAGATGACAGGGCAGTGTCGGTGCAAGAGCGGCATGGAGGGGCTTCGCTGTAACCGCTGCTCTCCTCATATGTACTGGCTGGTCTCGGTTAATTCCACTCATGGGTGCCAGCCTTGCAGTTGTGACTTGCTGGGCACCGTGACTGGAACGCTGTGTGACCCTGACAGTGGACAGTGCGCCTGTCTGCCCACCCGGCATGGACGAGACTGTGGCACCTGTAAACCAGGTGAGTTTCTGTTTTCACTTCTATCTTCAAGAAATTAGGATTTTGAATAAGTCAAATAAGTCCATAGTTCTCCAGCAAAACAGTTTTTTTAAATGATTAGTTAGGAGAATACCAACTACCATTTCTGTTTTGTCAACTAATAATGTTGAGTGATGGGTGAAGGGAGGACCATCCTCGGCCTCCACCTAGAGGAAGCAAGGCCTTAGGGGTCTGTTCCCTGACCCAAGCCGGGTTTGAGCCATTTTTCCCACACACAACCTCAAGCTTGTTTAATATACATTTCTGCAGGTAACAGCAGCAAGGAAATGTGCTTTGGTGTAGCAAGTCGATTAGAGAAGAGTGGAAACTCTCTATCAGGTGTGATCAGCAACTCCATGAAAATACAGTGATTGTATAGAAAATACAGTAAGTGTAGTTCGGGTTTGATCCTCAATTTTAAATCAGTGCAGACCTGATTTGTTTTTATTCAGCAATATTAAATGAAACTAGGGAACAAAATTAAAAATACAAACCATTAATGACATAATGAGCTAATCGGCTTCTGCTTTTTCTTCTTCTTCTAACTATTATTCTTATTATGTTCTCCTTTTCCGTGTGTGTGTGTATGTGTGTGTGTATTTGCTTGCATACTCATTACTTTAAGGTTGTTGATCATGCCAGTACATTCATTGCTGCCATTGTTTACCAGAATACAAAGCCATTGTGTTTTCTACTCTCTGTTTTTTGCTCTTTTTTCCCCTAACTAATAGTTTTGCTGCATTTATTTTTGGCTCCATACAGTGTTTTCATCATATCTTTCCTCTATATTGTCCTCAGGAGCCGCATATGTTTTGCCAGTCAGTGAAGTCTACAGTATATCATTAGCATGGCTAATAACTCATAGAGCCAATTTCACCAGTAGCAGTTGAAAGCTGCTGCTGCCATTAAGAATGAGCAGTAGTACCTCCAGGGGTCGGGAAGTTTGGACACCAGCATGGCTGGGTGGGTTGTCCTGCCATAGCAAAGGTGTACCGGCAGCAGCTAAAGCGGTCAGTCTCTTCATAGCCAGCTGTAGCAGCTGGCTCCATTGTTTTCATAATGGAGATTAACCATCCTGCAACCCTTACTGTTTACTGTAAAACCAAACAAGCGCATTTTTAAGCCAAGCACAGTGTTTCAGTTCCCAGTTCTCACTTCTCACAGCTCACTCACACTGTAGCACCTAGAGGTGGGCGATAAATCGATTTATCGATTAATTGGAATTTACAGTTCAGGACAATAACTGTGTCCGAAAAGTGCACTCGTTCACTATATAGGGCACTATGTAGTGAGTCAGCCATGTTGTAGACACTGTACACACTGCACACTATCGCACAAAAGACGGAGGGAGGAGAGACAGAAGGAAAGTGGGGCTTCAAACTGAGGAAATTCAGTCACACGTTCACTTTTTCTCTCTCTCTCTCTCTCTGCGGAGGACAGTACTATCCAGGGCTGGACTGGGACAAAAAATCGGCTCGGGCATTTTGAGTCGCGGTCCGGGGGGGGGGAGGGGGGGGTGTGGACGCGATGCTGGCGGGCAGACTGGGTTCCGTGCCGGCCCAAAATTGAGATAGACGAACTGGGCATTTGTCCGGTGGGCTGATGTGAAGTTTGGGCCAGCGCGGAATCCGCAGAACCCCACCCTCGCACATGAGACCCCGCCCCTGTGTCTGAACTAGAGAGACGAGACGTGTGTTTATGCGACAGAGATAAATTGCCGAGAGCCGGCACTATTTAAGTAACAGTTAGTAAAAACGTAACATCCCGAGTGTCCGAAATTAACTTACCGTCCCCTTGTTCACTGGTTAGTCCTCTATTTAGCAAACACTATGTAGTGAACGAGTGAACGAGTGAACGAGTGCACTTTTCGGACACAGTCTTGTGTTTTTATGAAAATCGATTTTATTACTTATTTTACACTCAACCGCCAAAAGCGGAATTAATACGGCTCAGAACGCCGGTACTTTGTATGCACGTGTGTGTGTGTGTGTGTGTGTGTGTGTGTGTGTGTGTGTTTGTCTGTGTCTGTGTGTGTATGTGTGTGTGTATGTGTATCTACTGTGTGTGTGTGTATCTGTGTGTTTGTGTGTGTGTATGTGGGGGGGGGGGGGGGGAATTGATTTAAATCCCCGAAAATCGAAAATTGGATTTATTTTGAAAAAATCGGAGATGGTATTTTTAGGCCATATCGCCCAGCTCTAGTAACACCCTTTAGAACCTGTAACTATCCAGTGTCCCCATCTTCTCTATTCAAGAGAAATAAAATCGACCTTATTTATTACCTACCAGCTGTTTAATTGATCTGTCCATGATCCAGATGCTTTCTCTCTAAGTTGGTTAATGCCAGGCTGGACAAATACTTGAGGATTTGTACATTTTTGTTGGTATTTGGCATTAAAAATAAGGACCTTAAGAATAAGTGATTGTTACTTTAAAGAAACTGTGAAACAAGAAAATAAAAATTTTAAATTATATTTTATTTATAAAATTTTAACTGGTTTAGTTTAGTTAGTGACCCCCTCAAAGTGAAGGAAAAGTATCTCAGTATTCTTGCGGACTTTGAAGCTACAAGAGCAGTTTAAATGGAAAATTCTTAGCACAGAAACTTGCAAAGATATGAAAGCATATCAGTTTTTCAGAATCTCAAATATCTGATGAGGTCTCTGATGAGGCCACGACTAAAACCAGAGGCTCAGGGCCTCAAACCTGGAGCAGGTGAGGCTGTGGCTGCTACCTTGGTGGTCTTTCTCACTTTCCAATGGTCCAAAACCTCCTCAGTCTCTATAACTTCACTTACATGTCACTCTCACTGCAACTCTCCATGACGAAACAATGGCAGAGGAGCCAAATAAAAAAACTTGATGAAATAAATCAAAACAGCTCTCTTAAACAAACTAAAACCATGACGGTCATGAATAAAACAATTAAACTCTTCAAGTCTAAGAGACCCATAAAAGCTGTATGTGAGAGGCTACAATCAGGGCTTCTTGAGCAGAATGACAGCTGGCTATGAATCCATTGTTGCTGCTTACTGGATATATATACAAATATATAAACTTGTGCTTAATTATAAGATTAATGGGTCATTTAAACAATTCTCAGTTTTCTCGCTAGGCTGTAAAGCCAATGCTACAAAATTCGCTTCATCATAGCAAGGAATCATAGTGCAGCACTTTTTTGAGTCCCTTAGCAAACATAAAGAGCTGTATTATGTTCTTGTGGTTAAACAGTTCTGGACTGGCTGCCTTTTGATACTATGCTTACATGAAATCAAAAGAGAAATAAACCCTAAAACTTTAACAGGTTTATTCAAACCTGATTTGTTGCATTCACAAAATAAATATTTCCATTGATGCCGTACATACTGTACATATTCCAACAAATAAAACATGTGCTACAGTTTGAGATTTTTGTGAAACTTCTGTTGAGTTTTCCTGCAAAGAACTAGTTTGTGAAGAAGTGAATTGTGGTGTTTATGTAGAGTTTGAAAAACAGTACCATGATCACCAGCGTCCGGCATCAGGCCTAAAACATCTAGGCGCTACAGTGCAGCCTGGAACCCCACCGCAGTAACCAGACAAGGATGTACGGCTGCTCGCTCCCCGCCCACACCACCTGATGAAATAGTGTGGGTGTACCTGGCTCTCCGCTGAGCCTTGCGGTCCAGGCCGGCACATAAAGCATGTGCACGGAGAGTGGTGCTGGCAGGAGAAAATTGAAAGCGCAGGGAGAGAGAGGGAGATCCATCTGGGAAGGCTGATGACTGTTTCGGCGGGGTCCCTCCCCCTCCCCCTCCCTCCCCAGCTCTGTGTTGCATGACCCCCTTCAGTCGTATTTCACCCAAGGGGTGGGTGTGGGGGGAGCAGGCTGTGATTGAAACATCTCAAACTCTGCTCCCCCCCTAGTCTGAATGATGTCCTTGAGATTCCACTCTTTCCTTCTCCGCATGGAAGCGAATGTGGATGAGCCTGCCTTTATTAAGCTTGCGATGCTAATGTAGTAAAGTGCGAAGGAAACTTGTCCATGACGTCATGCTGTCTGCTTCCGTTCTCTGTTGGACATTCCCAGGTTGAGCTGCTCGTTTACAGTTGCAAGAAAAAGTATGCGATAATGTGGAGTTTTGCATGAATTGGTCATAAAATGTGCTCCGATCTTCATTTAAGTCACAACAATAGAAAAACTACATTAAAATAATACCACACAAACATTATATGTTTTCATGTTTTTATTGAATATAACATGTAAACATTCACAGTGCAGGGTGGAAAAAGTATGTGAACCTTTGGTTGACCCTCCTTTGGCAGCAATAACCTCAACAAAACGTTTCCCGTAGTTGCAGATCAGACCTGCACAGCGATCTGGAGTAGTCCTGGACCTCTTCACAAAGCTGTTTCAGTGTAGCAAGATTCTGGTCTGGTGTGAATCTCTCTCTTAAGGTCCTGCCACAGCATTTGAGTCGGGTTGAGGTCAGGTCTCTGACTGGGCTGCTCCAGAAGGCCTGTTTTGTTCTGCTGAAGCCATTCTTTTGTTGAATTACTTGTATGCTTTTGGTCATTGTCCTGTCCGATTCATGCAAAAAAAGTTTTCTTGCAACTGTAATATGCTAAACAGAAGAGCATGCCTTTAATTCTTCTGTTTCTTTATTTGACATTATTACAGGTTATTTCCAGTCTGAAGGCCACAGAGAGTGTGAGGCCTGCGACTGTCACCCAGTTGGTGCAGTGGGACAAGTGTGTGCGGCAGACACAGGACAGTGTGTTTGTTCTCACTCCTCATTAGACGGCCGCAGGTGTGATCGATGCCAGGATCTCTACTTTGGTTTCGACCCAAGCATTGGCAGGTAGGTTGTACAATGTATGAAATCCATCTATTGCTGCAAAAACAGTATTGGATTCAATGCTGAACACCTCAGCAGTGGAGTCTGGATCTGAGATGACATCCTCTAAGCATGTAACGCTGTTCAGTGCTTTAGCAGCTTGAAAAGGTGGTGCTTCAGGTGTTAAAGTATAATGCTAGCCTTCATTTTTCCAGCTTAGTGGTGTTATCAGATGGGGAGACCTAGACAGCAGGTGGCCTTGGTCATAAGTACATTTGGCATGAAGCTGTAATTGAATACTTAGTGCATATATAAAGTTTAGATTAGTCAACAATGTATGCATGTTAATATCAGCCAAGTGGTACATTCATCAGTCCCTGTGTGTTTTTTACAAAGGATTATGAGTATCTGAAACACGATGACTGCTCCTCCATCTGCATGGAGCCTGAACACTGGTGAATGAGGCTTATGTAGAAGACCATGCCTATCCACTTACAGTTTTATGGTGATTTGAGCCAGTTAGCAGCTTGATAGCCCGCAGGTCCAGGCCTGCGTTTGCGAAAGGTCAGATTAGCCATTAAAGTAACCTGCCTCTAAATGGGCACGCGTTTTAATGCTCTCAGCGCACTTGATTTGTCGGATACATCAGTTAGGCGGTAAATACATCATGCATTAGCCGTCCTTAACGATATACACCCCAGCAACTCGCCGGCCTGAGCATATGGCTTATGATAAAGACGCAAACCTTGGCATTCTCAGGAGCCAGTATATTAGAAAATAATTATTCCTGTCATGTTTTTTTTTCTGTGATTTTCAGCAGCTTTTTTTTTTTTTTTTGATATTCTTGGGTTTTTGAGACTTCAGTGTTAATGAACACGTTTGGACAGGAGTCTCATTGAATGACCTTCCAGAAAGCTCCAAGGAGAAGTTTAACTGCTCGCCATGCTGAGCAAAGCAGAGAAAACAGTGGGAGCCGACATAAGCGGCTCTCGCATTAACCATCATTTACCTTTTAAACACTTTCCGAAGTAAAAACCGGGATGTTTGGAGACGCAGCAGGTAGGCGGAATATTAATTGTCGAGCCTCGAGTGGTGAGAGCGTGTGTTTTTCCAGTGCATCAACAAAGAGGCCTAACCGGACATCACAAATTGTTAATCCATACGTGTCATGACGGATTGCTGTGCACACACTCCGTCCAGCCTGCACTCATTTGCCGGTAAGGATGAAAAATGAACTATTTAAAGCGATTACGGGGGTAGCTTGAACAGCATCAGGAGATTCCACACAATAAAGATTTCTTTATATAAATATTACAAACTCATTTACCCCAACTCCCCCGAAATCAATAAGGCTATGCATCTTATTTTGTTGATATTATATTGCTCTGTCCAATGCAGTCCATCTAATGGGGGGTAGTTAAAAGGGCCACAATATGGTTATGGAATATTTCCCATCACAACAGATGACATAAGCCGGGCTAGCCCGAATGCGGCTTGTGGTTAATCGTTTAACCTTGGAGGGGAAAACGCAGTTTTATTTTTCAGAGAAGGGGGCAATATCCATTTCTGCTCTGTGAAATGCAATTTACCTGTTTATCCTAGTCACCGCTGAACTCGTTCAAGTTTAGACTCTCTCCCCCGTAAACTTTTTGCGGGCCAAATCCATTTTTGAGGTCTGTGTTGATGCACTTTAGGGTCACGCTATTTGGAAGCCCAAGATAAAGCAATGTTTTGTAAAGCATCGGAAACAGGACGAATCCATCCATTGCTGTGCATTTATTTCTATGTGGCCAGTTCCTCCGAATCTTGGAGAAGTTGTGCGTCTCCTTGTGAAGAGTCAAGGTCGAACCACATTGGAATACAGTTGCTTGGCCCCTAAAATGCCACCCCCAGATGACAGGACAAATTTGCGGCTCATTTAGAGTCTTGGGCTTTTCTCAGTTGTGTGTGAGGGTGTCAGGCGCATGGCCCCAACGTCACCCACTGCGGGCCCTGCCGGGGTCACACCCCTCCTCCTAACTGTCTTTGGGCATCTGTGAATGGCTCCATTTAGTGGCAGTGTGTCTGCACACACACACACACACAAACACACACACACACACACAGTTTGTCAGCCTATGTGTGATCCTTCTCGTCCAGGCCCTGCCTGTGAATTCGCAGCTTTTACAGTGTGTAAATAAATCTGGACTTGTTACTTTTGGTTAATTACCCGATTTCATGTCCTCTCCAGACTCTCCCAATGTCAAAGGGAGTGATGCAGGGTGTGTAGGCGAGGTGATCGTTCGTGTGTGTGTGTCTGAGATCTTTCCTTGTGCCTAGGTGCGAGCAGTGCAACTGCGATCCAGTGGGCGGTTTCAATGGTTCCTGTCTGGCTGAGACGGGCCAGTGCCTGTGCAAGCTGTTCGTAACGGGTGACAAGTGCGACGCATGTGTGGAAGGGGCTAGCCACATGGACCCCGCCAATCAACTGGGCTGCAGCAAAGGTCAGAATTCATATTCCCTACACATCATACACAAAAATGACATCAAGTATGTGAAAGGGTAGAGCAGGAGACCGTTTGAGTGATGATACACAGAAACAGTCCACGCACTTTCAACATTTCTGCATAATTCAAGGTCTGAGAAGAGTTGTGATGTAATGCTGCGAGTGATAATCAGTCGCAGTGCTTACAATGCAAACATGTAAAAAAACAACTGCTGATTTTTTAATACTGTTAGTGTTTCAAAATATACCATTTATTCGTCCCTATGGTTCAAATTAAAAAGTCAGAACGTTTAAAAAACACCAAGCAACTGTTTGGTATAGTCTTCAATACATTTAAACCTGTATCAACAACGTAAGTAACAAAAATGCATGATTGTCACGTCGGGTGCTCGGGGGAGTGAGGTGAGGCGCAAGCAGGCAGGTACCATTAACACAGAATCAAAACCTACATGGAAGACACAGGAGGATCAGGGAAGGTGAGGGTCATAGTGAGGGATGACCAGCAAAGGACAGACACATACATAGAACTTAAATACAAGACTTTACTCAACCTGAACCAATAGGAAAACACAATCACTGAACTAAGACACAAGACGCCTGAACTTAGACTCGAGACACAAGATACAAACATATAGATTTCAAAATAAGAGTCTAGACCAAAAACCTAAAAGAGTGGCCTCTACCAGCCACTGGCGAGACATTACAATGATATGTGCTTTATAACTTTTCAAGTAGGGGATGTCACAGAAACTAAATCTGAACGTTGGATATTTTTGAATTACCTTTCAAACTATGAAAAATGTGAAATCATCAAAGATAAAGGAGGATCTACAAACTTTCCATACGGCATCCATTTTGATAGGTATCAGTGCCATAGACATGTGCCTCCATGTCTCAGTATGGATTTCAGTAGTTTTGCTCCTGAGCAGTAGAAGCAGACCCTGAGCTTTCAGCAGGGGCCTGTTAATGCTGACCCTTTTCACACCTCATCTTTAACACTAGGACCGCGGTTCGACTGTTTACAAAGTTACATGTTTACTAGCACATTCTCTACCATGCATCTATGCGTGATCTGGACAGGGAGAATGGATTAACGTTCTAGGCTATTGTCCTCCACTATTTTTTTTTATTTACCTTTTACATATTTGGATGCTTGATGCATCCACTTGGTTATATTTGTCAGTTTAACCCTCTGCATTTCTCTCAGAACCCAGACAGCAGCCTCCTCCACTGGGCATCGTGCTCAGCGCCAGTGCCATCGAGCTGAGCTGGAACGCCCCGGACTCGCCCAACAGCAACGCCCTCACCTACACCCTGCTCCGCGATTCAGAGCCTGTCCACAGCACCCACAGCCTGCATCCTTTTGGTAGTGGCCACATGCTCACACAGAAGGCTTGAGCCTTTTTAAGTGATTTCAACACGTCATTTATTAAACTTATAGCATGGCCACTGCAGAAAACAAGTTCTGTGTCAAAAATCATATCATATATATAAAATCATCCATATAAAATCATATATAAACACATATATATACAGTAATCCCCCAGTTTAAAGTGGATCAGGAGTCGCGGATTCAGTCGCACGCGTCACCAGCGGTTCAGTAATAAACGGAGAAGTTGTCAACCACCATAAAGAGAAGAAGAAGCCTCATGCCTGCTCTGTCTAGTCCTCCTGTTTTTGTGTTTCAAGTTATCTCAGTTTATTTAGTTTTAGTAAGCTGTGCTCTGTCTAAACATGTGGGAAGAGAGAGTTATTTCAACCTTTCTTTTGTGTACAAGTCTTTTCACGCTGCTAATGCTAACCACTAATGCTAGCGTATTTTCTCTCTCTCCCTCTCTCTCTCACACACACACACACACACACACACACACACACACACACACACACACACACGCAAATAAACCAATATTTCCTACCTTGTCCCTGACTTAACTGAGCATCACGCAGAGGGCTGTCTTGTTCTTTTGTGTACGAGTTTTTACATGCTGCTAATGCTAACCGCTTATGCTAACATTTTTTAAGCAAGATACAAACATACAATAAAGTTTTGTGATTAGGATTATTTATTTATCTTTACATTTTCTTTAAAGGGTTCTGGGAGCATATTTGGGGACTTATTTAGGGTTTACGCTATAAAAAAAAGGCATTTTAACTTTATTAACCAAAACACAACAACGCTGTTTTTCAATATACGCGGCTGCTCTTGGAACGATTACTGTATATATATATATATATATAATTTTATTTGTTTATTTATTTATGCTACTTTGTTCATATGGTGCAACTCCAGTATGATCTCTGACCTCCCCTACATTTTTTCCTCCCATCCAGGAACAATGCTGTTCATTGATTCGGGCCTGTCTCCATACACCCTCTACACTTACCAGCTTATCACCAGCAACGTGCGCGGCAATACCAGCAGCTCCAGCATCAGCCTGCGTACCCTGGCTAAAGTCCCCGAGGCTGACGAGCTCCAGCTGAGCCTGGTAGGCCGCGTTGGACCCACCAGCGCCTCCTTCAACTGGACTGAACCACTTAACTCCTCTGGCCCAGTGGAGGTCTATTCCTTGACCTCTGTGAAGGAGCAGACCGGACAGGAGCGCATCCATTATGAGGGTTTGGGGACAGAGGTCACTGTGGATGGACTGGAGCCCTTCACTCGCTACATCTTCAGCCTGCAGGCCTGCACCAATGGCGGCTGTGCCCACAGCGATAACATCACTCTGCTCACGGCGCAGATCTCGCCCCAGCAGCAGCCTGCACCACGTGTGACTGCGCTTAGCTCCACCCAACTGCAGGTGGACTGGGAGCCGCCAGCACTGCCAAATGGTAAATAATGGGTAAAGAAACATCCCAAAATAAGAATTTCTTATCAAGGGAATAGTGTGGAAAAACATCAGTTTAACAGATTTATACACATTATTCCAGATGTAGTCGATAAAACGTGTTTAGAGGCCAAATTTTGCTTCTTTAGATTAGATCTGAAGCTGCAAGATTAATGTTGCTAATTAGAAATCAGTAGTCATACAAATGGAAATCCGCAAAACACCTCCAGAGCGTCTCTTATCTCTGCATCAAAATATATTCATTAAGGCGGCACAGACTTGTTGATGTGATTTAGGTCATACTACGACTAAAACTGAACAATCTAATGACGATATGTCAAATCAAGCCTGATTTCACAAACCATTTCAGGAAAAGTGGTGCTGATCTAGAATCAGTTTTTGTGACAATTGTCAGAAATATGAAGGAATCAGATCCAAAATCAGTCATCTCTGTATCTGGAGTCGTCCATAGTGATGAAGTTTTATTATTTTTATTACTCAAAGAAAGATCTGACGCTAGTTGAACTAGTGTGGGTGCTGCTTGAGCGTATTAAAATACGTTTTGGAGATGTTTGTACAGAAATATTTGATCAAAAGTTTGTATTAAATTTTAATAAACAAAAAATGCAATATACATTATACAACTCACAGGTATACATTCTACATTATAGTCATTTATTTACAATCTCTTCTCCAGTGAAGGATTTTGGATAAAAAGCTTTCCCAGGCGTTCCGAGTTTCTGGTGGTGCTCTGTTCAGTCTGCAGTGGTGAGTTCTAGGTTAACAGCGTTAGTAAGACTGTTGGCCCAAAAAGATTTTAGGCTCATCTCAGGAGTAAACCAGCGTTTTGTGATTGTTGTCTTTGCTGCAGTAAATCCAGCAAATAGCATTTTACACTGAGTGAACTTTAAGTTCAGATCTGATGTGTCATTAAGAAGACAAAGGACAGGGTTAGATACATAAGAAATCTCTAATAAATTAAATAAACAGAAATTCACATCACACCAGAATTTGGATACAGGTGCTTTTGCATATATGACAACTATATGTAGGTTGCAGCTGTAAGTCAGCGCTTTCAAGCTCTTTGTCCCAAACGAGTTGAATCGATAAAAGTTTCTTGTTCAAGAAGTTTAATATATATTTTAGAGACAGAGGGTGTACAGAAATATCTGAATTAGTAATCTGTTTGTCAGGAATCATTATAGGTCCAGTGATAAACTAAAGAGGCAAAATCTGCACTAAAACATGTCTTAGCTGATCGACTACATTTGAGGTAAATGATATAAAACAGATATATTGTTGAGCTCATGTTGTACATAGAGTTCCCCTTTCAAAGACCTTTAACTAATACAGAGATGTGTCATCAAGTGTGCTATGACTGTAGTGCTGTTCTGACAAGGTGTTCCACAGTCAAACTGGGGGAAAGAAATTCATGGCTCTTTTAGCAGTCTTCAGCCTCATCATCACAATAATGAGAAATACCATTACAGAAATGCTGTTTGATCTCTGCCGGGCTGAAAATTAATTCCTGGTGAACTTTAATCTACAACCAAGAGGCTTGATTAAGGCTCAGCCCGTTCTCCATTCTGCGGTATAAACCAGTGGGTCTGCGCTTCAGAGAAAGGCATTCACATTTTAAGGCATTTGATTGCCGCATACAATTATGCATTGTGCCTTACGCCATTGAAAGTGCGGCAAAATAGCCTCGTGTATATCAATGACTTTTAATGCCAGTTATCATGCTTTTTCACAAATTAGCTCATTAACATGGGCCATTATAAAGTACCCTCAGAGGATTCTGTGAGCGAATCTCTCCTCCGTTTAATTGTGTCTATCTGATTTCTCCCTTTCTCGCCTTTTTTTTCTCCCTTTCCTCTGTCATTTTGGGCCGCGGCTGTAATTGCGTGTTGTCAGTGGCTGGCCTTACATCTCAATATCCTCGGTCTTCCGCGTATCGGGGAGATTACGGAAATTATTTTGTCATTATATACATATTACTGTATATGCTGTCCTATGCAAATCTTTTATGGACCTGGTAGAATTTGGCCTTTTGTGCTGATGCAGGAGCAGAATGCCTTCCAAAGATCTTTATCTCATTCATTGTAGGTGAAACAAGGCATGCTGGTCTGAAGTACGGTGCTTTGCCAACATCTTGAGCCGCTTCTTGTTTCTTCATATTTTGTTTCCAAATCTGTTATGTTTTTTTTTCCAGCTTTCCTTCCTGAGGTTTTCGGGTTTCATTTTCAGTCCAGTCCCAGAATCTGAACAGTTAATTTTTTGTTGAATTGTTTGTTGAAGCTACACAGTGACCTACGTATGTTACATCATTCATACTTTCATACATTCATACATAACTATCTCACTTAATGCTTGAGCCAGTGAGGAAACGAGCGTAGGTGATTCCAGATGATCAGGCCGGATGATTAGTATACTGGAGATGATGAATGCTGAGTGGTTGGAACTAGAGTTACACAATATATCGCAAATTTACCGTCATCGCGATATCAACATGCGCAATATCCATATCGCCAAAGACTGACTGAACTG
>JBBJLR010000001.1:32769934-32782711 GCA_037577145.1 Brachypetersius gabonensis
CTTAAGTGAAAGGAAAGGTTTGGTGAAAAGCTTTCAGCCCTCTATACACACTAATTCCTTCCTACAGCCCTGGAGGCTAAACCCCCCTTGTCTTTCCATCCTAGTGAGGTTCCTGAGCTCATGAATTAGTCAGGCAGTGGTGGCTTTATGCAAGGACTCTTTACTGAAGGAATCGGGAAATTCTATGCAATTCTACACGCAATTCTACATGTCTACTAGATATACATGATGTGTGGAAAACGTAAAACATGGAATATCTTTGACAAGCTTCACACGTGTATTATATTTTGTTAAGATGCTTCGGTAGCAAAAGATATTCAATTAATTAAAATTTTTTTTAAATACAATTTTCTATATGGGCCAAATTAAACTGGAGTGATTGATTCACTGCCTTTTTAAATACGGCACAGCTGTTTTGATGCCTGTTCCAACTTGCTTGCAAGTCTAAGAAAAATCAAATATCATATTCTGTACCTCAAAATAGCGCAAATATCACAATGATATATTGTTAACATATCATCCTCCATGTCTTAGTCTTTATTCCTCTCTTCCTGTCCTTATTAACCATCTCCATCTCACCACATATGATGACTTAATGACTCCCTCAGCCCTTCCACCACTGTTCGCCGCTCGCCCGCCTCCACTCCCCCATTTGCGGCCTAAGCGGGGCCCAATTCATCGCGCGGCAGTAAAAACAATTTACTGTTAATTACAAGGAGAAAAATGTGCCTGTGAGCTCTTCGCGAACGCCATGAATCACGCGGCCCTCATGGAGATTTATACGGAATATGTAAGTAGGACGAATTAGCGGGCTTTAATAACACAGGCACAAATCACGCAGCCTTCAAGAGCCTTTAATTGATACAGCGGAAAGTGACGGACATGAATCCGTCAGGCGCATGCCGCCGCTGTAACATATGGTCGGCTCCGCAGCGCTCCTGTCAATTGTGGCGCCGCCCCCATATGGCGGGGATGCAGAAGCACCACAGGTCGCATTTGCATTTGCATTTGCATTTGCATGGTCTATGTCTTTGTGGTGTGGGTGCGTTTCATTACAGAAGTGACCATACTCATGCCCTACACCCTACTCCCTTATAAGGATGCACTCTCCCCAGTGGACGCTTTTGAAGTGTTTGAGTTAAGTGAGCTTGAATCCTGCATTTCAGTAGCCACTGTTGTGGTTACTGTAATTGTAAATATGAAGGGATGTAAAATCATCCATAATGGCGATATTCTGCCATACGTTTGAGTTTACAAAATACATGGTATTTGGCAGTTAACATAAACATATGTTTTTGTTAATATAAGAAACGAATACAAGTTAAAACATACATACACTAATCAGCCATAACACTAAAACCTAAGCAATACTGTTTGGTGGCGACAGTCTGAATTGTTCGTCCTGTTCCTCAAACCTAAGCAAGTTTTGCAACGTGACAGGGTGCGTTATCCTGCTGAAAGAGCCTGCTGCCATTGGGGAATACTTATTGCCATTGAGGGCTTACTTGGTTTATGTAGGTGATTTGTGTAAAGTAACATCCACACAGAGACTCGGACTCAAGTCGCACTTAAGTTGTACAAACAAAAACTTGTGACTTGACTTTAGACTCGCCCTCAACGACTCGAGACTTGACTCAGACTCGGGGCTGTGACTCGTGAGTCAAAACTCTAAACAACGTTAATTTTATGGAATTATTTATTTATATCTCGCTCTCTTTCCAACGACCCGAACACCGCTCACCTCGCCCTGGTGTCCCATTACTTTTGTCTGAGGTGAGCGGTTTTCAGCTAATAACGGTTTTCGAGGGGTCGTTGGAAAGGGGTCACCGAGCCCCATCTAACTGTGGAGTTTCACATTTAGAGTGAGAAGTATATATTTTATATTTTTAATATTTAGATTAAGATTTAAGGCAAATCCTCCATGTTGGTGAGGGCAGATCACAGCACACAGCCCCGCCCCCTGCTAAGCAACAGCCAGAATCACGGGGCGTGGCCAATTATCTTCTAAACATTTAGAGCTCAACATTTACAGCTCAATCATCCCACATTTAGAGTCACGTCTGTAAACACTGCAGCTCAAAGACTTGAGACTTGACTTGGACTCGGTAAAAATGAACATTTCTGCGTCCACATGAATGCAGGACCTAAGATTTCCCTGCAAAACATTGCTCAGAGCAGCCTGAGCAGGTCTTCCCATAGCGAATCCTGGTGACATCTATTAAGATGAGATGAGATGGACCTTTTTGCCACTATTACAGGAACATTGAAATTCCGTTTAGCAGCTCTCTATTAGCAGCATAAGAAACATTGTGCGAAAAGGATACAGTAAAAAGTGAAATGTATAAATATAAAATATGTAATATGAATATTTATGAAGATATCTCTTCCCCAGGTATGTGTTTATATAATGTAAAACATGATTCACCAGACCAACTCCCCTTTACTTCATGGTCCGGTTCTGAGGCTCACATGGTCATTTTAGGTGCTTTTAGGTCAGTATAGTGTGGGATCAGACCTGATGGGCTATCCTGCACCATTAATGATCCTGTCCCCAACTGTCCTTTCTTGGACCACTTTTGCTAGATACAAACCACCGCATGCCAGGAACACCCTTTAAAACCTTCTGTGGGGCCTTTGTCAAAGTCGTTTTCTCCTGCTTCTGACACATCGACTTCAAGAATGGACTGTTTCTTGCTGGCTAATATGAACATAACAGTCAAATGAAAAGGTCTGCCGTGACTTTTCCACCACTCCAACCATACCCCACTCATCAGCCATGGTTTCAGTGAGGCTCACAGACACCCACATCTCCAACTCTAACTCTATTCTGATCACAGCTAACTTTACAAGAAGAGCACCGGAGAGCGAACACCTGTGAGAGTGAAGCCAATGTTGTGCAAACGGAGACTCTAGCAAACCAAGCTGTAATATTTTAGCAAAAGGACTGAGCTAAGGACCATTCAGTGTGTGAGATATTAAAGCACTCACATTAAACCTAAGGGATCGTGTGAGAGTCGTGGGACTTTACCAACATGCCAGTTCATTTCAGTTCATTTTACTTCATTTTTTCTATATTTCTGTAATAGAAAATACAGCGAATTACCGAAAGCTTAAACAAGAGAGTTTTTAGTTTAGACTTGAACGGAGACAGCGACTGAGGCCTGAGCCTTCAGCAGAAGATTACTCCAAAGCTGGAACAGACACTTCTCCCTGCTGTAGCTTTCATTCAGCACCTTGTGATCTAGTTGTTGTGGTGGTTCATAAATTTCACAGAGATACTGGAACAAGGCCATTTAGAGCTTTCTTCAAAAATAGTAGAATTTTGAAATCATTATGGAAATTGACTGTAGGCTTTATCCAATGTTTTGGCGACTCTAGCTGCCAGATTCTGTGCCATTTCTAGCGTTCTATTTGATTATTCCTTGTTTGACCCCATAGGGTTTGGGATGGGCGACAGACCTCCAGTTTGTAGTCACTTTCTAGTCAGTGTCTAAGGAAGAGGTTTTGCTGTTTTGCCTTGTTTTATTGTGAATTTGTGGCAACGTCAAAATGACTGTTCATTGTTAAATATCGAAAAATCATTTAGATGTTGTTTAAAGGTCAAAATCATTGTACAAAAGGCGACTGCTTTCATACACCTGGCTACCACCATTCCGCACATAGCATGCTAACAAACGTTGACTGTCGCTTCTCTTCAGACTTTGTTTCTACTGAAATTGAGTTGTAATTTTCATTTGTCATCAGGCTATTGCTGCAGAGAAAGCATGCACCTGAAATATCTTTCATCTCTGTCATCTCTTCCAAATAGCACACATTCCCTCCCCGTCTGGAAGCAATAGGAAAACACACACATCGCCGAACCTGTTGTTCAACCTACTCAAGACCATGTCTCCCTTTAGCTTTGCCCCACCACCCCCTTAACTCCTCTGCCAGGACTTTGATGTTGATGATCGCAATTTATGCGATCCTTACGTCGTTTTTTATGACTGTCTGTACACACAATGCCCATCGCTATTATATGGATGCATTAGACCGAATTACCATCTGTTCGAGCGGAGCAGTCAGCAGCTGCTAGCTTTGAGCGGAATTACAGCCCATTTCTCTCAATGCTGAATCAAGCACCGTCCACAGTGTGTCTGAGCAGAACGCTCTCGCAGATTTTTTCTTCCTCCGAACATGCTTTATGCTCAGTCGTGTTTATTACGAACATGAAACAGGATTTGGGGTTTATGGTCCAAATGTTTGGTGAACATTAATGTGTTGGAGAGACTAATTGTGCAGGTACACTGTGCAATTCATTTTACTTCTGAGCTTCAGAACCAGATCACAGAAGGTGTCGGGGTGTGATGAATCACGCTTTCTTTATCATGTGGGCGCCCGGATGCTTGTGCTTCACTTACCTGGGGGAGAGATGGCATGCTGGGATGCTCTGAGAAGTGTTCTGCTGCTAAACCTTGGGTCTGGCATTTGTGCGAATGTTACTTTGATATGCATAAACATTGCTGCAGACCAAGTACACCCCTTCATGGCAGCAGTAGTTCCTAATGACAATGGCCTCTTTCACCAGAATAATGGTCCCTGCCTCACTGCAGTGATGGATGGATGAATGGATGGACAGAAAGACCTGTAGTGAAAGGGACCATTATGTCGTATGTGAACACACCACAGCACACAGTGTGAAGAGCACAAAATTCTTCCTCCGCATTTAATTCACCAAGTGAAGCAGCAGGCAGCCAGGAACACAGCGCCCAGGGAGCAGAGTGTGGGACCTTCCTCAAGGGTCCATCAGAGGTGCCTAGCGGTCTTGGGAATCGAACCCACCCCCCAATGCTTGTAGACAAAAGTATCTGGGCACCCCTTTCTCTCAGGGTTTGGGAGACATGGCAGATGAGTTCTACTGTCTGATAGCAGCAGTCAGGAAAGACCTCTTGTAGCTCCACTTGCTCACATGTGAGAAACTAGTGGAGATCCATGGAGGTCCCACCTTGCATCTCACAGGCCTGAGAGTATCTTCAACTAATGTCTTGGTGTCAGATACCAGAGCACAACACCCACAGAGGCCTTGTAAGGTCAGACCTGTTTTGGAGGCCCCTTTTTTCCTCACAGTTTTTATATGACAGCGTTTTGAACAAGCTAGTTTCTAACCATAAGTGTCCTGTAATATTGTTTTACTGGGACATGTTGTTACGTACAGGATCATATAAACGATTTTAGCCCGAGTGCAGCAGTTTCTTAATTATAATCATCATGCTATTCATATGTTAGCATTAATGAGACTAAACCTGACAATGAAACAACATTGTAGCTGAACCTCAGTTGGGCTGGATATACCAGACCATTGCTAAAAAGCATAATAACTCATTCGTGGATGCACTGATGAAGACAAGGACCATGTACAAGGAGGAGACCAGACTGATAGTATCGATTTTGTCAAAAGCGAAGCTAATCAAGAGTTGATGGTAATGTTTTATGTATATTACAGCCATAAATGCATGCAGTACAAGTGTATCCCTGTCTGTACACACCACATTGACTTGAACTGTGCCATGCATATTTCTCCCACTCGGGGAGGTTGGGACGATTATGCATAAATCAATACTTTCCCTGTTACGGAAATAATGTAAGTAAGTATCATGGTGTGTAAAAGGCTGGGGGCTTTGAAAATGTCAGCCTGCGTTGGGGGGGGGTTGGGACTCAAAACAGCAAATACAGTGCCTGGGAAATCTGACTCACTCATTAATCTGACGAAGGCCGTATTAACCTTTCTGGCTCGTCCCTGATTCTTGTCAAAAACGCAGAACACATTCGTTTAAAAGGGGAACATTTCAACTGGTTTCGTCATTTGTATCGCAGTGCGCAGAAACGTGCCGTATTCTGTCATATTTTCAAGATTGTTTATTTTTAGTTGAATTTGTTTTATTGTGGATAATGTCAGTGGGCACACACACACACACACTATCATGTCCATATTTTATAAAATATATATTATTTTTTTTAGTATTTGAAAATGCTAGTTGCTTATTACCTGTTTTATTCCCTTTGTCTCAAGTGAAGTGTTTTTTTAAAATGTATAAATGCAGATGTTCAAAACATACATATACTGCTGGTCAAAACTTGTTACATTAACTGTAGATAATTATTTTAAATAGTTATTACTTACTCAATGTATTAGAAAATAAATACTAAAAGGTGTTCTTAGATATTTTATTCAATATTTCAGGATCTTTGAGCTATTTTATAATATAAATTATAAGCCATAATTATCGATTATTTTCAATTATGAACATTATCAATGTTATACATTTTGTTACCTTTATTGACACTTAAATTTGTGATGTTAAACGCATGTTACAGTTTCTAACAATTATTTGAACGTTTTGGAATTTCACAGGATTAGTGTTTTACTATTGTTTTGTGCATAAGTCTGAAATGTAATGCATATTCTTTGACTCTAAACTTTTGAACGGTGAGAATGCCAATTAAACATATCACTGACGCCAACAAAAGCTGGACTGAAGCTTCCCGCTTCTTTTTACCACCCGTATGTTTTAAACGTCCACCAGGACGTCACACAAATGCCATTAAATCAGCGGGAGGAATTTGAAATCATCAGGGCTTCAATTATATAGACTCAAGTGCTATTGATTGAGGGTAATTTATGACACGGCGTATGGCGATGGGCCTTTGAAGACAACACGTCCATTTTCCATGGAGAGCTTTTATTAGTGGACCTTGCGGGGACGCTCTGACAGGCAGAGTGGACTAAATGCACACAGGACGTGTCACTGCCCGGTAATTTACTGTATGAGTGCACCATTTAAAACATTCCGGTGGCATCCATGGAGCGCTGACCGTAAAGACACATTTTTCTTTCCCTCCTTACCTGAACACCCTTTCTTGCATTATTCTTTTTCTCCTATGTGCCGAGCTTTAAATGAAAATGTGGTTAAAAGTCTAAAACCTCTGATCTGACAGCTCCAACAGGTCTGAAGGCCCCCAGGCTCAGTCCGCTGAACACCACTGGGATGGAGATTTCCTGGGCAGTCCCGACTGGCCTGAACGGCCCTCTGCCTGTGTACCATGTGGAGAGGACGGACGTGTCCTTCTCCGACGCTCAGGTTCAGGTGGTCAGAGGCAGACGCTTCCCAGGGACCGGATACTTCCGCTTTCCGAGCTCCACTCTGCCCGTCAACATGGACTTCACAGGTATGAGGCCCTGTCCCAAATCAGCACTGACACTCGGTTTTGATCATTAACACAGTGTTCAGAACGCACTTTCGGGTCAGGCTGTTTTCAAACTGAGACTTATTGTTACTGCTTTTAGTGCCGTGTGGATAGTTCCAAGTTTGTGGAACATAATTCAAATATGATGAAACTGTGGATGAGACCTTTAATATGTGCACACTCTTTTTTCAACTCGGCACAGAAGGTAAGTTTAAATTTACGCTATTATGGCCCAGTCATGAGTGGGACTGAGAGTTCAGCCCTTGATGATGCTACAGCCAAACTGAACCAGGAGTCCTCTCGTTCTCTCTGAGTGGGTAGAATGACCCTCTCTCTCTCCGTCACTCAACAGAGTGCTAACCAGCGCCAACCTCTGGTAGCTGACTTAAGAGCATGCAGTTTTCCTCGCATTTTCCTCTGAGAGAGTTGAAGTGTTTAATGGTGTTGTACTAGCAGCAGTTTGGAAGATCCAGCAACTGATATCACATGATTCAGAAGAAGCATGTACTTTCCTGGGAAGACATTTAGGGAGAAAATTGGTAAAAATGCAATTCGTTTTTCAATTTTACCTCAATAAATGCCATTTGTCTAAGACAGAGTTCTCCTAAATGTGTTGTTTAGGATAACGCTGAGCACCAAAAGCTCACAGTGTCACAAACTAATGTTTCTTAGGCACAACAGAGTTGTAGACAAAGGTGTGCTCACTTGTGTATTTTTGAAAATGACATTTTTTTATAAATCTCTTGAGTAAAACACCAGTGAAACAGTAAGTGGCTGCAATAATAAAAGCAGGTGGTGGCATGTGGCCTTATGGCCAATATCAGCTTACTTCAGTGAATAAGCCTTACATGATTGTTAGATGTTTACCTTCAAATGTGCACTTTTTTTTTTTTTAATTCAATGAATTCTCGAATTTCTAGATTTATTTTGACCATCTTCTCAGACATCAGTGTTGATGCAAATGTAATTAAACATAATGTAAGTTGGAGCAACAAAAAGATGCATCGACTTTTCTTCTGCTGTCCACGGCAGCTTACTCTGTGGAGTGTGTTAATATTCCATCTGTATGTGGATCAGCTACCCGATCAGGGCAGGGCTGTGTGTGTGTGTGTGTGTGTGTGTGTGTGTGTGTGTGTGTGTGTGTGCGTGTGTGTGTGTGGGAGAGCACTCTTTATTCAACTCTCACTCTCTGCAACAGGCTGATAAATTAATGACTTCCCCGATTAGACAAAGGGCAATTATACTTTTGTTTACAAACATAATTGGGAAATTGAGTTCCAAAATGAATAAAGGTTCTGGTTCATCTGTCTAATGCAAAAAAAACAAAAAACCTCTTAAACCTGTGATCCTGCCATTTGTTTAGATTATCCACAGTTTAATTGTGCTTAAGGTTTAGAGAGAGCGTTTGCTTTAAATCATTAGATTAGTCAGTTGAAGGTAAAAGTGTAGACAAATAGCAGATACCTTTCCAGCTTAGATTGTGGCGGCAGTCAGAGACTGCTGAAATTTTCAGAGAGTTTTAGAGTCTACTAAAGGAAATTTTCTCCAAACTGCCAGCACTGCCAGTACGAAGGCAACGAACAAGAAGCTGGTTTACACTAAATGGTTCTTTCTTGACCTGTTTCCTGACCTGTTTTTGTATTTGTGTGTGGAATATTTGTTATCCTGTGGCAGGAGTCCCTGTAACTGCAGCCTTAATTTAGGGTGACTTGTGTTTGTAGTAGTTTGTGAACTATATCGAAGACCACAGTCCTTTCTCATATTACTCACCATTTTTGGTTAAGGGCCCCAAAATAATCGGCCAGTTGGCAACTCAATAATCTTGATCCTTCTGTAATATTATTATAAGGTGTTACAGGCAAAGTATAAATATAACACAAAATAGAAGTCTTTATTAAAAACGTACTTCAGCCAGTCATTGGCCACAAATTTCAGATTAATGTAAAGTGTGAAGTGGCCCCTTATAGCCATGTGTGAACACACCACAGCACATTCTTTCTCATTGTTATTGGATGAAATTCTTGCATTTAACCCATTCACCAAGTGAAGCTTTATAGTAATTCCATCCAATAACATGACACTCAGAAGAAACATGGTACAAAACATTCGCTGAGATGGTTCCTCTTTTTATTTAAAAACATGATCCTGTGAAAAGGTATGAATGTACAGCTTCTTTACTTTAACCTTTGAAACCCTTTAGCGACACAAAGTCAAATCTAAAGACCACAGTTATACACTTACAGCATTTGTACCTTGGTGAAATGATTTTTAATGTGTGTAGCTAGTACTGCAGCACCTCCAGATCTGCAGCTAAAATAGTTTGTACATAGGAAAGCCTGTGTGATTGTTTTAGGATACAATTTATATTTAGTTTTATGTGTAATTTTTATTTAATATAGCTGTGTACACTTAAAGATAACATTGTTCTCTGTTTGTCTCGCTGGATCACAAGCAACTTGAGGTGCCCTGAGGAACAATGTAGTTGTGGGACTGTACCATAATACTGTTTTCTAGAGTTAAAATCTAAAGTATCTGGTTTACTGCAGTGTCTCCTGCTTATTTATGCATTAAGGTATTAAACATCTGTGTGTGACTTCGGTCACCGTCGCATGGTTTACTTCACCTAGACTATTATATCAGCACCGTCACTTAAAAGACTGCATCCATGCTCTTTAACAAAGTGTCGGTCCCATAAAGTGCCTGATCATTTGTCCTGTTGCTTTTGGTCCCCTGAGGAATTACTAAAAAATAGAGCTGGCAGTTTCTCTGTATGATAATATAGATGTAAAACATCTGCACTTCCACTGTCCTGCAGAATAGATAACTGTTCAGTTACCTGTAAATTGCATGGGAGCCAAAAGTGCTCGCAGATAACATTTTCCGCTGCACTCCAACCTTTCCTTTGTTGAGTTTTTCAGAAGAATGTGTTCTACACTGGAAAAGACACGGCTCTCATCGCGTTACCCCTGCTGTAGCAGTGATAACCCTCTTCTTAGTCCAACACCCTGCGCAGAGAAACATGAGACCATGCTGTCGCAAATCCCTTCATGTTTCCACATGTGTCTCCCAGATATCGTACAAATCGCACTTTATTTGTATTAAGAAAAGAGGCAATTAGGAGATCATGCCTCAGAAGTCAGGGACACTAAATTGCCTCCTTAAGAAGCGAGCGTAGAAATAAGTGACCCTCTCTGACCTTGCAATTTCAGGAAATGAATGGCTATTTCCTTAGCCCCCAACCCCCCCCACCCACCCACCCCCCGTCACCAAACCCCCAACCCCGAAAACTCTATTAACATTTAGCACTGCAGTTTCCAGTTTTTTCCTTAAATAATGACAAACGGATAAATCTTTATAAATCAAGTCCGGAGTTGAGTTCAGCTGAGTCTCTAATTGATCAATGGCTGCAGTCAAAGTGGAGAGATCGTCCTTGGGCCTGCTGGCATTATAAATGGCCGCAGACTAATGAGGGAACCTGAAGAACAAACCGGAATACCAGCAACACCCCCCCATTTGGCCCACATCTTTAGCCCCTCCACTTCTTCAAACTCGGACACTCTACTTTCGTGCGAGGATGAGGCCCGGTCCAGTCCGCGTCCTTTCGCTGTTGGTAGCGGAGAAAACGTATTGCGCACCGGGGCGGAGAAAGCGTAAAGATTTCCATGTTAAAAACAAGCTGCTTTTATCGAGCTGGAACTGGGGGGGGACTGGATAAATGAGAGCGAAGAGCTCAATGGCTGAAATGAGGCATAATGAAATGAACAAACAACATGCTCAGGGACAAATACTTTGTATAATATTGAAATGTAGCCAAAGCGATGCATTAAGCAAAAATCAATGGTCATCTAATTTGGAGCCTTAAATGATTTTGTCAAAGCGCACAACTCCTGACAAATCAAAGAGGGGGGAACAAAATAAGATTAAAAAATGCAATATCACTGCAGCAGATTGATCTGCATTTTAATCCTCATTGATGCTTCATGGCAGCCAGAGTCTCCGTCTCCGTTCGCAACTCGTAGCCTGGATGTAAATGAGAAACCTGCACTGCCATATGCATTTTAATACGGACTATTCATTTGTTTCGTTTTCCTCCTAACGAGCTGCATTGACTTCTCCAGGTGTCTTTGAAGATTTTTTTTATTGTTGCAGATCTGAATAGTAAAGCATTTTAGCAGTCCCCCCCCCCCCATGAAGGTCCTGAAATAAGAGCCAGGCGATTTTCAAAGTCCACATGCTATTGTAGCGCGAAATGTTAAATGATACAAATTATTTTCTTTAATTAATTTGATTGATTGTCAAGCGGCCTCAGCATGTGAAAAGTAGAGGAGAAACTTTGTACAGACATCATTAGTTTTTTTCCCCCCATTTAAAGATTAATCATGAAAAGCTCTGGCTCTTTAATTCTGTAATTTGTATATTTAATGGGGTGCTGCAGAATCTATGACAGTAATTAGCATTTGCTGAAAACTCATTAATACGCAACAACTTGATTAATGCCGCAATAATGCCAACATGACTGAAGTTATTCAGGTTATGTACTAAGCAGATTAAATCCAAATGGCCCTGTTTGTTTTACTTATGGTCGATATTATGTTTTTTGGCATGGGGAACTGTTTTTAGTGGTTACACACGTCTTACAGGTGCTCAGAATCCCTAACAGGGTGTGATTCAAAGCTATTTTTATTTTACAAAGTTGTTTTGCTAAATAGTGTAATATAGTTTATATTAAAATAATTAAAAACTCATTAGTTCAGTTCTTCAGCCTGCAAATCATCAATTTTTTTAATTTCTATGTATGTTACACCTGTGATTTATCAAGACAACCCTAGAAGGCCAGGAACATCAGGAACATCAGGAACATCAGATATTTGTTAGGCCACTTCAGATTTTTTATCTCATTTGCGATTTGCAGACATCTGCAATATCAATATTGCAAAGTCCGTAATTGCTCTAACCATTAACCAGGAATATATTGCATAAAACTGTTACATGTTCTGTCAACTTTAATATTAAACATATTTCAGTGATACTTATATGTGACATGATCATTAACGATGTGACCAGTTTGGGGGGAAGGGGGGGGGGGGGTCCTTAATCATTTCCACAAGAAAACTGTGATTGCATGGTTGCTGTGGTAATTGTGGTTGTTGCTAGGTGGTTGCTGTGGTGTTGCTATGGGGTTAATGAGGTGCCACAGTTACATTCTGATGCCTCCAACTTCAACTTTTGAACTTTCTGGGAGGGAACCTTTAGAGGTTTCAAGTTTAAAGTTTTTGTTATAAACAGATAACAATATAACATCATTACTGTTATGAAATTCTTAGGCTTGAGTTTTCCCAACTTTACATACATATATAGAAAAGTTAAAAATAAAAATAAAATGTAAAAAGTAAAATATTTTTTTTTAAATCTAGATTAATCTCACTGTAATCTAGGAATTAATTAGATTAATCTAGATTAAAATGGCTCATTTGAGTTCTGCCGAAGGCATTCAGAATATGTGTGCTACCCAAATAATGACTAAAAGTAAGTCTTAGAGAACGGGTTTCTCAG
>JBBJLR010000001.1:32905847-32921971 GCA_037577145.1 Brachypetersius gabonensis
GTGTGTGTGTGTGTGTGTGTGTGTGTGTGTGTGTGTGTGTGTGTGTGTGTGTGTGTGTGTGTGTGTGTGTAAATCATAATAGTAATAATAATAATAAACACTCTTGTATTATTTTACATTTTAAACCATTTATGTAAATGGCAGCTATGCAAATAGCACATATGTGCTTTAAGTGTCTCTCTCCGGGGGAAATGTGATCTGCATAATTCATGCAGCACAAGAGAGAGTGAAAGGGAGAAAAAAAGCCAAATGCTAGTCGTTCCTTGCCTGCCGACACTATCAATGACATGATTATCAAATCTGAGCGGGGCACGTATTTTTTGGGGAGCGTCTGATCTTCTTCCAGTCACAATTAATATGAATGAAAAGGCGCGCGGAGAGCCGTCCTCTGAGAGCAGGACCACTCCGGGAATGCTAAACCCACTCTCAGACACAGGCAGCCGCAACAGACGGCATCCACACACGCTCCTGCTTTGAGCGTGCGGACGTCCCTTCATTTATCCAAGTATCTTTTTGTTACATTTTCGCTTATTTAGCAAAAGTGCTGTGGCCGGATGTGACTGCAGAGGGTTGGCAAGGTGAGTGAGGACGAAGACAGGTGTGTCTGCTTGAAACGGTGAATGCGAGAATCGTAAACAACTAACAGACCTTTTCTGATCAATACTGTGTTGTCGATCTTGTCAGTGTAGTTGGAAAGTAGACAAGGGGGTGTGGCCTAAAGGGCAGAGCCTAACTGCATTTACTACTATAACAACGACCTAAAAAAAGTTCTGTAAAACGTTTTTAGTTGTTGATTAACATGAATAAACTGGCAATGAGTAGCTGGTGGCTTGCATTATGATCAAATATATTTTAAATTCCCCCCCCCGGTATTATCCTCCACTATCAAACAGAGTCTAATAAACACCCTATTCGCTGTTCAAAGTTTTTATTGTTTGTTTATTTTTTGTTCGTATATCTTCAACAATTCTCTACACACAATACAATACTCCACTTCCGCGTTTACAGCGATCATTGACTTTTTATAGTTTCTATTACAGTAAAGAATTTAACATTTTGGAAGAACAAAACATGTGTAATAACGTATATTTTAATCTTAATAATCCTAAGCAAATAGAAATGTGGCCTTAAATCTGTAGAAAAGTGCCACATTTATATTTGCTCTCTGTGAACAAATAATTCACAAATATTTTAATTATAATAATAATAAAAATAATAATAATAATAATTGAGTAACGCAATCGAGAGTGACATCCCTACTGAACACTAGTGGAAAGCGCCGCACGGCACATCGATGTTTTAACTGTAGACGTGGTGTAACAGTGGGGGCCTTTTATGGGTTTCCCTTCTTTCGTCATCTCCTGGCCTGTTCTCTCAGAGGCATCAAATCCCTCCCCATCGTTTTTCAACAGTGCTCAACCACAGGCTGCCCCGTGTACGCTAGAGGGGCTTCTGGAAAGCTCTGTGCCTTTGTAAATAAGCCTGAAACTGTGAGAGGGGGGCTTCAAAACCACTGGAGCTCCCCAGCAACCCTCTGCTGAGTGAAGATATTTAGGCTGGAGACCTCTCTGCGCTCCTCTAAAGGCCCAGGAGTTGGCAGAGGCAGTGGAGGGATCCTGGGCTTAAATCAAGGGAGGTGGGGGGGGTCTGATGGCAGATTTGGCCGGCTGGCGGTGGGGCGCGTTTAGGAGTTGGCGAGGCTGTCTGGCTGTGTCTGCTGGGATGCATGGCTGCCGTTGGAGGAAGGCGAGGCTGAAGAAGGCGAAGGGTTTCTCTTGTGGACAGAGGCACAAAAGCTGCTGCTCAGTGTTCACTAACCTCACTTCAAAACTCGCTTCAGACAGCCATGAAAATTGTTGAAAATCGTTTCTCAGCAGTAAGTGTGTTTGACCTTTGAAACACTGTATAGCGTTAGAATAAATACAACTGAAAATAAAAATGGACAATGTTATGTCCTGGTTAGACTCCAGAAAAAAAAGAGAGACCACTGCAACAATGTTTCTCAGGTTTTATCTTTTATAGGTGCAAGTATTGAGCTAAACCACTCTGCCGACAATATTTCTCCTAATATTTGTGTTTTAAAGCAGAATTGTAAAGGAAATGCAGTGTTTACTCAAAGAAAACAAATCTCTCGTTCACAAAGTGGCAAAAATGACCTTTGATGCGCTCTTTGGTGATTTCAGGTGATCAGTACCTCAGAAAGCAGAATCAGGGGCTTGTGTAGGAATTTGACAGACTCTGGCGTGGAATGGCTGTCGCACTCATAGAGGTGCAGATTTAAAAATTGGTCTCTTCATTTGTTTTCCAGAGCTGTGGATGAACCAGGGTTGTGTTTCAGCCAGAATGTTTGATTAAAAAAAAGACGTTAGCACAATCGCTTTGTTTAGACACGGTTAAATTTGCTTTTTTAGAGCAGACAGTACGGATGGAACCTTTCAGCTGTGTGAATCTTCTTCAAGCTCTACAAGGAGCTTCAGACAGGCTGAGCCTCATCACTGTTCAACAAGATATTAAACCCAACAACTTCTCCACTACACATGTCTCTCAGATTTATGTTGCACACACTGCCTCAGAACGTGGTCCGGGTGATGGACGGCTGAGTCCAGTGATACATGTTTGGGTTTTTGTTTGTTTGTTTGTTTGTTTGACGTCTTTTTGTGTCTGTAACATGGAGAGAGTAAGAGAAAAGCCAAAATGCGTCTCATCCCAGCAGTTACAGTTGTGTGTGATAGTCATTTACTACATTATGAAGAACAAGCTGCGATACTATATTCGCCATATCATCCAATTATGCACTGGAGTGATCCTGTTTCATACACCCCACGCAAAACTCCAGTATTGTCTGACAACAGCTACGCTGCTGGGAAATCCTTCTGATGAAAGGAGCAGCTGATCAGTTTTCTCTGAGCACTGATATTCCCACAAAATCTCCCTGTGATGTCATTTATCGTGATGAGGATATCGTTTCGGCATCCCACCAAGGACGCGACTAATCCTCCCCTTAACTGGGGATCTTTTGTTCACTTTTATCACGGTCTCGGTGATTGTGATGCCTGTTATTGCAAAAGGCAATATGCAAATGAGTCTGTGAGCGTCCTGACCAATCACAGAAACCCTACATACGTTTCTGGGGGCATTTCAATTAATCAAGACACGGGAGCTTTTTTTTCATTTAGGTAAAAATAATCAACCATTGCTTCATCAGTGCGTTTTAATATAAGCTGTCACAAACTATATTTAGAGTGTAGCATTAAATATATCCCATTTTTTTCCTTCTGTAGATCCTCCTTTAGAACAGCACTATAGCGTTTCATGTTCAGTGTGAAGTCTTTTTTAAACACTGCGGCTTAACTTCAACATGAAAGTAATGTCTTCTCATACGATTTTGCAGGGTCTCGCGCACAAACATGCAGTGCCAGTCCCCTTATGGAGCCCAAAGCCTGGGTGACGGCGCCTCTCCCCGTCTCCCCTTTTGTAATTCTAATGAATAATGGTCCTGTAAATGAAAGGCATAATTAGTATTAGTTTAAAAGTGGCTCTCTGTCCCACAAGAAAAGGAGGAAGACAAAAGCGAGCAGCGAGGCGCAGGTAGACAGGCGAGCGCTTTGAAACTGGAGCTGGAATGTTTGCTTGGTGTCTGCTGAGCTCTGTTTCACAGGGCAGCGCTCATTCTCTCCTTCACACCAACACCAGCGTTTAAGTGTAAGGGAGCTTAAGGATGGGACTTCAAATGCTGCTTTTTATTCATTTAATACAGAGCGTGTGTGTCTGAGTGAGAGAGAGAGAGTGTGTGAGAGAGAGAGAGAGAGGGAGTGTGGGTGAATGATACAGTGCAGCATTTGCAAACAAAATGTGCTGGTAGTAATTGACCTCAGTGTTGGAATAAGTTAACCTTGACTCAGACACTCACAGCATCTTCAGAGCAGGCACCACCAATCCAGGGAAGTGCAGCCGCACAACAGCCGCCTTTGTTTAGCCTTAATTACCAAATTATCTGCCTGAAGATGAGAGAGAGAGAATTATTATGCCTTCAAGACATTCCCCCAGTCTTCTATTTTCACACAGTGATTATATATATATATATATGGTTTTTGCCTCAGAATATACACAAATCAGCCGTGCTGAATTAACTCGACTCCCAAGTGACTTTGTAAGCGCAAAATATGTATAACTCTTCATTAGCGTGTATGATTTAATGCTCCCAATTATATAAATTAAGCTGCCATCCATGCATTTAATTGAACATTTGTAAATGAATTATTAATGTATAGTAGGGTTTTTTTTGCTTTTGTATTTGTATTGTACGATTAAGCTCTGTGACATCACAGGCAGGACAGGATTTAGGAAATAATAGTAACACACACACACACACACATGTATACATAATGAAAAGTAATTAGTAATGATTCATATTGAATGTTATTGGACAGTAAATAATAAAAACGTTGTATATCAGAGTCTAAATAGCTGGATTATTGCGGCACAGTAAGAATCTAATTGTGTCCAGTTTTCTGTGTGACCCCAATAACTCCACTGCGTCGTAAAAATAAAACTATATTTCCAATATTGCTGTTTTGTTTGGCACCGATTTCACGTACATGTCCAAGGAATCCGTTAGTAGGTAAGAGCTACTGTTGCTCGGATTCTAGAGTGAAATTGCAGTTTTCACACAAGCTGTAATTCAAGTGTACGGTCTTTTCTTTCTGTCGCTTTTTTAATGTAATGCTCTACAAGCTCTAAGAGGCCGAATACAGGCACCGCACAAGCGTTGAAGGCTGCGTCCCTCCCTTTCAGGGTCTGGGAACAGGCCTGTTCTGTTTCCCTGTCATGGAAGAGGGCACCAAGTGGCCCTGCTGGGACAGAAGAGAGGAACCTCAGCCTTCTCTAAATTCTGCCCGATCAGTGTGTGTGGGGGGGGGGGGGGGTGTTGGGTAACCCGACCCCGTAAAAGGCAACGGGGATAACCTCCAAAGCTCCACCGTCACACAGAACCTACAAATCGCTTCATAATCCCCTCCAGCCAGGGCGAAGGTGGGGGGGGGGGGGGGGTTAAGTAATTGTAGACAGCAAGTCGTCTCTTAATTATTTAGAGGCATTATCAATGCGGCAAGGAAGGCGAGGGGAAGCATCCTGGGCCGTTCTCCTTCAGTCCGATACCTTCAGGGAGAGGAGGCAGGCAGCCATCATCTTCTCATATTCTCTAATGCAAACAGTAAATGGCAGCTTGTCAATAAAAGACCTTTTTATGTCATTTATTACCCCGTACTTCCTCATTGCGCTGTACAGAACAATTTGGATGACAGTTACGGCATTGTTTCACTTTGCGTTAGCCGTGCGCTACAAATGGGCTGGCGTGCGCTTACAGGGGCGAGCACTAAAATGATTGAAGTTCCTTCTCTCTCTCTCTCTCTTTTTTTTGACACCCCTCTTTATATATTTATTTATTTACCTTGCCTTTTTTTTTTATTGAAGTTGCACATTTCTTAACCAGACTTAGAGTGCCCCCTTCAGTTAATATAAGAATGTAGACGTGATAAAATGACATTTTTTTTTATTTTTAGATATTTAGTCCATGTATGGAATGTATAATGTTTTTTTAATAAAAAAAAAAATTCTCATAGAGTCACCAGTAGAAAAACGTGTCAAAGCCAATCTGTTTTTCGTAAAGCAGAGGTGGATGTGTTTCTAGTAGCTGAATTTTGTTTGACCTGTATCAGTTCGTTTGCCCCATTAAAAGGATGAGAAAAAGGTGAGGGCAGATCTTTGGTTGTTTCTTCTAAAGTAAGGGTTAAACTATGTGGCCTGAAAATTACTCAGCATTGCGTTGGGGTTCTTTACCATGCCGGATCACACACCCAGGCGTGGCTTGCATGCCAATGGTGAGGCTGAGCTTTAAAGGCGCCGTGCCGCGGCTGTCCCCTCGTGTTTGGTATGCTCCGCAGAATTCTTTACTTAACCCAAACACGGCTCAGCGTTCTGAAAACATTGATCTGTGTTTGGGTTAAATGATGGCGGTAGGAAGGCATACTAACCAGCACTCCGGGTGTGTGTGCACTTCTGCAGCATCGGGCCTCCTCCTTCAAAATGTATTTTAATTTATTTATTATTTTAGTTTAAGACAAATTACTTTTGTCTTGCTTAATTCTTCTTCTTCCTCTTTTTCTTCTTGTTATTGTTATTATTATTATTATTATTATTATTATTATTGTTATTATTGTTGTTATTATTATTGTTATTATTATTGTTGTTGTTATTATTATTGTTATTATAATTATTATTGTTATTGTTATTAATATTATTATTGATCCAAATGATGATCCCTGTCTACTGTATATGTATAGTATATTAATATAGCTTATACCCATTTGCACATACCATAGATTGATAGATTATTATATATTGCACAATGTTTTGTCTTGTCTGTCTATATTATTTCTAATTTTTTATTTCTAAATCTTATTTCTTCTATAAGACCCTGAGAGTATTTGTATGTAGATTGCAGACCCAGAGCCCTCTCTCTGTATACTTGTATACGGTGAAATGGCAATAAAGTTCACTTTGACTATTGTTGTGTACAAATGGATAATTGGCATTTTTTTGGAAGTCCTTTGCGTTTTGTATCGCATTTCTAACTAAAGGATACATTGTGTTCCATAATAAAATGCATTTAACACCTCAGCGTTATAAAACACATAACATGGTTCATTGGAATTTATCTTTGTCATTCATATATATATATGATCTATGTGATGTCTAGGTATGTGTGATGCCGATATTAGCTGGATCTGTGTGTGTCTGTGATACTTCTGCAGGGTTGCAGCCTTACACTGAGTACAGTTTCCTGCTCACAGCCTGCACTGCAGCTGGCTGTGGAGCAAGCAAGCCATCTATGGGCCGCACGCTGCAAGACGCACCTGCAGGTTTGTGTGCTTTCTCTCTCAAACACACACTCACTTGTACACACACACAACTGAAGAAGCTTATTTTCTGTCCATGTTTTCTTCTCTGTCTTTTCACATTTTAATGCTTAGTGTTCCATGATTCTTTACTGCCATCTTTACAAAAACCCGACTTTGGGGCACTATCCCAAAACACACAACCTCACAGAGGCAGCGCTTTCACGATACACAGCATGTTTTAGAACCTTCTAGAATTTGTTTATTTAAAAAAAAAAAAAGTATATGCAAATGAGGCATTATATATTTAAATATCTAGCGTTTGGATGATTTTTAAGATTCAGGCCAAAGAGAGGGTTCTATGGATTAGGTTGTAATTAGGTGTAACGAAGAAAACACTAAGCACTGTTTTATGGGTAATTTAGTTTGAATTATTTCATTCGTCATAAATCCAGCTATGAGCAAATATGAATATGGTTAGGAATAAACCTGAATGTAATGAATGTAAGTGATCTAGAATTCGAGATTTGTGGTTCTGAACACGGACAAAAAGCTTTAAGAACGTAGAGCTGCGTCTTCAGAACCGAGGAAACAGACAAACTGACGCTGTGTGCTGTGGACAGATTCCACAGGAGCTGATCTGATGCGACATGGTTGGGCCAGTTGCTTACTTTCGTCAAATGCATTTGAAATGTTTTTACTTTTTTGTTGCAGCTAAATTGTATGTTATGGATATGATTATTCCAGAAATCAGAAGAACGGTTTACAGGCCCAAAGTTGTCTGGAAACCTACTAATTTAAAACAGATTGTTTAAGAATAAGAGGGGGAACGAAGCAATCGGGGAAAACACTGATAAAATGTTCATAATAGGGACCATTTTGTTCATTTCATAGTTTAAAATTCAAAAGTAAGCATTTTTCATAATCTCAGACACATTTTGATCTTACAGTAGTACTATTTTTTGTGTTTGCCCCCCATAAACATATGGTCTCAGTGTAGCATGTGCCTCTGAAGAGCCAACTTTACAGAATTCGATAGATAGTGTGATTTTAAAGGCAGATTTTGTGTTTTGAATGTTGTAGAAAAAAGTACTGCGACAATGCGTGTGTGTGTGTGTGTGTGTGTGTGTGTGTGTGTGTGTGTGTGTGTGTGTGTTAAATGAATGTGTTTTCTAGAAGCCTGTTGGGAAGAAGCTAAAATGGACCATGTTTTGAATAGTTGAACACTTTTTTAGTTGTTTTAGTTGCATGTGTGTTATTTTGTGCTTTTTAGCGATGCTTTGATATCAGAATGCAGGGCCAATGCCAAGATCTGATATTTTTGAAGTGCATATCTACTGATGCTGATACCGATGCGGATTAAAAGTCCATTTTTTCTGTTGTTGTCTTTGGATTAGTGTCACAGAGATTAATAGCATTCATTTCCAGGGAATCACAAATGCAGTAAAATAACCAAATATTTTCATCCCAAAGTTGCTACAATATTCAGGTCTTCAATCAAATCTAAATCTCTGTCCAATGTTGTATCAGATGTAAATGCTGATACTGCTCTGGTGTGGATATCAACATGATTCCCCTGCAGGTTTTTTTTTTTACTTTAATTATTACCTGTTAATGATAATTATTTTAAAACGTTCGCAGTTTAAGGAAATTCTTCTGTGAGTGTGTCCAAACTTTTGAGTCTGTACATGCGGTGTCCAGAAGTGCTGGTGAAGCCCAGAAAAGCATATTCTGCCCTAATTCATCACTTTGAGAATAATAAATCATCATATTTCCCACCTGAAGTACCACATCGTCATGCATATTTAATGTGTCGCTGTAAAACAGCCCGTTCTTTTTCACCAATTCCTGCCGTGTCTCCCTCCAGGCGTTTGGGCGCTACCCAGGCACGTGTTGGTCAACAGCACAGCTGTGGAGCTCTACTGGAGCGACCCTGCCGAGCCCAACGGCTTGCTGAGCCACTACCGCCTCCTGCGGGACGGAGAAATGGTCTTCAGTGGCGGTCCGGAAGAAAGCAACTACACAGACGCTGGCCTGCAGCCCAACACCAGGTCCTATCTCCCATCGCCCATCTTTAGCAAGCTATTAGCAGTTGATTATCGATGACACCTAATCCTCCGTGTGTCTTAAAGAATCCTTCCGCTCCCGTCCACACAAAGAGAGAGCCTCTCTGATACTAAATCATTAAAAGTTTTGAAGGGAGGGCTGGCTAATAAGCAGCAGTCTTGGCTCTGAAGAGAAGTATTGATCCAGGGCTCAGTCCAGGGCTGTGCTGGAGGGGTACACTTGTGTCTACCTGGCATTAAAAGCGGGATTATCATGAGATGCGTGAATATTATAAACAGTTTGTACTTTACTATTGAAATATTAGTTGAAAAATAAAGTTAAAAAGGTAAAAAATACACACACACACACACACACACATATATATATATATATGTACACACACAATGCAATAATATGATAGAAATGCATGTTTTATGTGTATAAACCATTCATAGTTAACATCTTTTTTTTTTTAACGCTAATCATTTTTAAGCTCACATCTGTGTTACAGACCTTTGAAGTGTAGTTTGTTCCAAATATCATTTTTTTTTCATGCACATTCTCAAAAATGCATCTTGAAGCCACTCTAATCGTAAAACACACACATTGTGTGCTTTTGGATTGTTTTGTTTATGCAATATAGTGAGTCAATATTTGAAAAGGCTGGCTGTGTCGAATAAGCAGCTTAAGATACAATATAAATCTGTTTGTTTTCATTATGTTATCTGCAGAGAGAGATGGGAAAATGCTCGAGTTGTCATTCAGAGCTTCATAGTGGTTCCGAGCTTGCTTATTTATTTATTTATTTATTTATTTATTTATAACCCTTCCTTTTCGTGTAGACGACACAGATTCGAGCTGTCAAAACCTTCAGCGCGCTCTGATTGGACGGTTTGGATGGGTCACCAGCTCTCTTCCTCATTTATATAACCCCCCCCAACACCCCCCTCCCACACACACACACCCGCACCTTTCCCCAATGGTTTGTTTATATTGCGGCTTCAAAGAGAGTCGCGGTGAAGCATGACGTTTAATTTGCCGTAATTCCAGATGACCTGCCAAAAGGCATTCCCCTCTCTGCTTTTGGCCCCTTTTCTCTTTCTTTGTCCAATTTAGCTCCGAGAGGAACACTACAAAGGTGGGCGGCCGCTTCATTATCCTCCTGTGGTACAGGGGGACGCCTGAGACGGCTAACCGAGGGGCCGCGCTCATCGATTATTTATGACAATGTTGATTAGCTGTCACACACCTCAGCACTGTAGAAAGTGTGTCTGATGAGAGAAATATTAAGCACACACACACACACCACCTCCCAACCACCACATCCACCTCCACCACCACCTCTGGAGTAACCTGCTTGCCATACACTGCCTCTTTTGCTGTGGTACTGTGTGTTTATGTCGCTTCAATTGCACGCGCACTTACATAAACTACAGGAGTGTGCAGTTGTACAGGGTCCAAGTGTGAATATGTGTGTAAAATGTGCTGGGTGACAAATCTGCAGCGCTAATGCATTTTATTGTGGGTGATGAGAGCAGTATATGATGGCTGATGGGATTATTTTAAAGGGATAGCGCTGGAACAATAGTTAATGCGGAGATATTAATGGCTGTGTATGGAGTTTATGGCAAATTAAAAGCCTCGAATGTTCAACATGACCCACTTACACTGCCAGTGCAGACCCTTGCACTGACACCTCTTGCTGTTTAAAAGCTAAATCTATCTTGTGAAGTCATGTATGTCTTAAAAGAGCTTTCTTGCAGGCATTTTTATACCCTGCACAAAGCATTAACACACACTCACACACACACACACACACACACAGTCCCATTCATATGCATGTCTGTGTGGAGTATCTATCAGGCCTTTGAAAGATCGCAGTGGAGGCACTGATCAGCATTGCATTAACACTGTCATCTGTTTAATGGCATCACCCTTTATCGATCCACCTAGGAGCTTTAAGCTGCACTGTTAAAGTGAAATTAACAGGAAGCTTTTCCATTAAAGTATCCAGAGTATTTTAGTCGTGGAATTTGCATTTTGATTTTAAAAATGGCAAAGAATACATTTAGAGGCCATTTTGTATTTAAGGTACCCATAGAATACCAGTGCGCCCAGTAAGGTGCAGTTTTCCCCATTCACTCCCATTCAGTCATGTTTTGTTGAAAATAAGTGGGCATCCTCTACAGAAAACCCGAATAAATATGGCATTTTATTGCAGTTTTATCACATAATCTATGCTAAGTTTAATATTGTATTAAAAAAGGTTTAAAAATGTCTCTTAAATTTAACTAAAGCAGTTTTTTCCTGCGGCCAAATGATGCTGTCAGCACTGACACTGACATGAAGTGCCAATCCAAAACATTGTAATGCTCCATTGCACTTAATTTTGTTTTTCCAGTATGTTAGTCAGCAGACTTGTACACTCAAATAAAAAGTACACTCAAATAAAAAGATTTTTTTCAAATGTTATTTAAATATGATTAAAATGGTCCTGTTTAGAGAATGAGTCCTTATTTTCACTCAAACAGCAAAATGTGCAGTTTAACCAAACTTCTGCTGTATGCCATCTCGGTCATATCATATGCTATTAAAAAGCTATAAAAACAGGTCAACATTGTTAAATTAACTTGAATTAAAATTTAAGGACATGTTTCCACTTGAAAGAAGCACATGCTAGCTCTCCCTCTCCTTGAGTGGGTTTTATAATAGTGTCATATAACAGGGAGTCCTTTCTTGCATATTGGTAAACTGAGGGGGAAAATGCAATTAAAAATAAAGCTGTCTGTTTCTGAGATGCAAGGTTTTGTAACATAAGCGTTGCTGATGTCAACTCTGAGCTGGATTTTTTGACTGGTTTTGCAGACGCACCAAAGCTTCATTTAATTTGTGATTCTGTTCTGTTTGTGCAGGTATGTGTTTGAGTTGGAGGCCAGTACCGGTGGGGGGAGCAGCCTGAGCAGCAAGTATGTCATCCAGACTCCTGTCTGGTCCCCAGAGAGAGTCCCTCCTCCGTATAATGTCAATGTCTCAGGACCGCGCTCCATCTTTGTCGCTTGGTCACCACCAGGTAATGTTTACACCCTAATGCAGAAAGCAACCTCTCTATTTAGCACCCACTCACTCAGGGGTGATTTATCCACGCCTCGGCTTAAGAAAGTGTCGGCGATTGGGGGGAGGCGGGAATTTACGAGTAGCGCGGTGAAGAATTTAATGCGGAAAGCGAGTGAGCTCTGGTCCGAATGGGCTGGACGTAGATGGCTGCAGCCAATCAATTAACTCGACATTCAAACTCAGGTGACAGCTTCTCCAACATTAGTGTGGATTAATGTGGGACTGTGTAAAGTGCGTCTGTGCTCTGTCTGCTGCTTTTCATTAAGCTGTTGTTGTCTGTTTCTGTTCAAATGGGGCACTTTGTGAGACAGTGTGAGCTTTAGTGTAGAATACAGTAATCTCTGTTTTATGCGGGTCAGTATTCGCCGATTGTCTGTAGTACCTCCTGTAATACCTCCTCCAGTCCAGCGGTGGCAGTAATGCACTGAAAAGTTGTCACCCGCCATAAAAAGAAGAAGCTGCTGCAGCGTGTAGCATGACTGCTCCGTGCCTCGTCCTCGTATTTTAGTGTTTTAAACCCCCCCCTATTTTCAACAGTTCTATCAGTGTATTCAGTATTAGTAAGCTGTGCTCTGTCTAGACATCTGTGTAGAGAGAGTTATTTCAACCTTTCGTTTGTGTACGAGTCTTTGCACGCTGCTAATGCTAACCGCTAATGGTAACATTTTTTAAAGCAATAAATTCTGATTATTTACATTTAAATTTTCTTTAAGGGTGATACATTAAACTGAGTTTAAAATGACAGTAAAGTGTTCTGGGAGCAGATTTGGGGGCAGATTTAGGGTTTACACTAAAAAAATAGGCATTTTTAGAATTTTTTTTAAAGCAGAGAGGGGAATGTTTTTTTCACTATACGCGGGAGCTCTTGGAACGTAACCGCTGCAAAACGCGGGGGATTACTGTATATTTTGCCAAAAAGTGGCTCATGCAAACTCCCTTCCTATGGAAAGGGGTGGTTCTCTCACACAGAGCTGTTTGGTGCTTGATGTGCAACAACTTTGAGGGATGTGGTGCATCGAAAATGATGAACAGAACTGAAGTTTATGCGAATGAATTCAACCTGCGTGGTGTTTATCCAGTCAAAATGCACTGTATAGAGTAAACTTTCTATCCAATGTGATATTTGAAGTATATGTATTGTTCATAGAGTTAAACCAGTGTCAATCCTGCAGATACAGCCGCCGCTGCCTTTCTGCTCAAGTGTCGGTAGTAAATTGTACCTGAGCTGAATACAGTCATCATTTTTCTTCATTCAAATCTTATTCTAAATGTTAGCATTTAGTAAGCATTGCACAAATGAGAACACACACAATAGCTGTGTCCGAAAAGTGCACTTGTTCACTCATTCACTACATAGTGTTTGCTATATAGAGGACTAACTAGTGAACAAGGGGACGTTTAGTTAATTTCGGACACTCGGGATGTTACGTTTTTACTAACTGTTACTTAAATAGCGCTGGATCTTCACAATTTATCTCTGTCGCATAAACGCACGTCTCGTCTCTCTAGTTCAGACACAGCCTGCACAGGAGGCGGGGTCTCGTTTGCGGGGGCGGGATCTGGTGTGCGGGCTGTGGTACGGGACTTTGGCCGGTCCAAACTTCACATTAGGCCACTTGGCAAATGCCCAGTCCTCCGTTATCAATTTTGGGCCGGTGCGGAATCCCATCTGCCGGATCGCGTCCACCCTCCCCCCGGACCGCGGCTCAAAATGCCCGGGACTATTTTTTGTCCCAGTCCAGCCCTGGATACTACTGTCCTCCTCAGAGAGAGAGAGAGAGAGAGAATAAAGTGCAAGTGTGACTGAATATCCTCCGTTTGAAGCCCCACTTTCCTCCGTCTCTCCTCCCTCAGTCTCACTCCTCTTCTTGACTTTCATGCGATAAAAGTAGTGTGCAGTGCATGATGGTATATGTGTATTAGTGTAGTGTACAGTGTCTGGTGTCACGCGGTGATTTTGTAGTGCACTAACTAGTGGCTGAAACTGACGGTTGAAATTTTGGACACCACTACAGAATGGCTGACTCACTACATAGTGCTCTATATAGTGAACGAGTGCACTTTTCGGACACAGCTATTGTTCTCCATTTACTTTCATTTATTTAAGACAGGATTTTCAAAATATGCGACAGTAAATCCTATACCTGGAACTTTCAACGGATTCAAAGGATTTTTGTTCTTGCCCCATTCTGTTCTTCTCAGAAGTCCTCAGCAGCAGAGAAGAGTTATTCATCCGAAGCAAAAAGTTGCATAAGTTTGCGGGTAATAATTTGCGCTTTCAGCTTCAGCATGTCAAGAGTTTTTTCTCCTTCCAAGTGGAAGCAGACTGTTAATGGATAAGTCCTTGGGTGTTGTTCCAACTTTTGATTCTCAGAAGCACTTGCCTAATGTCTCTTGCAGAAACTGTCAAAAAGTTCCCTGTGGCTGACATTTTTCAGATTAATCTGCTGCTGCTTTTACTGCTTTTTCGCACCCGTGCTGACCGAGGCAGGGAAGTGAATTAGACAGAGGTTAGCTTTACGTTTTTGGTTCTGCCTTAAAGCGTGCAGCACTTACACACACAAAAATAACAAGCAGTGATCTTTATCATCACTGTTACTCATTTACTTTACCGTTATTTTTTATACAGAGACTTTTATAAAGATTTTAACATCTTATCTTTATTTTGTTGCAGCCGTTTTTCTCCTATGACCTAAAACTCAAATTATTCAGTGGCAGAGTTGTTCTTTGCTTAAACTTCTCCTTTAAATAAGATCCCCTTAGACAGGATATGTGTCTGCACTGAAGCTGCTATGTGAAGCATGCTGTCCTTGCTGCACCTCTCTCTTCTCATCATTTCTGTGTCAGTCTGCAGCCCAGTGGTCTCCGCTGATCAATCAGTGCGTGTGTTTGCAGTCGCAGGCCCATCTGCAGGGTCCCGCTGCGCATTGTGGGGCTGCCAGAGCTCAGCGTTCGCCCACCCAGAGAGCACGAACACAAACAAGCAAGCAAGCGAACAAACAAATGAATGCCCTGTCCCTAGCCCTCGCTCCCTCCTCAGTGTTTACTTCAGTATTGCTTGAGTCAAGGCTGACACAAGCTCATTCCCATTCAAACCCTGCACGCTGCCCCATATTACACTGTCCACCTGCTGAGGAAGAAGAGAACGGCAGTGAGTACGCGTGCACGGGTGTCTGCTTTGGCGAAGCCGCTCATGCGTGCAGGTGTGTGTGGGCTTGCTCCTGCGTGTATTTATGAGCTCTACCTTCCAGCAGCCATGATTGTCTGCCTCAGATGGTCCATCTTTTGTTATTATTGTCTCATTAGGACCCCTTTCCTATGAGAAGAACCTGTTCAGAAACCTCAATTACACCTAAAGGGCCCTTAACTAGCCCCACTGCCCACTGAAAACATTTACATAGCCTGGGTTATTTATTGACTTTACATTCAGAGAGGCGGAAAAAAAAAAATCTATGGCTTTAAAACCACAATCTCTCACGCTTGGTTAGGTCCGAGCGCGAGGCCGGGCCGCGGGCTCTGGAAGGAGGACCCATGCCTGACGAATGGGGTCTGATAGCGTGTTCCTTTTACTTTCGTACGTGTCATTATTTCTTATTAGGCTCTCATTCGAGTCGAATGTGGGGGAAAACTCCAAAGTCAATGATTAGTTGTAAATAATAGAACTTAAGGACCTGTGCGATTGAACTTCTCTGGCAGGGGAGCTCTGATCAAAGCGCCCTCTAATTTGAGCGGGGTTTGTGTCTCGGGCAGAAGACTACATCTGCTCGGGGAGACGGCAATGAAGGAAGTTGAATAATTTAACTTTTTCATTTGTAAAGATAATCAGGCCGCTCGGAATACATCGCTGGGCCTCATAAATGTTGAATAACCTATCAGCCTCCAGTTGCTGTAAATTATGAAAGGCGCCAGTGATGGGAATATTAACAAAGCTCCCATGCCGGGCCTACGGATCTCTCACTTGAAATGTGTCGTGGCAGACTTTCAGCTCGCTTGTGTGTGTGTGTGTGTGTGTGTGTGTGTGTGGGTATGTGTGTGTGTGTGTGTGTGTGTGTGTGTGTGTGTGTGTGT
>JBBJLR010000001.1:32923608-32935095 GCA_037577145.1 Brachypetersius gabonensis
GGGAGAGACTGCCCCCTGTAGGTAGGGAATGGAAGTCGCTTTGGATAAAAGCGTCTGATAAATGCCGTAAATGTAAAAATAACTCGTGTTTAATTAGAATTTTATTTAAACTTGATTGAATTCAGGGCACTTTTTTCCCAAGATGCTGGTTTCTTCCGGGGTCAGTCAAGTTTTCTGATTCTGATTAATTTAGCTGATTAACTGATTAAGTCTTTTTCTCCCCATTTTCTAAAGATTTGGCATCAACTAGCAAAGACAGTGATTTCGGTTCCACTGTTGTGATAGAGCTGTTGCCTCTATAAAATTAATAAAATGAATTCAAGAAGCTTTTTGTAGGGATTTTCACATTTGAATTAAATTTGTTTTTGTTAAAAAACGATTACTTAAAATAATGTATTAGAATAATACATTAAAATAAACGCATTAGAATTGATACAAACTTTCCCAAATCTGGGCCACCTTCAGTTTGATGCATCACAATGCATCAATGAATTTTTTACACCCCTTGTGTGTATGCATAAGCATCTGCGTATGTGCTCTTCAACCAAGAGCCTGGTCTTCATCAGGCGCTGGTCCAGTCCAGAGAAGTGGCTGGTGATTTGAGGACTCTCAGGCTGATTGGAGCTTCTTTGAAACATAGCCACCCATCCCAAACATCAAATCACCCGCCCAGCATAAGCATCTCAGACTGCGAAACCTCTCTGCTAAAGTCTGCTGTTTCATTATTACTCCTGCACAAGAGGCCACACGCTTTCCAATGATGTCGATTGTAGGCCCATGGTCATCTGTACCATTCTTCTCTTCAATACTTGCACTAAAGGTGCACTTAGGATTAAGAGGCTTGAATAGCTGGACAATAAGGGGCTTAGAAGAGGAGCTTTGGTTAATCAGGGGAGGTTTTTAAGCCTTATTTATCTCTGAATTTGGTGCTCTATGATGTCTTATTGGAATGGAGGCATAGAATGTGAGCACTTTGATTTGGGCTTGGTGGCTTTTGTTTTAAAGTCAAATCCCTGCATACATTTGGCAGGTTTCGTCATTAAAAATATAAGTATTAGTAATACCACTCATTTATAACTCTTTCAGTCACATTAGTGGCCTAAATTAGTGCTCTTTCAGGTACTTGTATGTAGTTGTGATGCTATGGCTGGGCCTATAGAGATGATCAAATATCAACCTAATGTCATAATTTCACCTCAGTGGTTCAAGTCCCTAGACTTGGATGGTAGAAAACACTATAGTGTAATGTGTCACTGCTTCCCAGTTAAAATAACAAGAATGTCCTGGTAGCCACATCTAGGATAAGTAGTTAAAGGGTTAAGGTGCACAAGTGGGTGGGAAAGAAAATTATTTCACCTTCCATTTCCATCATCACCATCTATCATGAAGCAAAAGTGCTCAGATGACTCAGAGTCCCTCTAGGTGTTACTGTTGGAAACTCCTTATGAAGAAAATTAAATTTTATTGTAATCATTCTGTTTCTATTGCAAAAAATCAGGTCGTGCATGTTTAAAAAATAGCTTTTATAGTTAATAATGTCATTTCTCTGTTTTTCTTTTTTGGCCTTTCAGACCAGTTGTAGGCTAAAGCCCACCTGCCTGCGCAAACCGATCTCATGACTGTTTGTGCCGCCATCAGGAAATACAATGTATACGTGCTGTGATCACGATTTAGGGCTTTTTTTCATGCTAGGACAACGCATCACTACCCTGTATTTTAATGCGCACTGCGTAACGTTGCTAGTATCTGCGCTAACTGGTGATTTACAGTTACAGATGATGAAATGATGAATTTATTACCAGTTACACATAAAACTCACCACTGATACAAGCGAAAGCATAAACATTAGGAACGTAGGATGAAGGAAGCTTTCAGCAGACTAGACAGTGCAAGCAGGAGAACTATGAATTAATAAACAAGCAGGATAAACAAGCAGCAAACTAACAAAAGCAACAGTCCTGTAACAAGATGTAACAGGGTTACCATCATGGACTACGTCAAAGTCCCGGTCTTAGGGTTTACATGCCACCAATGAAATTGTTTACGGCATTGAGCAGATGCTCTTATCCAGAGCGACGTACATCAGTGTTTTGTTGATTAAGTGCATTGGTGCATCCATGTAATTTGTTAAATTCAGCAAATAAACACTATTAGTGCATCAAACAATAGTCTGCATATGATTTTCATCTTGAAAAGCAACAAAACATGTAATTTGACCTGGGTCATATATTGTGCATGCTGCTGTTTGACATTTATGAATTATATGCTCATTGGGTCAATGCCTTGTATAGTAAATCTTTCTTTAACATCAAATTTTAGCAAATAAAAAATAATTGTGGGATCAGTCACAGATACGTTCATCATTTTACAAGATTTGCATGAATTACGTTGAATTACGTCACGGGTTTAACCACATTAGCAAATGCAAAGACTGATAAATATAAGATGAAGTTTATTGAAAACAGCTTGCAAGTCCTCTGTGTATCTTATGAATAGGAAGGTGCACTCATGACGAGTGAAAGCTGCTGGAACTTTCTCTTGGATAAAGGCCTCAGCTGATGCTTTTTGATGCAGCAGGTCGTACTGCTGAGCTGCTGTTAGTGGTGTGCTAATGAAAGCTGGACCAGGCTGAAGTCAGCAGCAGCAGGCAGGGCCTGGCTCGTCTACTGTATGCAGATGAGGCAGTCACACACCTTTGAAGGGTCAGGAATCTCTGCTTTCGGCTAATTAGCATAATTGTTGTGACAAATACACATGGTTATTCTTAATTAAAATCATCCCAGGGCCCGCTAGACCCCCAGCGCTGTCACAGGAAATAACTCTCGTGCGAGGCTCCGACGGCACGGGAGACCTGTGTTGAGTTGAAAGGGTGGAAAAGAGTGAAAAAAAGGTTGCAAAAGACAGTACAAATGACTGATTCCCTGAACCGCTAACTGTAGTTCTGTCTGCAATTCCTCTAATGTATGAAATAGCGGGTGATTCTCTCTGACTCAATTAAGCTGATTTGCCTTTGAATTCCCAAAAATGCGAATTTCGCTTTTGTCAGGAGGAGATCTGGGATCTGAGCCTTTCCTATAGAACAGGGTGCCCATCTCCAGACCTGCTAGACTTAGAGAGTGTTTGAGGAGGGAAACTACCAAAAAGTGCTACACACTGGCGTGGAGTTGGGCATCCCGATACGTTAATGATCAAATTGATGGGTGCATCTTTCCATAGGAAAAAAAAAATCCAGAAGGTGACCTTACAGGGAAAAAACCCATTAAATGTGTCAAAAGTCTTTAGAATCAAGTAAAAAAAAAAACAGATACATGTCACATATTTAAGTAAATGCTTGATTCTCTGCTGTAGAACGGCATTAGTGTTGTTTCACCTAGTTCTTAAGGCAGCCTGACCTGATTCCCTTAATCAAAACTTAAACACTTCCCATTTTAGGGATCTGTGCTGTTAACATTTATTTGGAAATCTATAACCAAAATCAATCCTCTTAGTTGCTGTTTAATGGCTGCCTTGAGTGTCTTGGTCCAGCGAGCGTGCGCTTGTTAATGTCTCGGTATCCGTGTTTGGAAAAGAGTTTGATAGCATTGCCATCTAGGGGCTGGATATAAGTCTCAGTGCTGAAATAAAGTGGAATGAAGCAGCTGTTGCTATTGACAGTGTGCATATGTTTGCCGGGTTTATAGTCCAAACGCGTTCCATATTTCACAGCGTTAAAAAGGTAGCTTTAAACGGCCCGCCGCCTCCCGGCGCCGTAATGGATGCGGGTGTAAAAAGCTGTCTTGGGGGGGTGGGGTTGTGGGGGGGCTGAGGATTGACTGTTGGCAACAGACCTTATGTTGATGCCATGCTGGCACTGAGTTCATGAAATCCTTTTTTTTTTTTTTGCCTTTGTTATGGCCACAATTAATCCAGTTTGCTGTAAAAGGCATGGTGAAAACTATTTACAAAATCCATATTGTATCAGGCATAAATTCTGCCAGCTTGCTATCTGTGAACACTATTATGGTCGTTTTTGTCCTTGCATGCCAGCGTTGCTGAGTAGGGATGATAACAGCTTTGTAATTCTGGTCCGAACTTGATACAGTTTAGTGTTTACTGGACCTTGGCATTCAAACGCATGCCATTCATGAACTGTCTAGAGAAAATGCCTGTACTGGGATCAGTTTGAGATCAGAGAATTGTGGAATGAATGCACAAAATAGCACTAAAGTGTTGCACTGAACTGTGGTGAGTAAATAGCATAATATACCATCTGTAATTGCCTGGAATGCTCCTCACCTTTTGCCAGACTGCTTTGTAAATAAGAAATCTGCCCCCCCACCTCTCTCTCTCTCTCCCTCCCTATCTCTCCCTCTCTTTTTTTATTCCTGCTTTTTGGCTCTTGAATACAAAACTGATTCTAATTATTAATCGAAGCGTAAACATTAAACTATACACCTAAAGGTGATTGTTGGAGATCCCATTCCAAAACCATGGGCGTTAATATGGAATTGCCCCCCTCCCACCTTTACAGCTATAACAGCCTCTACTCTACTTTTCACAAGATTTTGGAGTGTTTCTTTGGGAATTTGTACCCATTCAGTCAAGGTCAGGACAAGAAGACCTGGCTCTCAAGACATTCCAGTTCATCCCAAAGGAGTCCATTTGGGTTGAGGTCAGGGCTCAGTCCCTCCACATTGAACTCGTCAAAACGTGTGATTAGTGATTATGGACCTCGCTTTGTGCAGAAATTGTACCTGAAAAGCAAATGGCCTTCCCCAGACTGTTGCCTCAACATAATTGTCTAAATCCTTTTAAGCTGTAGCTTTAGCAGAGGCCTAGCCTGGACCCTAGAAAACAGGCCCAGACCATTATTCCTCCTCCACCAAATAATACTGTTGGCACCAGGCATTATGGTCAGTAGTATTCTCTGGGCATCCTGCAAATAAATATTTATCAGTCAGACTGACAGACACATGATTGATCACGCCTCTGTTTCAAGGTCCACTACTACCGTGGCCAGACGCCTCAAATAAAAATGTAGAGAAAAGTATGTATATTCTTACAATACTTTCTCCAGCACTACAAAGAAATACAAAAACATCAACCAGCATTATTAAAGTTAACTCAGTCATTTTTTCCTGTTTGTTAAATGTGGTCATATTAAGCAAGATATCAAGATATCAAATTCTTGTTTTTTCAAAACCCATCTGTTCAAGCGTGCTTTCTCGCTTTGATTCTTTTTTTTTATTAATTAATGAATAAATATTTTTTTCCCCCTTATTATTATTTTTTTTATTTATTTAATTTTTTTATTATTGTTTGTTGCCATTGTTTTATTGTACAGTGTCCTTGTGTGCCAGAAAGGTGCCTTTAAGTAAAATGGATTATTATTATTATTATTATTATTATTATTATTCCATGAAAATGCCATCTTAAGATTTTTTATTATATCATTGCATTCCGCTCGTACACCAAGACCAGTGTACCCCGGAATGAAAGATCCTCCCTAACACTCAATGTTTCAGAAGTATGTTACAGTATAAAAAGAAAATGTGTTATGATTTCCCACTAAAGTTGTTAGATCCCATCAGGACTCTATTCCTAGAATCTTAAAACTGAATCAAACCGCATCCTAACCACTCCAACCCTCATCTTTATGAAGACCCTTATAACTAAATGCATTTCACCTGAGTGTTTTCTGCTCCTCCAGTATAAAGGCATCTCTGTTTTCATGGATGATTTTGCCAGGATTATCCTGCATACAGAGCATTCCTGTTATTACTTGCTGAATATCCTGGTTTTGTTTGTTTTTCTTGTCTCTGATTCTTGTCTCGCCCTTTTTGTTTGCGCTTTGGATTGATTTGCTTGACTTTGAGCATTTTTGCTTACGACGTGGACTGGGTTTACTCACATGACAGTTCGGATGTGTTTACTAATCTGGCTGCTTTTTGGTTTTGAACTCTTGCTTGTTTCAGTTTTTTTGTCACTTTCTATGTGTCTATTTGCATTCTGCAGTGGGGTCTTGCCTGGTCTGATCATGGCATGTGTATTTATAACTGTATTCTCACCTGGTTAAAGTTGCTTTTTTACTGGGAGGTATTTAATCACGAGAATGTAACAGGAAGTGTGTTGTCACAAATAACAGGGCAGTGATTGCGTCCTAGCCTGTGGTTTGTCCCAGCTGTGAAAATGCTTCAGGCTTCATATTGCCTTTTACAAAATAAAAAGCATAGCAAAACAAATAATCGTTAAGATTTGCAATTATATCTGCCAAAAACGTAGTAGTCTTTTGGATTAAATAAAACATATTTCATTGGTCATTTCTGACCCAGTTGACCTGAATGTCACCTTCTTCCAACCAGTCTGTAAAGCACTTTATAATCCAGCGTGTTTTCCTTGTTGGATTTTGTTCATTTCTGGCTAACTGTTTTTTAGTTGTTCCACAGTCACATATGCTGAACAAAAAGCTTGCTTCGGAACAACCGCAGGTTTGGAGTTTGATGTAGACCTGCTGTCACGTTCTAGTCTGAATAAATGGGCTGCAGATGAAATCTTGTCTAATGAAAGTTATCAGGTGTATTAGTTTTCTTGTACATCGGTCAGCCATGGAAACTCTAACAGGTGGATAACATTACAATGGCACGGGTGGGATGTATTTGACAGCAAGTGAACAGTGCAAATGCTGACAGCCTAATGTCATGATGCTGGGTGGGAGAGAGACACAGCAGCGCGCAGCCAGGTAGAATAAAACAGTTTATTAACGACAAAGAAGAGGGTTCAAGTTCAAAGCAAACACTCTTAATCCAGAGGAGTCTCTTCTTCGAGGAACCGCTTTATCCCTCGGTTCTCCTCTGTCCTTGTTTTCCTTACTGTCCTCTGCACTGAGCCAAGTCCTTGTTTAGAGCAACAGGCTTTACTCACAGCCACACGTCACTCCTGCTTGGAACACAGAAGAGAGAGAGATAGAGAGGAAGCTATAGAGGGAACACTCAGTGAAACGTGCCACTCGTCTCTTTACCGTTCGAGGTTCCTGCTCTGCTCGTTGTTGAAAGTCCAGCCTCCAGTCTTGGTGACTTTTCCTGGAAGGGAACCTTCACCATACCAAACCATACCAAAATACCAAACAGATGCTTGGTGACCACGCACTGAGTCTCTGGCTCGACCAGGATTTAAACATGCACTCAACCAATCACACGTAAGATTCACTCCGCTCTTAAAGAATTCACCTGTTTCCATTTATTCCCACATTCACTCTGTTCCTAATGAACACTGCTGCAGCCCTCATTCTCTCACACACTCACACTCCTCGAATTCAGAGCCCTCACTGTCAATATTCGGGTGACCTGCTTCATCTCTGACGAGTCGAAGGTTCACCAGACATTACACCTAAATGTTTTTTTAACATCATGCGGGCAGCTGAGTCCATGTGTGTCTCTTGCCAGGTGATTGCAGTATCATGTCTGATCGGTATGAAATGTGCTGACATAGAAAATTTGTGTAAGCTGCAGCATGAATTATGTCATCACATCACAGGTTTTACTTGCAAGTGATGTTCAGTGAAATTAGTTATTGTGAATCAGTTGGAAGAGCGTTTCTCTATCAACTTACTGGAAGTAAGTGTAGTCTAATTATATTTATACAGTATTAATAGCTCATTTGCATTTTTCTGTGTGAAAGTGTTTTATTATAATGAGATGGATCATATGTTTGCAAAAGTGAAATGAACCAAGGCCCGGCGTCATGGGCGGGGCTTTAGGGTGCCGTGCCCGCCCTCGGACTCACTTGGGCCCCCCCTGATAATACGAGCCTGTCATCCCAACAAACGTTTGCAAAAATACTAATAATCGCAGTCTACTATGATTCATAGTTTTTCTTTCCCAATAAAATATTTCATAATAACGAATAAACGCTTCGTCTAAAATGTGGTAATTTTAAATGGTCTGTAGTTCATTTCAAATAATCCGGGTTAAACAAAAATGGGCGGCTACTCTTACTGTAACAACGAACACAACCATCACAAACTAGTGATAGAACTCACGACGTTTATTTAACAAACAAAATAGGTTTGGGGAGAATGTAATAGACGAGCTCACACTAGAAGTTGAGCGATCTTCTAGTGTGAACTACGTACCGAGGATCTGGGCGCTGACAAGCCGAATCAAATAGCCCTGAAAAACTTTCCCAGATGCAATTTCTCAGGCAAAAATAGATCATTCAACAGTGACTGGTGTGCAAACAGAGACTGGCTGGAGTACTCTGTTAAAAGAGACGCTGCATTCTGTTAAATAAAAATAAACTAAAATCAGCTCTTGGTGCATCTTACTGCATCACGTGTGTTTATTTGAACAACTCCTAGCTGCTATACTGTACTTACAGTAGTCTATAAAATGTGTGCCCCCCCAAAGCAATGCAAGGCCCGTCCGCAAATCTGTGTCTGGCTCCGGGTCTGAACCAGGAATTGAGATATTTTGACATTGATGCTGATATCATGTGTTGCTTGTGTCCTGCTCTAGGGTAATGTGCATCAGGCCCATGTGTTTGGTTTGGAGCCATACACAACCTATAGTGTACGTGTGGACGCGCTGAATGGAGCTGGTATTGTGTCTAGTCCCTGGACAACAGTCCGCACTCTACAGGCATCACCCAGCGGCCTGGACAACTTCAGCGTGGAGAAAAGAGAACATGGACGTGCCCTGCTGCTGCACTGGCATGAACCGGCCTCACCCAATGGAGTCATCAAGGTACCAGTACTCTAGAGCAGTCTTGGAATCCTATTGCCCTGTGTTGTGTTTTCCTGCTCCAATGACAACAGCTCCAGCTAAATCAGCGCAATAGCATCCCCTTAAAGTCAAAATGTGTCAGTACAAGCAGGGCAGTGAGTTTTAAGGATCAGGTTTGGACTCCAGTCTTTGGGACTTACTAACATTCATTTCTGATAACTCCAACCCTGGCTCAACTTTAAAAAGGCTCAAAAATAAGAGAGACACAACAAAGAGAGACATCAGAATGAGCACAGAATGGATTCTTTGATCATACAAGTAGCCAAAGAGAAAGGATAATGTTAGGTTGCCACTAATATAACACTAAAGCTCCCTATACTGTATTAGAAATAGTGTATGAGTCATTTACAGAAAAACCTAATTAACAATAGGAAAGTGAGACATCTTAAGTAACTTATAGTCTGCGTCTCATTCTTCACGCTCAGTTCAGCACAGTACGAAGGTGCTGCCGTCATCACGGGGTGTTAACATTAGTTTGTTGACTGATTGGCATATTTTACATAACATTATACTGGGCGCTACAGATGCTGAATTGGCCACAAAAATTTAATTACTCTTTAATTATTCTACATCAGCACATCTGATCATCAGCCTTTCATGAGCTGAATCAGGTCTGTTTGGTAGAAAATACACACTCAGGTCCCCAAGACTGGACTTCAGATCTTCCAGCATATAGCTTTATATGAATGCTTTTAACTTTAACTCCCAGTTTCACTGTTTTTTCTTTTCTGTGTCTGTAGATGTATAATATTTTCAGTGATGATAATCTGGAGTTCAGTGGTCTCTCACGTCAGTTCTTGTTCCGGCGCTTGGAGCCCTACACGACGTACTCTTTGGTTCTGGAGGCATGCACTGAGGCGGGCTGCACCAGGTCCGCCCCCCAGTCTGTCACCACTGAAGAGGCATCACCTTCATCCCAGCTGGCTCCGACAGCCCAGCACATTGGGGCTCACAGTGTAGAGCTCCAGTGGACCCCCCCTGGCCAACCCAATGGCAGGATCCTTCAGTACCAGGTGATCGCTATGAGTGTGGAGGATGGCAGGGTCAGGAGCGATGAGGATGATACGGCCCTGGCCAAGGTCGTATTCACAGAGAAAAACGTAGAAGCGAGTAGCTTCTCCTGCAATGTCTCTGGTCTACAGCCATGGAGCAAATACAGATTCCATGTTCGTGTTTCTAATGCAGCAGGTTCAACTGACAGCCCCTGGTTGACTGTTCATACTAAACAAGCTCCTCCGAGGGGACTGGCATCCCCAGCTGTCAGTCACCTGGATGGACAACCTTATAAGCTTTGGGTGTCTTGGACACCTCCATTGGAGCCCAATGGTATCCTTGTTAGCTACAGGATTCAAAGGGATAATGTCAGCTTTCATTTCAGCTTTGACTCATCAGTGTTAAACTATACTGATGAAGACTTGACAGCCTACACTGAATATAGCTACGCGATTGCAGCTTGCACAGTAGCTGGCTGCATCACTAGCCGACCAACTACAATTAGGACTTTAGAAGCTGCTCCTGCAATAGTAGAACCGCCCACAGTGTCCAGTGTCACCGCACATTCCCTCAGTGCATCATGGACCATAACATCCAGCCAGAATGGGGAGATAGTGGAATATATCCTCCAGGTTAACAATGAGGAGGTATACCATGGGAAGAGGCTGAGTGTGGAGGTGACTGATTTGAAACCACACACTCCTTATCGCCTCACCTTAACAGCCTGCACTAATGGAGGGTGCACCGCCAGCCCATCCGTGTCAGCTCAGACAAAGGAAGCGCCACCTGCTGGTATGCTAGCCCCAACTCTGAAAGTTACTGGCCCCGAGTCGGTGGAGGCGACATGGAAAGAGCCTAATCATCCCAATGGCGTCATCACAGGCTATGAGCTCCGCAGAAACGGACATGTCATCTATTCAGGGATGGACACACGCTACCATGACTTCACCCTGCTGCCCAGCGTCGAGTACAGCTACACTGTTACAGCCAATAACAGCCAGGGCACAGCTACTAGCCCCCCAGCCATGGCACGGACCCAGCCTTCAGCCCCTTCGGGTGTTGCCCCGCCGAGGCTGCAGTCCCTGGGGCCCTACAGTGTCATAGTGCAGTGGGACCCACCAGCGCGGGCCAACGGAGTCATCATCAGCTACTCGCTGTACAAACGGGACCCCGCGGAGCCCAACGTGAAGAGACTGATCTTTGCGCCACATCACAGTGCCTTCCAGAGCCGCAGCTTCTCCCTCACTGCTCTGAAGCCCTATTATAGGTACAGCCATTTCATTTTTTTACTCTTTATAGAGAAATTGCATGGCTGCCAATGCAAAACAAATTAAAGTTGTTGTTTTGGGGAAAAGTAAAAATTGTGTGCATTTTGGTTGTACAGTAACCCCCCAGTTTTACGCGCAGCAGGACTCGCGGATCCAGTCGCACGCGGATTTTTTTCGTGAACGGAAGTGAGTGCTTTACGTGGAAATCTATGGAACAGCGCGGAAAATGCTCCCATATTCTCCCTTTTTTTTAGCTTTTTTGTGGCAATATGTTTTTTTTTTTAATCCAAATTTATATTTGGATAAACAGTAATCCAAATATAAATTCTGCTGCGCACCGTCTCTCTTTCCCTTTCTCTGTCTCTCTGTCTCTCTCCCTTTCTCTCTCTCTCTGTCTCTCTGTCTCTCTCTCTTTCTCTCTCTCTCTCTCTCTCTGTCTCTGTTTCTCTCTCTCTCCCTTTCTTACA